>JAGTXR010000295.1:0-414295 GCA_022606575.1 Glossosoma conforme
ATTTTATAATTCAGTCAGTTCATATAACATAACAATACATTTTCTGTAATAATATGCATGTCAGGCGAGTGAACAAAAATATGCAACAAAAGATCGTTTTTTGAGGCTTTCCGGCATCAGACTAAAAGATCTATATTAAGCTGATGTCAGCATATTTGGAATATCAATCAAATTTTTATATATTAAGCTGCACTTACATTATTTGCCAGAATCTAATGAAAACTTTTAGAACCACCAACAAAATCTATGATGTAAATATGACTTTAATGATTTTTGCATTTTATTAAATCAGCAATGTCTAATAAATAATTAATCGTTTTTAAATATAATAAAAGTTATGCTTTTTCATTATGACTACTATTTAAATTATTATTTTAAATTTTGGAGCATCAAAAATACTTGAATTCTGGCTTTTGGGTTGAGCTATGTGCGACGAATTTCATCTAACTAATATTTTGACTGCCATCCTCAGAGTTTAATCAATCACCACAAATTGTCAACCTTGTGGATGACCCCTACAATGATGCTTTAAATATCGGTTAGAAGAAATTTGCCTCTCACTGGACAACCCAAAAGCCACAATTCCAAATTTGACCGTGAAAGCCTATAAAGTTATTTAAGAATACTGTGTGTAGATAGTAGAGGGAGAGAAGCTTTTTGTTTATCTCTTTTACATAATTTTTTTAATGACTTTTTTGTGATTTCAGGCACTTCGTGATGCCAAGCGCTGCGTGACGGCATACTGGCTGTCGGACACCATGACTCGCAAGCAGGTGGCGCCTCCCTGGCAGGCGCTGCACCTGCCGCTCATGTTTGCTGCGCACGAGCGCCCAGCGCAGAGACACCGCGCCTCCCTCACGGGCTTCAGCGGCGAGGAGAGCGCCCGGGTGCGCTTCATGCTGCAGCACGCCGGCGCCAAGGTTAGTGTGCTGCGACAGGGAGAGTCATGTGCTGGCTGTCGGACACCATGACTCGCAAGCAGGTGGCGCCCCCCTGGCAGGCGCTGCACCTGCCGCTCATGTTTGCTGCGCACGAGCGCCTCGCGCAGAGACACCGCGCCTCGCTCACGGGCTTCAACGGCGAGGAGCGCGCCTGGGTGCGCTTCATGCTGCAGCACGCCGGCGCCAAGGTTAGCCACTGACACATCACTGTGTACTGCGACAGGGAGAGTCACTGCTGAAGACCTTCAAACATCGAATCGAAGATAATGCTCTATGTACCTGACCAGTTACTTTTTCAGGACCTTAAGTTGGGCAATTTTTTTTTTCTCCTAGTTGAATTATTCAAAAAAAAAAAATTAAAAACTTCAAAATATAAATATATTGTTGACAAGTTTTTGTTTCTTCTTAGAATAAATTTATAAATGATAATTACACAATAATCACACAATACATAATAAATACGTTTAATGTATTTTTTTGTTTTATTTAAAGAAAAATTGATCTAACAAGTTTGAGAACCTATGATCTAACAAGTTTGAGAACCTATGATCTAATCTGTCCCGTTGTTCCAGGTGACCACGTACATGTCCCGAGACAACACGGTGCTCATCTGCCGGCGGCCGGAGGGGGTGAAGTACACACGGGCGCGCGAATGGGGCATACCCTGCGTCTCTGCGCAGTGGCTCACCGACCTGCTGCTGGGGAACATGAGCGCCCTCACGCAGGTAAGATCACCATCCGTACCTAGAACATATGGTCTTCCCAAAAAGCTGGTTGCATTTTTTTCCTCGCCTTTCTCAAATCAATTCTTATGTCAAAAAAACTAATGACAGATTAACACATTCGCTTCGGGTGACATTCGCGCTCGGCTGATACTCTAATACGTGCGATAAATTGATGTCGCCCGTAGAAAATATGTTTCTACATAAACTGCCATAACTTTTAAAATAGCCAACATAACTACATATTTTTTTCAATATGATACTCACCAATTATAGCACCACCAGGAAAATTATCGAAAAGTTGTAGAACATCTAACAATAATTTTAAATTTTGTCCACAACTTGAAAATACACATTAAAACTTTTAAGGGTACGTTTTTTAGAGTTATAAATATTTTTTAAGATTTAGACTATGATATTCATGGTAATAATAACCCTTATATAGGGTATTATCACAAAAAATATACATAAAATACTAGCGATTATACAATAAAATTTAAAATATATTGTATAATCTGATGATTTTACAAAATAAACAAACCTTATTTATTCTAAAAATTGAAACGAATTTGTAGTGACCATGTGTCTTAAATATGCGTTTACTTTTGTAAAATTGATAATGTCGAACCTCATAAGTAAGAAAAAGTCTAATGCTTGTAGAAAAAAACTAGTAGAAATACCCTACCAGACTTTAAAGATCAGAGTGCGTAAAAGGTAAAAATACCCTTCCCGTAAAAAATATTTCAAAGGTTTAATGAGTTTTTAAAAGAGATCAGGTAATCATAGTATTTACTCTTTTGAGGTCTCGAACATTTGATCTGATGGAGAGGCTCACCGTGTTATTTATTTCTCCATCTGCTATATCTGCCAAAAAGGCCCAGACGGCTATCAAAAAATATTATCTATCAATCTAAATTATTGCTGTGTATTCTTTTAACATTTCGATGTTAAGTAGACAGTTTTCTTAATCAAACATCAATCAAAACCTAGTTTCTAAGTTATTTTTATTTTTATGATATTTATTGTTATATTTTAATAGTAATTAGTATTAGTAATATGTTTTTTTTAATATTTGCTTTTGTTTTGTTTCTATGTAAAATTAGACAATTTTTTTTTTGTACAAGAAACTAATATCACAGTTGTGTGACTGTTTTCTGATTGATGAAGTATACAGAGAGCGCTGTCTCATCTCTGTGAACAATTATTTGATTTAATCAATGATACAACATTGTAAAGGATCATTATCTACTTAGTAATATGCAATCATATTCCTTGCAGATCGAGCACACCAAGTACCAGCAGTTCAACTTCGCCAACCCCTTCCGCATGGACTACGCCCTGGTGCCGCACCTCATGAGTGAGTCACAAACAACTAGTCTCCATGATGATGCATGACTGCTAACACAGAAGTGCACTGTTATATGTGTATATCTCTCATTACAGGCTAAAACAGATGATTCAAATATAAATATTGTTATTGTCATCATTGTTTTGATGTCAAGCTTCACAGGTGTGTATCACGGTCTGGAATAAGAGCAATGATAACAGTATTTGAATTAATTGTTATTTTGTTTGTTTTTTTAGAATATAGGTAATTGAAGATCTATACATTCTATACCAATATTTAACAAATTGAAGTACACTCTGTTCAGTTTATAGTCTAGAAGTGATCCAGAGGGTACACTAAATAAATAGTTGTCAATAAAATTATTCGTATGAATCTTAAAAATAAAATAATATGCTTGCCATTTATGACAAGCGCCATCTGTAAAAAAAAAATATATTAATAATATAATATGTGTTAGTTTACTATAGTTTATTATACATTTGAAGAACATTGGGTTTGCAAACGATTCGAGTTCGAATCCCATTGCCGCGTTTTTTTTCTCTCCAATTTTGATTAGAAAAATATCATAAATAACGTTAAGGTTATCAACTCACAATACTTGGTGAAACTGCATAATTATAATTTTATATTAAATTTTATTAAAAAATTACCAAATTAAAAATATTAAGTTGTGATTTGACATTTATTTTCAAGTAATTACATGTTTCGGACTCCTTGGACTCCGTCTTCAATAATTTGTCCATCTGCTGTCCGAAACATGTAATCACTTAAAAATTAATGATAATAAAACTAAATATTTTTAAGTTGTTTATTTTTTAATTAAAAATTAAAAATATCTTTAGTTTTTATTTCACATTTATTTATAAGTGATAACATGTTTCAGACTCCCTGGAGTCCATCTTCTATTGAAATTAAATATTGTTAATTTTTAAATTAAAATGAATATAAAATAATATTTTGCTATAGATTTGTATATCAATTTATTAACCTTTAAACGTCCAGTGGTCCCATACAGGACCGAAAATTTGCGTCGTTCAATGCCCTAGCAGGCCAATGTTTGTAATGTTTCGTTGCACAACAGATTCTTCCATCAACTTACTTTAATACCATTATTACAAATTAATGTAATCCGATCAGTGAAATGAACCAAAAGCACTCCTGTATGGGACCGTAGGGCATTGAAGGGCGCAAATCTGCGGTCCCGTAAGGAAACCACTGGGCGCTTAAAAGTTAAGCGAGATGTGTAAATGATTGATATTGTGATTTCAGACGCATGGAAGATGCCCATCAACATCACTCAAGAGTCTCACGAGCGAGTCAAGCGAGGTCACCTAGGAGGGGACGGCGCCCCGCGAGCTAAGCGCTCGCGACTACAGCCGGCACAACCCTGGCCGCTGCCTGTGCCTCCCACACACGCCCCCCGGGTGCTCTTCTCCTCCTTGAAGCATGCGGACCGACTAATAGATGCTGTCAGGTGAGAACTGTCAGACAGACATGCCGAAAATCTGGATTCACATAGATGGTAGACTAAGCAGTCTTATTATTTTATATTTATATATTATTATGTATTCTCTTGTATTGACTTCAATTCTATCATTTATAAGGTAGTTATTAAGAGTCTGAAAGTTATATTTTTATTTTACATTCTCGTGTTTGTTATCGATTCTCTACCTAAGCATGCAACATATAGCCATGTTTGATTGAACTGTCTTAAAAAGGGTTATCTCTAAATATTATTAAGATGTGTTCGATGGAAAGAAATTGATATCCCCCCCCCCCGTCTTTAAAAAAAACGACAAGTCGCGGGCTTGTCACGTGGCCGCGTGGAGGAAGGTTGCAGGAGCAGATTACCAAGCAAAAGAACTTGTTTTTGAAGCACAATTCGCATTTATTTTTGATAAAGACCTGATTTCCCCGTTCGACCGTAACATGATATTAATTCCATCTCGGGCGAACGGGGCTTGACTGACGACTGTCGGAACACTGTGACATGCAGCGCCGCCAAGATAATCACGGCAAAAAAGCAAATTAAAGATGACAGTTGCACAAGCATGAAATGGAGTAACTGTCTTACCAAATTGAATGGTGTATGCAAACGACCTGTAATTTTATATAATTAAATCTAACATTATTAGATGTGCATGTCAGGTGAGTGAACGAAAATAAGAGACAAAAAATCGTTTTTTGAAGCTTTACGGCATCAGCCTAAAAGAGCTATTCAAGCTGACATCAAAAGAAAGAAAGGCCAATTCCTCCAGAATCCTTTCGCTAAAAGAATTATATTCAATGTGAATACAGCATAGTTAAAATAGAGGAAAACAGTAGTAAAAAGTGTTGTGATTACTTTTTCTCCATTTTTTACACCTAGAAAAATAAATTATTGCTTAAAAATTTCGTAGCTTTTCTCGGCCAGATTTGAAATTGTGGCTTTTGGGTTGAGCTGTGTGGTAAATTCCTTCTAACTGATATTTCGACCGGCATTGCAATTGCATAATCAGTGTTACGAAATCATAAACTCTGAAAATAACCTCTGCAATGGCCATCGAAATATTGGTTGGAAGAAATTCGCCACACACGGCTCAATCCAAAAGCCACAAAAATGAAAAGGCCATGAAAACCTAAGAAGTTAATCAAGAATGCTGTCAACATAGAGAAAGAGGCGGAAGTTATTTAAGCTATGATGCCTTTTCTTGTCAACCCAAAAGCCACAATTTCTTGCTTCGTTTTTTGTATTAATTTTTAATTTTAATTTTCAGAGACTTGGGTGGAATCGTCGTTCAATCCCCGAAAGAAGCAACACATCTCGTGATGGCGCAGCTGCTGCGCACGGCAAAGTTCCTGGGGGCCCTGCCGCACGTGCTGCACGTCCTGCGCCCCGACTGGGTCACCGACTCTCGTGCACAAGGACGCTTTCTAGACGAGGCCAAGTTCTGCCTGACAGATGAGACCTTCCAACAAGCTTATGGCTGCGACCTTCCCAAACTGCTATCCACCCCCCCATCAGAGCGAGCGAAGCTTTTCTCCGATATAACATTTTACATGACACCGGGCGTTCAGCCTTCGCGAGCTCTTCTCGGAGAGATGATCGAAGCTTGCGGCGGGAAAGTCGACAAGAATCGCAAATCATTCATATCGATACAAGAAATATTAAAAGATAAACCCGACAGTTATCTGGTTCTGACCGTGCCCAACGACCTGCACCTCGTGTATTATCTGCTGCAGTCGGATAAGAATCTCAGCATCGTTTGCAACACCGAGTTGATCCTCTCGTCGATCATGCGGCAGAAGCTGGACGTTGAAGAGTTTCTGGTGAAGATCAAATGAGATGAGGACGGCTGCGAGTTTGTCGACGACGTGACGTTCGCTTCATGATTTGACAGCGTTCGTTAAAACGTCGTTAAGCGGGGATTTGTAAGCTTGAAAAATATGAAAAATGATTTTTTTATCAAATTTGTTAACATTGCAAAATTCATTTTAAATATTGGTTATTTTTATTAAAAAATATATTTTAAATTTATATTTATTAGTTATGTCTCTAACATGGATTTCACCTTTGCTTATAGTGAGTTTTAACCTTCCTGTGGGCGCGCTGACTACTTCCCTTGGCGTTTGTCGGAAATTTTACGTCGTCAAGTTTTCTCCATATAAATGGTGTTTTCTTTATATAAATGTTAAGGAATTGCTGTTATGTTATGAAAAATGAATGACAATACTTTTAAAATCAAAAAATTACAAAAAACGAAACAACATCAATTATAAATATTTATAATTTATTATGGATCTCAAAGTGAATGCTCAAAACATTGAAAATATAACATCAATTACTTCGTCAACATGTTATATTGACAGAATTATTATAAATTTATTTTTCCGAGGTACATAGGAAAGTATATATTTTTTTCTTTTTGGAAACCAAAAAGAGTGGATCCAACAGTTCTGCTTTTGTCCGGCAAGAATTCCTTAGGGATGGTAGGTTAGAGAGACCCTGTCCATCAAATAGCTCGGAGCTTGATGCTTGCGACTAAGTGATAAGATGGAGGAAACGATGAGGTGCATTTGTCGTAAATTTTATTACAGCGCGCCCGCTGGAAGTTTAATATAAATATATATTTAGTACATCTTGCACAACTTGTAAATCTCATTGATAATTGTTAATAATAATAGTTGATAATAGTTGAAATTGTTGAAACTTCATTATAAAATATTGAACACATTGTTGTCGGATGACTTGGCGCATTGCTTCAAGTTTGGCGCGGGACATTTTTCTGCAGCCGCGCGCGTATTTTTACATTTTCGGAAACTCGCCATAACTTTTATACTATACAATATAAAATTATGAAATTTTAAGCACAGACTTAACAAAAACAACACTATCAAATGAAGAAGAAACATGGAGGATGACAGTTTTATATTCACTGGAAACTTGGAAATATTTTTCACATAAAAGTTTTATAAAAATGTATGTAATAAAAAATCTAATGAAACACTAAATAAAACTAAAATATGTCATATTTGGGATAACAGGAATGTTCCAAGGTTTTCAAATCAAGTAAAAATCATGTTTAAAGCATTTATAGTTCGTTATTTAACTTTTATGTGTCATTTTTTTAATTATTTTTGTACGGTATAAAAATTCAATATCAGAATTAGTCCAATACATTTTGTGGAACTGTAATAAATGCGACGACGAATAAAAAAATGTCTTTATTAAATATCAAAGCAGTGACATCTAGCTGCTGACAACAACAACAATATGCAGTTCCAATCACACGGATAAACACGTGAGCCGACTTCTAGCAACAGACTACAAAACACGGATCTTTACGGGTCCCGCAATCCAGCAGCAGTCCCGCAAAAACGGAAAATCCGTGTCCCGACAACAATGTGTTAAGATGAAAATTAGACTCTTTATTTATGAGTATTACATTATGTACAGATAAATGTATTTGGCAATGTTAGAATAATTCATTAATAAAAAATAATGCTTACTGTCCCTGGGAAACAAACTTGCAGCCTTGAGAGTTGTAAATGAATTTGAGAATCTTCAGCGTGTGTTTGATAAGAAAATATTTAAAATAATGATAATTATAAAAGATGTAAAAAAAATGTTTGAAGGACTGGGAAATTGTAAATGTATATTTTATGTGTTTATTTTCGTTTTTTTGGATCTAATGTATTTAAAACAGAGTACAAAATCACAGTGGATTTTATTATTTTTTAATCCTTCTCTGCCCTGGACTCTGTCTGATGTCAGGAAAGGATGTTTTGGTGTATACTCTCCTGCAAATATTTCTTCTTAGTTGAATCATGGCCAGAATATATGATTGAAATATTTGTATTGTTTAATATGAAGCCATTTTTATTTTGCTTTTTATGAAAGCGAGAGTCCAGCTATATAAAGGTAAAACATGATTATAAGAAGAAGATATGACAGTGCCCTGGAACATACGGTTCCGCCGCATTTCGTCCCCAGACAATTCGTTCAACGACGTGGGGCGCACTGGGCGTCTGGTGCACGGAACATTTGATGCGCAGGACAACTGGTGCACTGGATGTCACGCTAACTTAACCTAATCTAAGTTATTTCGTTAACGCGACCTATGGATCTCTGGACTCTGCGATCACTAGACAAAAAGTTAGGTTAGGGTAGCGAGACAGCCAGTGCACCAGACGTCTATTGCGCTCCACGTTGTTACCGATGAGTAGTAGAAAGACTTGTCTGGGGACGATAGGTTGTGACGCCGAAGCTAAGTCTTCAAATACGCCCATCTCGTGATCTGCCATTTTGTGTACTGCACTTAAATGAGCCGTACCGTTTTTTTTTTAAATTTTAAATGAATTTATGGACAGGTTCCTATTTAAAAAAAAAATTCTGTTGTAAAATGTGAACAATGCTATATTATATATTATTATTTACAAATTGTGTGTGCGTATGTTTTTACGGCCAGATTTTTGTTACGTGCTATTGAGTTGAGCCGTACGTAGCAAATAATTTCTCAATTATTTCCTCCTGCACCCACCCACAACCGTCAAACTCGTCTCACACTTGCCGAACATCCATACACGGTTAATGTGTGTCGACCAAGAACTGGCAGTTTTCAAAGTTCCTTCATTAATGCCACCGGTAAGCTTTGGAATGCTGTTCCAGCGTCTGTGTTTCCTCCTTCCTACAATCTGGATCTCTTCTTTTTTTTAATATACATACTTTGAAGATAAATATACACTTGCAATCTCCCCAACCCACACACAAACACAAACAGCGTCCAGCCTCCCTGGCTGAGCGTCATAGAGTGCACTGGTCTTGACCGGCTGTGCTCTCCTGCATGCAATTACAAAAAAAAACCTACCTCGCTGTTCTTTAAATGACAAATGTAATGCTATTCAAGCATGAGGTATCTTCATTCACTTTCTAGCAGTATTATCTTATATGTTCCTAATTGAAAATAAAAAACATTGTTTTTACGCAAATACACACTCCACAACACATCAAAAGGAAGTGAAAAAATATGTTGTGGCTGCTTGCGTGTGGAGAGTAACAGAATTAAGTAATTTATATTTGGATTTTAATTTTATAGATCATTGACTATATTTCAATATCATTAGTAATTTAATACACACATACAATTCTACATCAAATTTTTTACGCATCAATTCATTCTGCTCTATCCTACACACCGCGGTGTTCACATGACCAGGCAGATAATGGTCGTGCGGACAGCGCGGTGTGTAGGATAGAGCAAAGGTGCAACGCTCGAGGTTCGAATCCCGCGTCTGCCGATATTTTTTCTGGATGAATTGCTCGTAAAAATTGAATACAGAATTGTATGTGTATTTAACTACTAAGTATTTATAATTATTAATCTGTCTCTTAAAGAGATTCAGATTGTACGACGGAGTTAACACAGATGCTTTTTCTTTGATCTTGCGTCGTCTATTTTCTTGCAGCGCACGGCTCAACCCGAAAGCCTCAAATTATTAAAATATTTTTATTTGTACATTATATGTACAAATAATGTAAGTTTTTTTTTTTGAAAGAACCGTTTAATCTAAGTAAAGTATAAATAAATATTATATATATAGTGATAGATTTTTATATATTAGGGTTTGATAAATGTGAAATTGTATAAAATGGTGAGCCACCAATCTTTTGATATATTATTATGTATATTTTAAGTGTGTATAAATTAACCTAGTAATAGTGATCTGCATCGCTTTACCACAAAGCCTACCTTTACATTTCCATCTTAATTGAGGTTATGTTGTGTTGATAGCAATAGGATATGTTACAATTTCTTTTAACCTGTTAACCGAGTATGACGTAATATTCCCTCATTCCAAGAAAGCAACTGTAGCGGGTATGAAGATATATTCCGTCAACACACTTCTGAAATTACACTCTAACGGGCGTGACGAGCTCCAGCTTATTTAGTTTGTTCATCATATCCATGTACATCTAGGCATCGAGTTGCACGGACTCGCCACATGTTTTCTTTTTAACATGAGCAAAATTAAATTCCTCGGTTAACACGTTAATCACTTGTTAAGTGTTAAAAACAAAACATACCTTACCTCACTTGAATTGGAAATGTATAGATAGACTTTGTGACGAAGTAGTGCCAATAGAGTTTATATGGAATTCGCAATTTGAGCTTATAATTTCTGCATATTTTTTTTTTTTATAAATTTTTCATTATGAGACTGATCCACTGGCTAATAAAAATGACTGTCATATTCTATCAACCGCCAGTAAGAAGCCTTTTTAACTGTTCATCGTTCTATTGAAGTCAAAACTTTTCCAGCCTCGTTTTACAGCTACATTATTTTGCTATAGTGCTTAAAATTAGCTGAACGTATAATTATAATTTTAAATTAATTTTAATTAAAAAATTAACAAATTAAAAATATTTAGTTTTGATTCACATTTATTTTAAACGATTACATGTTTCGGCCTCTCTGGAGACCATCTTCAAGTCTCCAGGGAGGCCGAAACATGTAATCATTTTAAATAAATTTGAATCAAAACTAAATATTTTTAATTTGTTAATTTTTTAATTAAAATTAATTTAAAATTATAATTATGCAGTTTCACCAAGTAAATATTATCAGTCGATAACCTTAATGTTATTGAATGTATAATTATTGTATTGGGTTCTAAAACGTAGGTGACAACTAAAATATATGTTTACTTAGAAATATATTACATGTATTTGTGTTTTAAAAATTAAGCCACATTTCAAAAATTTATTACAATTCACTCTGTTCTGTTGTTAATGTGTAAATGCAGGCATTTAATTTAATAACGTCAGTGGATCATTAAGCAACACGCAGCTTTTTTTTTTTTTTTTTTTAATTTTAATCAGTGGGTTCAAACTGAAAATTGAAAAATTATACCATATGTTTGTGTGAGTATCTCTTGTGTATGACGATGGCCTATAAACCTTTATTTTATGATTGAATTCTGGCAAACATGACGATTGCTGTAATGAATTTTTATGTTAATAATTATTGCCCTTGTAAGTGCCCGCAATATCTTTAATTTAATTAATTGTTTCTATGATTTATTTAAATTGGTGTTTTTTTATTATTTAGTTGAGCTTTCCAAAATTATTTGATGTTATGAGTTGATTTAATGTTCCTCTATCGATATTAGTGCTGATAATTAATAAATGGATGTTTGTAATCTAGAAATTTGGTGTTATATTTTCTTAATGAGAAGTAAATTGTAATTATAAAGAAAAATGGTTTATTTTTATTTATTTACAACTTTTATGAATGTGCAATATTGATTTAATTACAGGTGAAATAAAGCTACAAAAAATGACATATTTTCAAAACGACACAAAATCCTAACCCTCCCTACATTACACTACGAGGTTTCTCTACATGAGGGTGTATGGATACTATCCGTGGCTGTATCCAACTAACTTCATACAGGGTATGTTGGGGTACATTGAGTTGAAGACAAGAAGGGATGTGTGCTTAGGTCTGCATTTTTTCTGGCTGTGCGTGGCGTGTTCGGGAATTTTGAAATTTTGTTGAAAATCGGTTTATAAGTCCTCGATAGATATCTGACAATAAGGAGGCACAGATTATTCGATCATTATCGACATTGCCTTGGATGTTGATATGTTTCACGCAAGGGAGGCCCAGTTCAGGCGTGAACTCCATGAATTTTTTGGAGTCGTCTGTATTTCAGTAACGCATTAAATTTGTAATGTTATTGAAAGAAGATATAAATTGAAGTTGAAAATCATATCATGGAATTTTGTAACTCCATATATCTCTTATTCTTTGCTAAATCAGCAATCCGGTCCATTCAGGTCCTCCGCTATCACCCATCACAGCTTTATCCAAAACCAAGTATAACGAAGCTGATAGGTCTACCTTTTATTTGCAGTACCACAAATAAATAACCCTTAAAACTTTTAACATATTTTTTCAAAACAAAGGAACATTGAAAAATAAAAGATGAGTTTTTTTTTGTAATTTACATTTTTATTATATATTTTTTCATAATTATTATTACTGATTAGGTATGATACATAAACAATGAGGATATACATATTTATTTAATATATAAATGCATCGAATCTCACCTCATTGCAAACATTATTAAAAATCTGTCATTTCAAGTGATTATTTTTTATGTAAGAGAATACCGTCAGAGAAAAAAAAGTTTTAAAGTAATTTAGAATTAATCTGAATTTAAATGAAGCCCACGACTTTTGATTAATAAGCTACTGGATCATCTATTAAAAAGTCCACACATAAAAATTAGAACCCTTTAATGACAAATATTTAATAATATAACGTCTTACAAACTATTTATATAAATTTCTTTATTTATTATATTTTTTAACATAATAGATCTAATTTCAAACAATCTCTTCTGCTTGTTTCAATAAAAATAATAATATTAAAAGAAGGTCTTATAAATTATTCAATACAAATCAATTAAACGTAAAAATATTAAAGATTACTTATAATTACCTATTTGTAATATTTTTTTATACAAGATACTATTTCATAATAGGTGTGTCCTGCTTACGTTAAATAATAAAAATATTGCCTAAAATAAAATAGTATTTATTCAGAAGATGATAAGACATCTAAAAATGATTTACTGAGCTTTAAAAGGTTGTTTAAATACATTTTGTAGATTGTAATCGATAATCTTCTATGATTTTTAAGTATTAAAAAAAAAGCCAGTACAAGTTAAGAGAATAAATCTTAAACATGTTCACAGTGTTCGTAGTTTCGCGCATTAAACAGGACACTTATACAGAATTCTTTTCAACGATAAACATTTTTTTTTTACGAACGAGAAGCATTTTTGCGCTAATTTTGCTTTTAACAAAAGAATTTAAAAAAAGTAGGTTTTTATAAAATCTTTTTAAACATCTCATACGCTTAAGGAATGGTTTTAGTGTTTCAAGTTTTCTCTATATACAGAATAATAATGATGATAATATTATTCGTGTTTTATATCAACAGCCCATCTTGTAAAAATCGCAAATCCATTTTTAGGATCTGTATATTTTGCAATATTTATTAAATAGCCGTGTGTGACGACTTACTCCTTCCCAATATTTCGACCGCCATTACAGGGGTCTTCTTCAGGGTTAATGACTTAGTGATGAGTTGGTGTCTGGAGGTAGTTTAGCCGTCAGCCTAACGTACCTCCAAGAGCGTCATGTCGGAGAATTATGTACGGTGGGTATGTTCCAAGAAGCGTACCTCCTCGAGCGTCGTAGTGAGTATGTTCTAAGGAGCATACCTCCTCGAACGTCATGTCAGACTGTGGTTGTCCTTGCTTGTCTGTACAAGTTTTTGAGTATGTGATAGAGGTGGAAGCAATACTGTTTTGAGAATCAAACCGTCACCCTGTTGATGTTGATGGGATGTCTTTTGATTTCAAGAGAAGCCATTGAAATAATTTAATTTAGACAATTTTTACTCTACATTTTGATGATTTGAATCTGTGAGCTTTACAAGATAGGCTGTTATATATTAGATGACACGCCCAATGCCGTTTCACATTTGCCTACTTCTATTGAAATATTTAATCTTTCGTTTATCAATAATGGCAGATAAAAAAACTTCATTTTTTAGGTTAACTTATAAATTGTCATAGTGGTGTGGTTCAAGACATGTAGTAGTCCATTGACTACATAAATCTCTGCGGACAAATCACACTATTACAATGTACAATGAAATATACGAAATATTTTCCCCTACTTAAATTTTTTTATAGTTTTTTTTCACGATAGAAGTAGGCACGTGTAATCTGATACAAGAACACATGAACCAACGATTATGCTAACATTATATTGAACATGAATGCTAAATAAGTTATTATCTTGTTTTAATATGCATTGAAAGAAGTATCTTTGAAACTTAAAACCATGGCTTCGTGTACACTATATACTTCATATACACACTACTATTATCTATATATTTTGCGTGAATTTAAAAGTTTTCATGTTTCTGACATGTAAAAATAATGCGCAGTGTTTAAAGCACACTATATAAGTAGCATTATAGGTTTCCACGGCCATATTTGGTAATGTGGCTTTTCACAAAATCGTCAACCCTGAAGATGACCCCTGCAATGGCGGTCGAAATATTGGTGCAACGAAATTCGCCACGCACTATATAATATTGATCAATATTATTGATCTAAGATAATCATAAGTTTACAGAAAAAAAACGATGCGCATCAAAACAAGATAAATTTATTGAACATTCAAAATGGATCTCAAAGTGAAGACTCCACTAATATTAACAACATGTCAGATTGCGTCTATCCAGATTAGCTTTTCAGAATGGCTTCGTAGGCTTGATGCACGATGGGGGCGACCTCTACGCTGCGAGACTTGAGACTGAGAGTGGCCTCGGGATTGCCGGGCTGCAGCTTGAGCTCCAGCAGCACCCAGATGGCATTGGTGAGGCGCAGGGACTGGTAGAGCATGTCCTGCCCCTCCACGTTGCGCTTGGCGATGGTGAAGACGTTGTGCTGCGCGAGGCGGGCGGCGATGGAGTCGGCCGTGGCCGCTGGGCCGCAGCGCAGGGAATGCTGCACCTCGTTGGCTGCTGGGATCTCCTTCCAGGTGCTCAAGAACACTCTCTTGTCCAGGTGACCGTCCTCCGTGAAGTAGAGCTGCGGCGTCACCAGGCAGGCGAAGTAGAACACGTCCACGTTGTTTTTGATTGCAACCTAAAATGAAAGCAATACAAAATAATTACCAAAACATAAAACAAGTAAAACTTCGTATGAGAACATTGAGTGTTAATTAATAGTCACACTACAGGTTTTGGTAACATAGCACCTTTGTCAGAAGCTACTTTATAAAAACTAAACCTAAATTAGCTTACTTTTTAGTAATCAGCTCTCTTAATATGACAAATCATAAAGTTGCTGCATTCTGGGAGTATATCATTTTTCTTTGTTTTTTTTCCTTTTCATATCAGTTCTGTATCTGAAACACATTGTCACCACAAATTGCTGGTACTTAGTGTTATCAAATGCCAATGACCATTCCTCGTTTTAAGACATAACTGCACTAAAAGGTAACATATATGGTTCCCGACAACCTCCAGAGCAGAGGAAATACCGAGTACTTGAATATGAGTTTGCTGTAGAACCTGTTATCCGAGCCATATTATTGAGTGATTTGTTAATCGGATTTTTCAAGGAAATTGGTTGATTGTCTTCGGAGCCCGACGCTTCCGAGACAATCCATTGGAAAATTTTGACCTAAGGGATCACTAATCCCGATATATTATTCTAACCGAAAATATTTTCAGCTGTGTTTATTTGCGCATTGTCTATTCACTTAGTTTTCCAATATTACAATGAACAAATCAAAGAAAATGTACAAGTAAATTAGGTTTAGGCCAGATTTCTCTTCATTCTCAATTTTTTTTTTAGATATTTATTAAATTTGCTGTCAATGTGATCAGAAGTATAGTATACCTGTATATAGTTCTACAACACAACACCAATCGGCAAAGTATATTTACATTTTTTGCTACATTGACAATGAGTGATATTCACCTGTAAGTTGTTGAGAGGCTCCATCCGCTGCACGGGCCCTGTGCAGGCGAGGGGCAGAGCTGTCTCGATGGACTGTGAGGGCTGCAGAGTGCCAACAGTGAGACCCCCGACAGGCACAAGACCAAAACTAAAAAAGCATCAAACAAACCAATTATTTACTGTCAATACCGACGGAGGATATTACTTTACTATGAAATATTCCTAATGAAAGCCTTTTAAATTTAAAATAAACCTTCTTAGGTAGTGTTTATTATAGAAGATGTGAAAAAGCCAAATATGAATAAGTGTCCGACTTATTTTCTTAACCCTTTCATTACGGCTCGGTGAAATACAAATTGTACTGTCAATACGGCGTGAATTTTTCAAACCATTTTTTTTGCTTCACCGAGGCAAAGAAGCTAACCTGAGTCAATCTAGAATTACCTGTTCTTGTTGAGCTGGATGGCAAAGCCGGCCATGGCCTGCATGGCCTTGTTGGTGAGAGTGAGCTCCATGCGCGGCTGCCCGCCTCGCCGACAGAAGGCCCCCCACACCTCCAGGCCCTTGCCCTTGTCGGCCGGCAGCCAGCACTGCTTCTGGGGCGCCGGGGCTCCTCCCGCTCCCGCGCCGCCGGCTCCAAAGATGTCTCCCAGCAGCCCGGCGGCTCCCGGGCCGCTCAGGCTACTGGAACTCAAGCCAGGCTCTGGTACTCCGCCCAACTGAAACAGATTAATGATTATTAACCCCTACATCCATACTCATCCAACGATTCATCATTATATATTATTGGTTGATCAATCAAACGGATGTAGAAGGGATTCTGTAAATGTTGACAGTGATCCAATAATGTTGTCAGATTAATACTCCACTTGCAGATTTCTATAAAGATATAATTACCAGTACATCCAGGCCTCCGCCGAGCAGATCCAGGGCGGCCGAGGGCGGAGCTGACACAGCCGGGGCCGGGGGACCACCGATATCCATGGAGAGCAAATCTCCGATGAGAGATTCCTGAAATCAATGATAAGGAACACATTAGAAACAAACACATGTGCACACTTTTTAAATGTGATCATTTTGCAGTTAGATATACCTGTGACCTAATTCAAAATAATGTTATTATAATGTTAATACATGTCCCATGTATTAAGAATGCCACAAGAGAACATAAACTGTAGCTGCATTTTCTTCAAGCCCCCGGGGGGCTTGTGCCGTCTTGAAAATCCATTGGGAACTTATACATAGTGTAACTTAAATATACATATACTATACATAAAATTCTTTTTTCAACGCGTCAATCCAAGCACAAAAATAACGGCAGAAGCGGGATGCGAACCGCGGACCTTGGAAACCAACTATGCCCAGGTATTCATACCGCTCGGCGATTCGCGCCATTGCTTTGCCCAGACTGACTTGCGGTGAAACTAGTATTTATATCATTGTTATCATCGGCCGACAGATGTAGCCACAGTATATATTCAAAGTATGTATATTTTTATTATTATTCTATCAGTCTTCATTTATTCACAAGCTTAATATTATTACTTTCCGGCAGTCTATTCATTTTAGTAAGTACCACTCGGGTCTCGAACCAAACTATAGACTGAATGGATGTGAAACGACTACTTATAGTTCCGACTCGGACTTTATAACCAATCATTTACCTGTGTTACTGATGGATAATTTTACCTTCTTCTTACCTTCTTGAGACCCGAGTGGTACTTACTAAAATGAATAGACTGCCGGAAAGTAATAATATTAAGCTTGTGAATAAATGAAGACTGATAGAATAATAATAAAAATATACATACTTTGAATATATACTGTGGCGACATCTGTCGCACGATGATAACAATGATATAAATACTAGTTTCACCGCAAGTCAGTCTGGGCATAGCAATGGCGCGATTCGCCGAGCGGTATGAATACCTGGGCATAGTTGGTTTCCAAGGTCCGCGGTTCGCATCCCGCTTCTGCCGTTATTTTTGTGCTTGGATTGGCGCGTTGAAAAAAGAATTTTATGTATAGTATATGTATATTTAAGTAATAATAATATTGTAATATAGTCAATGATCTATAAAAGTAGATTAGAATATTGAAATAATAAAATAATATTCTAATAAAAATTAAAAAAATAATTTATACATAGTGTATTTAGCGGAGCTACGGGAGGCGAAGCTGACTTGGGATGAGGCGAAGAATATGGCGGCTGACAGAGCTTGGTGGCGGCGGTTCGTGAATGCCATACGCTTCAGTAAGGAGAGCGGACATATGATATTTGATATAATCTAAGATAAAGTGTAATTAATTTAGTTTTTTATTGAAAAAATACACAAATAAGGTTCCAGATAACAATAATGTATTGAGTGATTATAAATCCACATATTCTGATGTTGAGTCACACATTTATTTACATGAGCTCATGAAGCTGAATCTTTAATTGTCTAGAATTGCAGTTTAATTGCATAACATCAAAGTACATTGTCAATATGGAGGTTTTATTACGAAAAAATATATATGTATGATTAATTACCTGATTAGGAATGACTGTGGCAGAGCTGCGAGGCTCGTGGGAATGTTCCTCAGCCGACCCCTGGCGAGTGGGCAGAGACTTCCTGACTCCGGCTCCACGACCTGTGAGTAAAAATTAAAATTTAAAGCTACAAAAAATTCCGACCTAAAATGTTGCCAGTTATCACAAGCCTTCGTATTATATATTACTATCGTCTCTTTGAACTATAAGATCGAAAAACTGCACAACATGTTAAAGACACGATATTGAATTATTCTCCCATATATGATTTATATTACATATATGGGGGGGGGGGGGGATGCGAACCAACGGCGTATGAGTGAGAAGCAAACGCTTTAACCACTGGACTATGCCGCCCGGCTACATATTATATTAGAAAAGGATTACTTTAAAGGGAACAAAATATAAAAAATGGTTTTTGAAAAAATTCAAGTATCTAATTCCTCAATAATGGATGTGTTTATGCACTTTTCATTAGTTTTAAAAAAATTAGCATTCTTCTCCAGCGCCACAACTCCACGCATCCACGTTTCAAAAGCATATAACAAAATGCATAGTTTTTTGTGTTGCAATATACAATAGCTAGGAGGCAAAATCCAGTTGTAAAACGTTTGTCATTCAGATGCCATCGGTTCAAAACCCGATCAAGCTTCATTTTTAAAAATTGATTTAATCAATTCAAAAAAAATGTCCAAGTCTCGGGAGTATCAGGCACATCGATCTACTTAAAAAAAGGATGAGTATTGAACACCCAAATATTTCCTTAGTAATACAGTCGCATTCTATGCAAAGGCTCTTGCCTCTCGTCCGGGTATACAGGTGTTCTGGGACAAGGCGTAGACAATCTGAGATTACAGAACTGTGAAATGGCAATTCATGGTGTCCATATGCTCCAAATATGAAGCAGATATGGTAATAAAAAGAATACAATAGCATCAACCGCTGTGTGCCTGTGATATGCAGTCTGTTGTATGCATTTATGACCCATGTTTAAGACAGTCCAAATCTCTTCATGCAACCAATAATCCAAAATAAGGAGAAGGAGTTGGTTTGTACCTTCCACAAAGGCAGTGGGCGGCTTGTGATAGACCGATGCAAGGGAGCTGATATGGCAAATGAGTTCGTCTAGCAGAGTTGGCTCCAGAAGGTCAGTTTCCTCGGAGATCAGCGGCTTATCGGCCAACACGACCTCCTTAGCCGCGGCCGGGTCGGTGGACAGCAGCCTCCAGTAGATGAAACCACGATCCCTACAAGCAAAACATATTCAATCTAAGTATTTCATGCGCAGAGTATCATTACAATTTATTTTAATTAAATGCAATACATTTTTTGGCAAACTAACTCAATATTATTTTCTGTTCTTTAAACACAAGTACAATATTATAAAAGTGGTCACTTACAAATAATAATAGTTAGTAACTCACTTCTGAGTGAAAACAAAGCAAAATATATAACTATTTTGACTGAACAGATAGATTACCCTCTCCGTGATTGTGATCCGACTGGGGTCTGAAAGCATACGCTCTGCCCTGGACCGAAAGTTTGTCAAGTTTAACGAAATATATATGTCAATCTATTATATAAAAATAAGTCGGGTTTTCCTTCCTGACGCTATAACTCCAGAACGCACGAACCGATTTCCACGGTTTTGCATTCGTTGGAAAGGTATCGGGCTCCATAAGATTTATAGCAAAGAAAATTAGGAAAAAGTTTAAGAAAAAAGCAGGAAAACAGGGAAAATCATTTTTCACACACAGCGCCATCTCTGATACATAGCATGTACTATAACGGCGCAAGTTACTACTTGGTAGGGTGTGTGTGACTTCTAAGATGGCGCCGGTGCGTGATACATTGTTTGACAGCTATGCTTTGTTCTCTGCTTAGTGAATTTCATGTGACATTTATTATGCGCACGTTCTTTCAAACGCTAAAAAAAACGGTATTGTGTTCACTGTGAAATTGTGAAATTGAGGTTAAGGTGAATTTAACCTCAAATGCACGATCCACATAATTTTGTGAAATTGAGGTTAAAGTTATTCGTTTCCTAACAGTTCAATTGGAAACCATTAAATCAACCACGCGTATTGTGCAAGCAGGCATTTGTCCTTAAGGTGGTAAGTTGAACTGTGTAAATTATGTGGATCGTGCATTTGAGGTTAAATTCACCAGTCTGTCCGTAGTCCAAGATGCCGAGAGAACGACGTGCGAACATCGGCCGCCGCACTAGACATGCAAGCCAGCAAAAAGTGTATTCACAGAACTTAAGCGAAGAAAGACAAAATATAATAAGAGAAAATGCCAGATTGAGACAACGCGTGAGCACACGAAGATCATTGGTATCATACAATCGCTTGGCATTCCATTATGATCCCACTGCAAACTACAGTGATGATGACAATTTAGATATTGGACCAATGACGACTGTATGCCGATATTGCAATGCGTTAAAGTTCAAAAGAGAAACGGCTGGATTGTGCTGCGCAAGTGGAAAAGTCAAACCTGATCCATTACTTACACCACCACAGCCACTGAAACCATTGTTCGATGGAACTGATCCCGATTCCAACCATTTTCTTCAACGCATCCTTGAATACAATAACTGCTTTCGCATGACTTCCTTTGGAGCTAATATCATTCGAGAAGGCGGCTTCATGCCGACTTGCAAGGTAAAAGATACAACACACACAACCAATCACTCACACCAATCAAAAACACAAAAAAAAAATTGCAACACATAACAACTACACATACACCACACACTACACCATCACACGATCAGAAGTCACACAGTATTCTTTAACAAATGATTGTTTGCCA
The DNA here is from genome assembly GCA_022606575.1 of Glossosoma conforme. NCBI lineage: Eukaryota > Metazoa > Arthropoda > Insecta > Trichoptera > Glossosomatidae > Glossosoma > Glossosoma conforme. The sequence goes on from JAGTXR010000295.1 coordinate 21,398, forward strand.
TTACAGATACAAGGACAAATATATCATTTGCATGGTTCAACGAACGAGTAATATTGGCGGCGAAAAATAAAGATGTCAAGGATCTCAATACGACCATTTAGAATTTTCTTCCATGTGCCTCACCTGAGATCTGGGTTATCGGAGTCCTGCGTGGCGAGCCCCAGCACCTGCTGCACCAGCTCCTGTGTGTCGGCCGGCCGCTTGAGGAACAGCTTGACCACGGCCGTCAGGAGCTGAAGTTGCACCTGCAATAACAAGCCAAAAACAAAGATTGCATTACTTGTTTTTCTCTAATATTTGTTCCACAGTTGCAGGGGTTCACATGAGGAAATGATGGTTTGATAATATAAGGCCACTAGGTAACTAACCTCTTCAAACATACTCATAGTTTGAGGTAGTATTCTGTCTTATTCTAGACTTAGGCAATTATGGCAGCCGTTAGACATGTCTTTCTTACATAAAGCATGTGTTAATACAATATAGTTCTTAATTGAACTCAAACTGGAGTTGCCTCTTAGGCCCCCCAGTGATATGTTGGCCAATTTTCATATTAGGTAACTATCCATTCAACTCAATCAATTCTGTACATTATCCAACTCTTTTTCTTCTAGGGATGATTTCTTTCCATTCGTTAAAGACCTGCTGGAAAATTGCTGCTCTCAAACATTCATTCCTTCTTCTTGGCGGTGCAATTCACAACCCTGGAGTTCTTTGATGTTTTAACTTTTACGTTCTAGATAGGTACACCCGTGCTCGTAGCCATCCATTGTTTTTTATCCCAGTTGGTACTTGTGGAGCTTCGAGCACTCAATTTAGTACAACGGTAATGGCTCTCCTAAATGGCCTACTAGCACACCTCAATCCTTTTCCTCTTTTGTCGATGGTATTGTTCTCCTAGATCTCTGTGATCTTTGACACGTGTCATCTTCTTATGTTTTTATAGTTTTTATTCATATGTATGTTTATGTATACTCTGTTTCTTTTGTAATTCTATTATTATTATCCTATGTACCGTTCTGTTAATGGAATAAATAAAATAAATATTAGGTAATTTTTTATTGCAACCTTGTTAGTGGTATTGCTCCAATGAGGATTGTAAGAGAGAGTGCGGTCCAGGGTAACTCCGAGGTACTTTGGATCACCATTCTCCTAATGCACTACCTTCCCATTAATACAAAGGTTTTTTCTTTACTTTCTCATTTCTGAGGTAAAAACAGAAGATTTGTTATTTTAGCCGATTGAGTTTGAGATGTTTATTTTGTAAAAGTGTGACAACTCATTTAGTGCCGGGCATAAAATATAATAACCTGAGCGTTTTCGTCCTGGAATCCTTCCAAGAAGCTGTCCAGGAGTTCGTCTGCGTTGTCGATGCGCTCGGCGTACTCCCCGATGATCCACACCATGGAGGCGCGCGCCTCGGGCTCGTCCAGGGTGTCCAGGTTCTCGCAGAGCGTGCTGATGATGCTCTCGTACTTGTTGGGGTACTTCCTGAAGATGTCCTTGATGACCACGATGGCCTCCTGCACCACGTAGTTAACCTTAGTCTGGATGAGATCCAGCAGGGTCGACACGCAGCGCTTCGGCTGACGGTTCAACCTGGAAAAATAAAATATTAATATTTAAAATCATAATGTTAACTATTTCTTTATATTTTGGTAGATTTGTTACCTTATCTCTAGCAAAACTCTTCCTTTATTAGTATATATTCATTTGCTTACAAAGACTCCACCCACTATTCCCACTACTGCACACCACTTAATTACCCTCTAGTGAAACTTTTTCTTTATCAGTAAATATTCATTTACATGTTAGTACGTTTGTGCACATTGGAACTGATGAAGCTTTCATGGATTGTGAAACAGCAGTCTTCCATCAAATGGAATAGTGCTCGGTGTGATCCATTGGAAAACAAGGTATGAAATTCCGCAATTTACTCAGGTATGTTCTATACATTTCTTTTTGTGTCGAAGAATGAATATTTTATAAAATCAGAAAAGAAAAGATTCGCTTTAGATGTAATATTGTCTCAGAATTTTTGTAGTATTGCTCTACACTACTAGACATATACAATGAAACCTCTATCTATCATTTTTAAAGGACCTTTTAAAATAATCTATAATTGCGGGAAAACAATGAATGCAGGTAAATTTTTGTATACTATGAATTCAGAGTGCAATAAATCCAGTAAAACGATTATTCGAGGAACAATGGATAGAGGTTTCACTATACCAGAGATGTTTGCTTATGTTCTTGGGGCAATCAATGGAAGATGTTTACCTTGATGGCGCAGCGGCCGATGGCCCTCACGGCCTTGCGCACAAAGTCCACGTCCACCTCCGTGGCGTACTCCTTGAGTTCCCCGAGCACCTGCGCGATGTTGGCCTGCGCCGCCAGCCGGATCATGATGTCCAGCTTCTCTAACTTCACGTAGATCGGGTCGTTGTATTTCACAAAGAACACCTGCAAAACCAAAACAAATATTTAACATAAAATGAACTATCCCTCACCTGTATAATGCCAGTCATAACATATTATTAAAAATTGGTGGTAGACGAAAGTCAACCCGTGAAGATCACCCATTCATAGTGATATCCTGTAATAATAAGGATGCGTGAATGACGGGCTGTTGTCTATGACGTTGGCGGATCAACACTCCACATGCAGCGCTTATCTATATGTGAAATAGTAAGCGTCATAGGATCCACAGATGAAAAACTTCAGAATCACTATCCCCGTCTGTCGGTATTCTCATGTGTGTTTACATAAAAAAAACTTTAAAAAAAGACCAAAAACAGCCTCCTAAAGTGGTTGCCTCCCTTAAATGAACTAAGCAACTACTATATAAGTGGCACTGACCTTCATCTCGTGCTTCAGGATGTCGGGCCTCTTCTGCACAATGAGGTTAATGTTCCTGAGTGCCACGTACTGCACCTCGGGCTCGGCGCTCAGCAGCGTGACTAGCGGAGGAGCCAACTTCTTGGACAAGCCGGCGCAAAAGTCTGCGTCACCGGCCAGTATCTCCATCAGCTTCATCAGGACCTGCGAGTAAAGAGGACACACGGGTAACAACACAATAAATAAAGTTAATTATTGTATTTTCTTTAATAAATAAGAGTCACCTGAGTTCGGTGGCTTCTTATTTTTACTCTTGGTGTATCAACATATACAGGGGCGATATGATACTCTTACAGATGCTATGGACCAGACAAACAGTTATAAAAGTTGTCCAAGTTCTGACATGCGACACAAGGCTGGCTCAACACAGGCTGCCAACAGGAAAGTCAATCTCCAGAACCTGCCAGGACAAGCTACAGTCCTCAACACCAAAAGGCCCCACGAACCACTGACAAATCTCGACGCTACATCTCCCCTATAAACGATTAGTTCATAAAATTAACACCTTTATAACATGTGACTCTTAAACTTAATTGAATCAGTTCAAAGAAGAGCAATTCGTTTGATAAACAATGATACTCTTACGTCTAACCTGCAATCAATGGAACAAAGGCATAAGATTGGTTCTCTTAGTCTTTTCTGCCGTTATTACCACGGTCGCTGCTCTTCGGAACTTAAAGAACGAATTCCTCCTGCACCCACTCACAGCCGACAAACTCGTCTTGCACTTGCCGAACATCCATACATGGTTAATATATGTCGACCAAGAACTGGTAGCTTCCAAAGTTCCTTCCTAAATGCCACCGGTAAGCAATGGAATGCTCTTCCAGCGTCTGTGTTTCCTCCTTCCTACAATCAGGATCTCTTCAAGAAACAGATAAATATACACTTGCTATATCCCCAACCCACACACAAACACGAAAACAACACACGTTTCCCGCATGCAGCGTCCAGCCTTCCTGGCTGAGCGTCATAGAGTGCACTTGTCTTGACCGGGTGTGCTTTCCTGCATGCGTTTGCATAAAAAAAAATGTGAATACCTTGACAGCAGACAGTACTACGGCTGCATTGGCGTGCGCCAGCCGCGGTGTGATCCTCTCGCAGATGCTCTGAGCCTCGCGAGCGTCGCCGGGCGAGTAGTTGGACAAGGAGTCCAAGATGAAGACTTGCCCCCACTCGGTGCACTCATTCAGAGCCGTCAGCAGCTTGTTGATGGTAGGAGCATTCATCTCTGTACAAGTAATAATGCAAATATTAGGAATACACCGGTACCTTGAGATATGAGTGCCTTAACATAAGAGTTATATGAGACAAGCTGCAGAGCGAGCGAAGTTTTGCTTTGAGATACGAACAACATTTAAGATACAACATACAGGTGAGAAGCCAGATATGGCGGTAGTTATCTCTACATGTGAGATGAAGGATATCTTGGGAATATGGGAAAGATGTTCACAGTTAGTGGAAAAGAGACGCCCCGAAAAAGGTTGCAATTGTGCATCGGAGTTATTTAATCACACTTGCCTAATGCATTTCCGTAGCATTTTGAAAGGGATGGAGAAACAAACTTTCCTGGACAGGTTTTTATTAAATCCGGCAAAAAGGCAAAGACTAATGAAGAGAAAAACAGTGACGTCTCTCGTCAATTTCGGAGAAAAAGAAACGGCAGACGCTGGGATTTGAACCACTAACCATGCATCTCGGTTTCAACCATGACTAATCTTCTGTCTAATGAGAAAAACAATGTCAAAAGCACTTACCCACTAGAGGATGTCCACTGACGCTGGCCTCGTTGATCTCCGACAGCGCCGCCACAGCGTTGGCCACCACCATGGGGTTGGAGTCACTCAGCAGATCCTTCAGTTGATCCAAGAAACCCTACAAACAACACAAATTCTATCAATTACTTTGACAATCAACGTTTGTTTGAAGATAGCTGTGATTTGTTTTTAGAGAGCTTTCTCTATTGGAGAAATCTTGACTAGTGAACATGGAAATCATTGAACAAATAAGGACCAGGGTTGGAAGAAGAGGAGATTATTTGAAGCTATGGGAAATGGTGCAACAGAGTCACTTTTGTGCAACTGCAGACATTTCCAGACCGCATCACATTTAAGATTCTGCTATATGTGTCCAACGGGTATAGTTAAAGGGTTAAAGAGTTTGTATACCAAATCAAAGGTCGTGGGTTCGATCCCCGACGTTGATTAAAAAAATGATTGAAAAATTATTTTTAATTGATTTCTAAGCTCTATAAATACCCTTGGTAGATGTGAATGTGATCCCTCGCCCGTAAAATACCAGTCGTAGATTACCAATCAAAATTAGTGGTAGATAAATGTCGTGAATTCCTGTAATAAATGGATGATGCGTGAATGTCGGGCTGTATAATGGTAAGCATCATAGAATCCACAGATGAGACTTCAGCATTACTATCACCATCTATCGGTATTCTCTTGTATATGTTTACTTTAAAAAAAACTAAAAAGACTAGTCACTCCTCTCAGAACCTTGTGTTAGGGTAACAGGCAGGCCATCAATGCCAGATATTAGATATTAGGTTATCCATTTGATTTTGCTGACATGACGAAGAAGAATATGATTATGTAGATTTTTTTTTTTACTTATTCAACAAATTTGTATTGGGTGTTTCGGCTATGTCGAGTAGCCATCACTCAATAAAAAATTGAGGAATAATTCTAAGAAATCTTTTATTTCTATTTGATATTATGGAATTCCATCAAAAAATATTGATCGAAAAAAAATACAAAATCAAGAATAAGATTCTTTCCAGTCTTCTGCACCCCTGTGCAGCACACTCCCTCAATGCAAGGCCAGAACACTATACAATATTATGTATTTTTTTTTAAAAACCATTTAAGAAATAAGGCTATACCTGGTCTTCCACCATGCTTGAAGAGATGTCGTACAGCTTGGCCACACACACGGCTGCTGTCTTACGCACGTAGGGATCCTCATCCTTGAGGCACTTGCGCAGCGGCTCACAGAGATACTCAGTGATCTTGTCCACGCGGATGCAGCCCATGGTCCTCACGGCCAGGGCTCTGATCAGCGGGTTGGGGTCCTCGCAGTCCTAAACAGACAACAAAACACATAAACCGACAAGTTCAAAACATAACAATAAAAATACGTAAAATTGTATTCTTTTTAGATATTAAAATATTAGCAGCTTGAGATAGAGAGGCCATTTTAATTTATTAGAAAAAAAAATGTAACAAAACAATGTTTTTATCAGTGATAATTTATTAACAAGTGTTAATCGGTAACGACGTGGGGCGCGCTGGAGGTCTGGTGCACGGGACATTTGGTGCACTGGATGTCTCGCTAACCTAACTTAAATTATTTCATTAACGAGACCTATGGATCTATGGACTCTACGAACACTGGACAAATCCTTGGGTTAGGTTAGCGAGACAGCCAGTGCACCAGATGTCCAGTGCACCCCACGTCGTTACCGATGAGTAGTTGAATGAATTGTCTGGGGACAATAGGTAGTGACACTAGAAGTTGGAGGCCGCTCACTCTCTATCTCTTTTTAAAGCAAATAATCAATATTTTGTAATAATGGACTGTGCATTCCGAAAGCAGCAAAAAATATACGCCCTACTTTACTTTTATCCTTATTATTCACTATTTACAATTAAGGACACGGGTTAAAGTACAACATAACCTAAATTAAGTTATTTTTACCCTGGGCCATGTTTGGCAAGGTCATCATATTAAGACTATTCTTGGTGAAACTACATAAATATTAAAGCAAATTAACAGTGAGAAACAATAGCTTTCAATAGCTGTCAAACACTAACTAAATGGCGCAGCTTGCCCAAACTTGTACAGTAGTCTATTAATAGATACAAGTTGACGGGAACAGTGCTGCATTTAAATTGACTGCGAGAATAATTCAAAAAGTCACTGACTAATTATACCGCTCTTATATTTAAATGAACTAAGCTTATGTAAGCATAGTATGCTGTGATGACTTTTAAGAAGGTTGAGTTATTACATGGATGTTTCCATGGTTCTATAATAGTGAAGAACTTTATGTCTCAGAGCATGATTTATGGCGTATAGTGGTTATTCCACCTGTGCCCTTGATTTTGTATTTAAAACATACAAACAAACAAAATTGAAAGCATCATCAAGCTACAGTGAACCCTCCAATAACGTATTCATAACATCTGATGATTAGCCCGATGCTCCCGAGGCTGGCCTATTTAAACCTAAGAGGCGGTTTAACTGAAAACAACATTGAAGGAACCATTATATAAAAAATCGTCGCAAACAGTATAAGAAATATCTTCATTATAAATAAATTAAAAATGCGTAATAGAAGGGTTGACTGTATAGACATCCAACTCGTATAATAAAAAAAAACTTGAAAAAGAGACATATCTTTATAAGTTGAAAGATATTATCAGAATAGCCTCATATTACAGTTGTTATGTTCAAAATTAACTAAATATAAAGCTGAATATAAAATATATTGGATTGCAGTAAAATAACTACAAGCAATATCTGATTTATCTGTTTACTTGAAAATGTATTACAGTCTATATAATTTGCCCTAAAATTGATTAAAAAATCTACCAAAAAGCCTCAAAAGTTTGTTGCATTTTTATGATAAATTTCAGATGTTTTTAATATTACAAATAATAATCAATACGAGTCCACTACAAAAAAAGGCATTTGCAGATAAGCCAACTTCCAGAGCATTGTTCAAAGACCACTTGCTGAAGTTTCGCCGATTGAATTGCATAGGTGACGGTCCTTTAGGACAATAAGTGCACGAGGTTTGGATGAAAAACAGCTTTGAATTGTGCTCTTTCACTGTAATATAGTTGGAGCAGGACACATCCAATTTAAATTAAACTAGTGAAATAAGTCATTGAAATGTGATGATGATCAAACAAACTTGTTTTTTTTCAGTAACTTCTCGAAAGGATATTTAATATATAAGGGACATTTCTCACAGTGCACCCCACTACTCACGCCATAAGGTCACCGCAATTTTTATATTCACATTGTTTCTTACTTTTGTGTTCTAATTTTTGTTTTTTAATATACCTGTATAATTTATTTAGGACAAAATATACAAGTGCTATAAGAAATGAGTATTTTTTCAATATAATAATATAATTTACATTGGTGATAATTGATCTCTTCAAGAAACAATAATGCACAATATTTTAATCTCCCCAATCCTTACAACAACACAAAACAATGTTTCAGCACACAAAACCCAACCCTCCTGATTGCACACGTTATAACAATGAGATATAATCCATTTATTTCTTGCATTCATTTTTATTATTATCTATTTATCTGTGAATAGACAAATATTATTTATAATAATTCATTCTGTATATACATTTTCATATTTACTTTGGAGGAAATTTAAACCCAATGCTTACAACAGGAAAGTATCTAGTAATAAATGAAATTTCATTTTTTTCCAAAGATATATTAAGAAAAAATGTAAATCAATGAACCAACTAATAGTTTAAAATTAATTCCACAGCGGTGTTACCATCTCCGAAAAAATTAAATCATAAACAATTTTTACACCAACGACAAACTTTCAAAGACAATATCTTAAACCTCTGTATTATTGAATCAATGTTTTTAATTTTTTTTTTTTTTTAGACAATTATTATTATTATAATTTCAACATCTATTAACAACTGCTTAATACAATAAACATTATATAAACTATATTATACACAAAAAGAAAAAACATTAAAAAACATATTAACAGCAAAAAAATGCAAAAATTTAGTAACAATAAGCTACCCAAAAATAAATATGCATTATTTTACAAAGTTAATACAAAAATGTGCAAATGACTGGTGTCCTCTTTAATTTTTCATGCATTCTTCGCCTACTGTACTACGAGCCCAGCTGTCTACTCACTATGTACTACCCCCACTCTCTCCCCTCAACAAAATAAATAAACAATATATATATATAAAGGACCCATACATATTGAATCATCAGGATTTTGTGGTCTTACAATTATTTCACAGTATGTACGTGTAAATGGAGGTGTTGCTACAAGAAAAAAAATATATATAGGTATTTAATAAACGGCAACTTTAAAAAATGTATCTAATTTGTTCCGATTAACACTGACCGTTGGAATTGCATATCCAGGGCAGTATTGTACTAAAGTGTTCTGTACATTAAAGACTCCAGGTATTCATGTATAGAATCCTAATACAATACACACAATAGTACAAATACGATCTTCAACCGATAGTGTGAACTAAGGCTTACTAATTTTATTGTTATGGAGGAGTTGCTACAATTGAAAAATATGTTTTATAAACAATATTAGGTAGGTATAAATGGTAACATATTAAAATTAATCATTTCTTTTTTATGTAAACATATACAGGAGACTACCCGACAGATGGTTATGACTGGCATTTATTTGTGAGGGATCAAATTCACACCAGCCGGGGGGTTATTTCAAAGCTCAGAAATCAATTTAATATTTTTTTTTTAAATCTCCGTCGGTAATCGAACACATGACCTACGGCTTGCCAAGCAAACGCTTTAACCATTAAGCTATACCCGCCAGCGTAATAATTCATTTAAAAGTTTAACTGATTTTACATTATTATGTACCGTAAGTACCAAGACTACCCAAGACAAAAATTAAGTAGTAAATAAAATAATTCTGTATTTTTACGATAATGAAAACACATATAGTTTAGTGAATTAGTGAATGATCTTATTGACCATTTTTAAAGAGAAATATTGGAAAACATATTTTTTGTCGTGATTGTGTCAAAGAGAGTAAACAAATTGCAAGACAAAAAAATCTGAAAGCCCTAAATATACTATATTACCAACATAACAATAATAATTAAAAAAATATAGCCTAATATTGCCAGGATTAATAAATTAAGCTCAACAAATATATTCATTAGGTATTTATAAATTAATTAATTAATATATTTACTCAGCAGTGTTTTTGATAGGTATTACAAAAAAAACACTATTTTTCTTAAAATAATAATCTGTTGTGTTATATATTAAATAAATACTTAAGACTACCTTTTATCCTCTTGTTTTTTATTTAAAATTTGAACAACGAATATGGGAGTTGCTTCTTTTTCAAAAAAAGAAATTTAAAGAATGACATTTTCAAAAAATCTAATTTTAATTGTTACAAATAAAAAGCGTCAAAGCAAATTTCGAAAGCGAACAAACGGGAAACGGATAAAGGAATATTAGAAAATGAAGAAGAAACAATGGCTTGCTGCATAATGATGAATGAGGTTATGTTGTTTAATTTCGTGCATAAAATAAACATTTGTAAGTTTGGATAAGTTTTTTTATGTAATGCAGTCTGGCTAAATTAGGTTTATCTATAAACATATAATTTTTGTGTAAATATATATTTTGACTGTATGGTAGGCCTATTATAAAAGATTATATAAATCAAACATGGATAGGAATCATAGATATATCGGTGGAAATTGCTGGGTAAGATTGGGTAAGAACATTACTCTCATCAAGGGATATAGAGCCATATTAAAGAAGGATACTTTTACAAAAAAAAACTAATAGAAATCAATCTAATCTATCAGGGGATGTTAGGTTTGGTATTTTAAATTAGGTACCTAAAATATTTAACAAGCTGGGTATGTTATTTGATTTAAAAAGGTTAGATTAGGTTTTGGTGTTGGAATATGAAGGTATACCAGGCAAATAAGCTTAGATTAGACACTAAAATGTATATTAAGAAAGTTTGATAACCGTGTATTTTAGGTTCTGAAGAAAGCGAGCAAGGATTGGTTAAATAATTTTAAGCAATGAAATTCACTAGTGGGAGATCTGTGAACTTTGTGAAATTAGGTAGGGTGAAGTTATGTGAAATAATGCCAGGTTAGGTTCCGAAAGATTTAACAAGCAAGGCCGAATTCAATAGTTTCAGACAGTGAAATTTACTAGCAAGGTTAAGTGAAATCAAGTTAGATGAAGTTGGGTTTGGTTGAGATAGGTTGGGTAAAATTATGATAGGTTAGGTTTAAAAATATTTACAAGCAAGGATAAATTCTGTCAATTTTAGACAGTAAAATCTACTGGTGGGTTTGGGTGATGTTTGGTAAAGCGACGGTCAGGTGAGGTTAGGTTAGGTACGGCAAATTAAGATGCTCTCCCATGTCCGATGTCCGGATTATTACCTTGACGAGCTGGGAGGTGGGTAAGTCCTTCGCGCCCGCAATAGTCAATGGAGGAGGTAAACACAGAAACCATCAGCAACGCCAATCGGCACAACACCAGGCCGCCGCACATCTCCACAACACTCAACGATACTCAACAACGTTGCTGATGACCTCGCGGAGGTCAAAACATACCCATCAACGATGACAACGATCTCATGGATGTTAAAAAGTGTCCACAGCAGAAAATAAAAACTGTGGTAAAATACTAAATGATTCATCTAGTTACGACGGAGTTGTATTCCATTGTCAGTCAAATAACTTGTAAGCAAGATCGTAATGAAATAATTAACAATTAAAATTGTTAAAACATACTTTTATAAACTTTAAAGAAATATAATTAAGTGAGCATAGAGATGTATGGCGGACATTCAATATCAATACTGTCTTAATATTGCTTTAAAGATAGGTGGAGGTGTTATAGAGAGATGGCGGCGGGGTCGGTCATTACAAAATGGATTCCAGTAGTATATATATATAAGTAAAAACAAAATGGCCGGCGACTGGGGCGAGTGAGGGTGAACCGAGTGAGATGCGAGAGTGGGCGCACATTACTTGACCTCAGATGAGATGACACACACACATCGCAACACATACCTGAGAGTGCATATTTCAATGTTGAATACAAGTATTATAAAATTAATATCAAAAGAAAAGTTAGTGATTTAATATACAGTAGTACCTCGACATATGAGTTAATTCGTTCCGCAACCTTGCTCGTATTTCAAATTACTCGTATCTTATCAAAGATGCTTTGACAGAGAGACCGTGGCCGGGGGATTCACGCTGCAACCGGCCGACCCGCTAAGCCGATTGCTCGTATCTCAAATTTTGCTGGTATTTCAAAGCAAAAAATCACTCGCTCGACGGCTTGTATCTCAAAAAACTCATATGTTGGGGCACTCGTATGTCAAGGTACCACTGTATTAGTTAATTGGTCATTTCTGTAGAAAATTTTAACACATCCTGTATATATTTTTCATCATTACAATTTATACAGATTGTTTATCAAAATTGTTTATCATGCTCATATGTTATTGAAACATTAACTCACTGGCAACACACATCCTGTGAATTGATTAAGCAAAAACTAAATTCAAAACAATTCCATGTTTAATTTTATTTCACAATTATAAAAATTACATTCCAAGTATTTCACTCACCATATATTAGACAAAATTAATTCCCATCGAATAAATTATGAATAGTGAACATATGACTACATATCCTGTAGTGATTTAAATATTTATCATGACCTCAAGTCTTGATCAATCCCAAATTATAAATGATAAATATATCACAGGGAATGCAAGGTGTACCTTGTCCACAGTAAAGATTGTGAAATTAAAGTAAATATTCAAGAAGTTTTGTAAATATATTTTAAACTATGCTGTATCATCTAGAATTGTCAGTCAACAATTCAAGCATTGATAGACATTTTTTTTAACACAAATTGTTATTAACACTGCATGATTATACGCTTTTGCTGTTTCAAAACATTCCAAAACAAAACATCCTTCGTGTGATAAGATGAATGAAATATATAAATGGCTTATAATAAATGTTATCCATAAATAAAATTAAAATAAATTATTCAAATACACTTATATTGTATGATATTTATATTGTAATATTTAATGTGTTTAGTCTTCTTTACACCCTTGTATCCAACAATTAATATTATTTAATATATGAAACTGTTATATAAAAACACTGTATCGTGAAGCATCACAGGGGATTGATTGAAAAACGACTGTGATTTATGCTCTCTTGCAGTGATAGCTCGAAAATTAGACAATATAACCACCACGATCTGGATAACATAACCCAGACTAAGGAAGAACAAGTTAAATTTTAAGAAGGCCATTTGATTGTTCAGTAAGCTTCTTCTATGGATGTTTATACATCTATGTATAGTTATTTTTGCCTTGCTTTTCCCAGATAGAAAGTATTAATAGGAATGTATAAAACATAAAAATATTCAATGATTTTTTTGTGTCATTTGATTCAATGTCTCTTAGGAAACGTAATAAAATAGCACTATTAAACTAGAATTGATTTTATAAAACATTTACATTCCTATTGTTTACTGTTTGAGAAGACTTCTAGGATAGACCAACGAACTAATCAACATATTTGCTTTCAGCTTTACAGTACAGGTTGTTTTAAAGTTATTTAATTCGAAGAAGATTCAAAAGACCATAAAGAAAAAAAAACACAGAGTAGAGGCTCGTCACTAAAACCACAAACGACTCACACAAAAGAAAATGTGCAAAAATTGATACTCGCGTCATAATATATATATTAAATAAAATTAATAAATATTATTTTTAACACTTTGGTGCTCTCCAATCATGACCATCTTACTCTCAAAAAACATTCCTTGTGATTTTTTAAAATATAAGCAAAACTACATAAGATTTATAATAAATTAATGATTCAATTATCATTTTGTAAGTTAAAAATGAAAGCTTTAATAGTAGAAGAAACCATAATAACTGATATTATATCAACTGTAGATTGCCAAACAACATTTAAATCGTTTTTCATTCATAAATTCATAAATTCTGCTTTCAAAAGCTTTCATTTTTAAGGAACAAAATATATATATATATATATTACTTTAAAATTAAAACTGAAACGTTTAGCATTAAGACACAAAGATTATTGAAAAGATCATTCGATAAAAAACTTATTATTATAGAAAATTGATTGAAAAAACATGATATTTCAAATATTGGTTGAACTTATTACAAAAAGAACTGTCAATGATTTAAAAAAGTATTCAGACTCAATGACAAAATTTCAATCTACTCTAAGCCATTTCTGCTCCTGGATTTGAGCATATGGCCACCACAGAGCTGCAACAAGGATTTTTAACAGCAGCCAGACTCCTCAAATCACTTTTGCATGAATATATTCATTTTTTTTTCAATGTTTTCAGCATTCACTTTGAGATCCATTATAAATAATAAATAATTATTTATTTACACTGTTTTTACATGGATCACGTAAGATATGGTCTCTGTTTAGGACACTGCAGTTTCGACTAACTCGTAGCCTTCCTTAATCCATCACTTGTCAAGAGACAACTGAGCTACATAGTGCTTCATAAGTGGTCGAACTCATTTTATGTAGAAGAAAATAAAATGGGTTCGACCACTTATGAAGTACTTAGCAGCTCAGTTGTCTCTTGAAAAATGATGAATTGAGGAACGCTACGAATTAGTCGAAACTGCAGTCTTCTAGACAGAGACCATATATTACGTGATCCACATAAAAACAATGTAAATAAATGAATATTGAATATTTTCTTTCTTTGGATATTTGACTGTCCGTAAAGGAGACCCTAGGGATGAGAAACATAGACAGCTATGGCAATAGCTACCTAATCTTTTTGAGACTGGATCTGGAAGCATGTTAAAACCAGTTTAAATACGATGTGGTGATGAAAATGTAACCTTACATTATTGCCAACATTATGCAATGTTTGTTATTTTAGTCCTTTTCAATATTTAAATCATTTACACTTCCGTATATAAAATTCTAAAACATTTACCTAACTGATAAATTAATTAAATTAGCTTTAACTTTTTTTTTAATTCTTTTGAGTGAATCAATTTTACAAATAACAATTAAAGTAAATTATCTTTTTTAAAAAATCCCAACACACAATTCTCCAACTTTGAATGTTATTTCATTTATAATTCATCTGATAAAAGTTACTCTACAACTAGTGGTGGTTAATTTTTAATAAGAATCAAGCCCATTCGCGTCATCTCATTCAAAAAGTTAGTGAAGCATTAAATAACCACAGCACTTGTGTTTTAACCTACCCACAACGCTTCTAATTTTTTTTAAAGCCGGACTTGGCTATTATGTGTATCTATAACACAGTGACACAATTTAGATCTCAATTATCCACATTTAAACATTTTTATTAAGCAATTATTGAATAAAAATAAATATTCAGATCCAAGTAATTCACATAACAAAAGTTGTCATCCATATTACAACAATGTATTGTTTTAAATCAATTTAATATGGATCTAAGGCAGCGGTCGGGGAACTTTTTTAACCATTACCCCAAAATATTTTTGCGTAAGTCGATATTACCCCTTCCCCCCACTTTGAAAAGAAGACAATCATTGTATATTTAAATAAACATTATTCATTGAATTAATTAACACGGAAAATAACAAAAAAGTTACATGAAAATAGTAAGTTTTATGAAATAGCATACTAGAAAAATTTCCTCATTACCCTAAAAAAAACATATTTTTACCCCATTTGGGGTAATTTACCCCGGTTCCATGACTGCTGATCTAAGGGAATGATAATAATAACTATTGTAATAATAACCAATGCTGGGCAGCACACGAGCTATCGATGTTGCCAGATACTTGGAGAAAATAATTTTACGTCGCTGACACAAAGAAGAAGAAGAATAACCATTAATACCAATAAACAAAAATTCTTGAGTCGTTAGGTGGAAAAATTGGTCTTGGTGAACCACACTGTGTATAGAATAGAACTAATGTGCATAGTTCGCGGTTTGAATCCCAGTGTATGCCATTTCTTTTTCTCTGATTCGATGAGAAAAATGTCATAATAGATGATATTTGATGTATATTTGTAAATTTGTATCAAGACATTGATAATAATAAAATTTAAATCGGACTGAATTAATGCATTTGTCGCTAGAGAATTGTGAGTTTGGATTAACGATAATTTTAGCTTCAATACGATTTTGAAAATTTACATTAAAAAATTAACTTTTTCAATCACTAGTTGTAATAAAAAACTAAATATTCTCAACAACAAGACTCACTTTAGAAAGTGTCTTATAAACTAATCAAAGTGTTTTTCGTTTTATAACAAAGGAAATGCAATATTATAATCAAGTTTAAAAAATATATATTTTTTTTTTTTTTTCAATGGGATACCGACCTTTACGAAGGTGTTTACTGCCATGATGGCCATGTCGGGCTGGGACTTGGCGTAGTTCATCAGGTACAGGTAAACCAGCTTCTTCAGCTCCAAGTTGTCAGTCTGCATGCAGTTGACGACGTCAGGAAATAACGCGGAGACATCCTTGCCAACTGTCATGGAGGCTATCACCTGGAATGTTATAATGATTGAAACATGATGACTTGACATAATTCATAAAATTAATAGCTTTTAGAGGATAATTCATGAATAGTGATAAGTATCATAGGTAATATGATAAATATTATGAGTTGAATAAGTCTAAAGCCGATCTCGCATCCAAAAACCTAGATGTGCCAAAGGTCGTAGGTTCGATCCCCAACGGAGATCAAAAAAATGTTTTTAATCGATTTCTGAGCTCTAAAATACCCGGTTTGTGTGAATTTGATCCCTAACCCGTAAAATACCAGTCATAGCCTATTAATCAAATTGTTGGTAGACGAAAGTCGACCTGTGAAGACCACCCATCCATAGTGAAATTCCTGTAATAATAAGGATGATGCGTGAATGATAGACTGTAGTCTTTGACGTTGGTGGATCAACACTCCACATGCAGCGCTTAACCATATGTAACACGGTAAAGCGTCATAGAATCCGTGGATGAGACTTCAGTATCATTAAAACCCCCTGTCGGTATTCTTCTTTATGTGCTTAATTTTTGTTTTTTAAAAAACATAGAAAATTACCTAGTATTTGGATTGCATTTATAATTGAGGTTGTTTATACCTTTTTGACAGCTTCCTTCTTCTTCTCTTTCTTGTCATTGTTGAGCTCTGATTTAAGCTCGAAGATCTCTCCCTTCTTGGTTGTGGTGAAGTACTTGGAGTCTGTCATCTTGTCCTCGCTAAAGTTATCTGTTTAACACGACTGGAAATCTGAAATAAAAATATGTAAAACATAAAGGCCCTGGCTTGGAATCTTTCTATTTGAATGCCACAGGAAACCATAAACTACAACTGTTATGTTTTCAAGTACCCAGGATTTTGTTGTCCTAGTAAATCTTCAAAGATGATTCTTAAAATATGGCCGGCAGATCTTCAAACTGGTCTACAAATCATCTTTGCTTCTTTATATCAATGCTCTCAAGAGAAAAGAATATGGGTGTTTCATCTTTCCTTCCACGACATTAATTCATATTTGCTTCTAGTTTAGAAGACATAACCACAATAAACAACATCCAATCAGCAAGAAGTTACGACGAATACAATGCAGTTGATAGTATTATAGTCAGGAGGCAGCAGAGGCTTGAAAATATATCACTGTGATTTAAGTTATCTTGCGAGAACCACTCCCCAGTTGGAGCATATGGCCTACAAAAATATCAACTGACAGGTTAATTGACTCTATCTTCTGATCAATTCTATACTGTCAGTGGAATCCGCTTCCATTTTGGAGCATATTTTAGCCGTTACAACTTTAAATAATACTACAGTGTGCTACTACACCAAGCGTCTCTTTCTATAAAGAACTTCGAATTGCATGGTTCTATCGAATACATTTAATAATAATAGAAATGTAATAATATTGTCAGTTAATAATACAATGTACAAGACGCCATGACACATCATCGATCACAAGTAATTTCCTTCCCCGAAATATTTATACAAAATTAGCGTAAAATATGGGAAGCGATCGCTCGTTAACCTGCCGATTAAGCAATTTTGTGATAAATGAGCACTTTATTAGACCTAATAATGCATTTAGTTACATTTCTCCCAAGCCGATCCTCCCCTTCAGATGTATTTGATATTGAACCTCTTCTCGGATAATAAACTCGATTTGACAGAATCGCGCGGCTGTTGAGTTTATAAGTGGCAGTGTGACATAATAACAAAATGGTACCTAGTTACAGTAGGTACATATATAATTTTCGTGTAATATCTTAGTAAATAAATATTGTTATGTCCACTTTGTTATTTAACAGTAGCTTAATTTTTCACTTTATTCGTGTTATCTATTATTTGTGATCCAATAATAATGTATACTATCATGAAATAAAACTATCCTTTAAAAACCTAAAGAATAATAAATTTGTGCACAAAAACTACTTTTTTTCATTTTTTATTCAGTCAAATCTCCTATAACGTTTAATAATATCAAATGATAAGTCTGATGCTTCTTAGACTTGGACTATCAAGTCCTAAGAGTCCGTTTAACCCCAAATAGCAACAAAGTAGTGACCATTTAATAAAAAAATCTGCATCAGTGTTTATTTTTTGTCACACTTTCACTTATTTTTTTAAGGTTTTATTAGAGTGGAGGATTTTTGAGAATGAGATAGTGGTTATATTATGATTTCCAAAAAAGGATAAAATTTACGATTCGCCCGGATCCAAGCATTGAATTGTACTAAAGGTGAACAAGAGAGCGAATGCACATTATGACAATTATAATAAGTAGATTGTGCTAACTAGAGCAGCCTTAAACTTGACTTGCAACTTGACAACTCTCAAATATTTGATTCGCTATTCTTACACCCCTCAATAAAAACATGAAAGTAAAAAATAAAATATAATTTGTATATTTTAAATAATCTTTTATTTATGAGTGCTAAAAAGGTAAAATTACAATACTTTTGTTTCTAATTACTTTAACCCTCGCCTTACGATGCTAAAAACTTCCGCGCGTTCCGATGGTGTCAACTCATTACACATTCTGATTTAAAATGAGTAGAAATTCGAAAAAATTAAAATATTTAAAGATATCACTTAATTTTACAATAGTTGATGTCAATAAGCAGTAATAATTGACATTTAATAGCTAAAAACATGAAAAACATCAGACGAAGACCTCAAACAGCCAGACGCACCTTCGCGCTTGAACTTCCGAGAGATACTAACATTACTTGGCCTGTCGACATATGGATGAGCCGATATCATTTCGAACTAGGCGACTCACTGAGGTTTCCCGTCTCGCTCATTCATATTAGTACGTCAGCGAGTGTGAGGAGTATAGATGCCGCCTCCTCTGGGTATTTTTTAATTTTATTTTCGCACACGATTCCGGCAGGTGCAATGATTCATGACAGTTGACGCGTCTTGATTGTAGTGGTGAATTTATTCCGGATTTTAGAAAAATATTTCCTGCTCCCGATGAGTGCCTCCTATTATAAATATATATTTTTTTTCAATACGTAAATGTAATAAGGAGGAATACCTAAAATTTGAACCCTGTGTGTATTATATTTACAGAGATATTTAAGTTATTACAAGCAATGTGTAGTCGATAGACATCACCGGGGAGGAGAGGTTAAAATAATGGTAGGATAGAGTAGGTAGGATATTACTTTCGTTTTTTTTTCTCATTGCCTAAAAATGAAAGCGCGTGGCGAAATATTTTTCAATATTTTACTCTGATTTGGAGCTACAGTCAGGGACAGGACCGAGAAGAATGGAGATCGAGATGCAAGATTCTGTTGCTGCAAACCAATCCACCGGATTGATACTACGAAGAAGTCAGGGACAGTACAGGGACTTATCTGTCAAATGCTGGGCATTTTATTTTTCTTTGCAGCCAACATTATAAATACCTTCCGCCGCATTATTTTGATTCAGCCGAGAAAGTGGGTTAGCAAAGTAACGGTACACTATATTCTGTAACATTTAACAAGAATAATGATGATACACGCACTCGCTCACTGCAAGTAACCACTTTTGACATAACATGAAATGCTCCATATCTGCCTGCACCAGTATTGTTAAAACTAACATTAATACAACACTGATGAAGCTGCATATCGGCATTTACTTGTGTAAGTGTAAATTTTAATTTAATAATTTGTTCAAATATTTGTGTTTCTTAATTAATGCAAGTGAAGCGATTCTTAAATCACTGACGTGTTCTTTACATAATTATCTGTGGCGTGCTAAATTTGTATCATCAATTGAGTAATGCGATTGTTATGTTTACTAAAAGGTTTAATCTTCACAAATGGATATAGGAGTAATAAAAAATTGTGTAAACTTTTATATAATTATTATTAGTATCTTTTTTTAATACATTTTGTGATATTTTGACTCATTAAATAAGATAAAATACAGTAAAATGGTAAAAAATTATACATAATCATATTTCTATTAATTTTTTTTTTAAATTATAGGCTAACTGCATAACACTTCACTTTATGTACATATCAAGCTTTATAAAAATCAATACTTTGTTACAAATGACAGTTGTGTTCTGTAATAGTGTTTCTAATTATAAGATTTGCCAATTTATAGTTAAGAAATAAAATTACACTCCATTCATAAGACTGACAGTTAAATCAAAAACAAAATATCAATTGATCAGCTAAATTTATTTTACAAACGTGTGTAACTTATCAAAAATGAATTGCTTGAATTGGGTTACATTCAATTAAACCAGCAACCAACTGGTTTTTCAAAATTATTTGTTTAAGTCATTCATTGTTTTTTCTGTATGTATCACTACTGTCAATGTTATCAGAAAAAGTGTGAAAAAAAACATTTTTACTGATTAAATGATAAATCTAACTATGAGCAATGATCTTAAGCCTTTAAGTGCGGGAAGCCGATATATCGACATAGAAAAAAGTGTATTTTTTCTATGTCCGGGAGCTTGAAGGAAAGGTAGTCGTAGTTAATGCTTTCCTGCTGCATTCGTACGACATGTCCCAGCCAGGTCCAACTTCAGTTCTTGACATACTGTAGTATGCAAGGCTGCCTCGTCTACTCTCTCACCTCTCTCAATTCAAACCATCGTATCCCCAGTATTCAACGCAGGCATCTGCTTTCGAATTGCCAAGATTCACAGTCGCAAAGAAGAATAGGGACGATACAGGCGCTGTGGAGTCTGCACTTAGTTTTGATCGAGTAGAGCTGCAAGTCGCAGATATTTTGGATAGGATTCCCAAGGCGCATAACACATATGTTGATTTTATAAAGCTTGATACACTCAAGTAAAGTGTTACCTAAGCTGAACTGGGATGAGTCGAGGATCATAGTAGCTAACCTTAAAAAAAATTGTTTCAGATAATTGACAACTAACATCGGCACAAAAAAAATGTCTTTCGTCAAAACGTCTTCACTGTACCCGCGCCCGGGCGAGAAGAGCCTCGCCGTGGCGCTGCTGCTGTGGCTGGTGGGCGGAGTGCTGGGCCTGCACCATGTGTACCTGCGCCGCGACCGCCACGCCTTTATCTGGTGGAGCACCCTCGGGGGCTGCGGCCTCGGCTGGCTGTCCGACCTCTTCCGACTGCCGCGGTACGTGCGAGAAGCCAATGATGACCCACAGTCCATTGCCGAGTTTGTAGAAAAACTCAGAAAATACAAGACGGTGAGATTTTTAAATTTAATTAAGATTTATCCATTTGCTGCATATAACGTCTATAGTCATGAGCTTCACATGGAATTTAAAAATTATATTTACTGAAAATTTGATTCCTCACCCGTCAATTGACAGTCATAGCCTATTAATTCAAATTCATTATAGACAAATGTCATCCCGTAAACACAATCCATTCATAGTGAATTGTTTCCTTTCATAATGGCTCGGTGGAATACAAATTATACTGTCAATACGGCGTGAATTTTTCAAACCATTTTTTTTTGCTTAAAACTAGTATTTGAAGCATAAATGTACTTATCTGACCTATTTTCATATATCACATTGGTTCTTATATCCTTTAGCCATCAGATGATTCATAAAAAACTATTATATTTAACAAACGTTCATTATGTAACTCCATGCATGTGGTGGCATTCACACATGTGGTTAACAAAAAAATCGCTCCTATGACGAAACTTAACAATATTTATTTACATGCTTTGCAGATTCCTGTAAAGAATACATGTAGGTTGATAAAGGGAATGACTGCACTTCCAATTTCCTACCGTATATATCACAATGAGTACTGAAAGTAGCAAAACGATATATCACGTCAACCGATGTCAACAGTCGGGGAATTTTTGACGGCATATGCCGACAACCGATGCGAAAGGGTTAAAAATGATTGATATATCACGTTCACGGATCATCATTGCATTTGTAGTATTTAGCAATATAAAAAATGGTTGATATTATATAATCCACAGATGAGATTTATCCTCCACCATCTCAGTATTTTGCTGTATGTGTTTACGTAAAAAAAATGTGCTTAAAATAACCTTTTCTGTTTGTTTTTTCAGCCACCGTTCTCTGTGCACCGCTTCACGTGGGCCATCTTGGTGAGCTACTCCTGGGGGCAAATGTTCCTGTCGGCTGTGCCGCTGGACGAACTAGCAGGAGTCAACTGGAAGTTCCTTTACTGGCTAACTCCATTGCCTGTTGCTCTGGGTAAGAATTAAATTAATAAGAGAAATCAGACTGTTTAACCAAATCGCCTCGGATGTAGATATATTTTATGTAAGGGAGGCCCAATTCAGACATGAACTCCAAGAGTTTCTTTGAAGGAATAAATTGTTGGCGTCGTCTGTTTGGTGAGCATTGGGACCTTATGTTGCTTGTCTTTATTGCTTTGTTCTTAGTTCTTAATCACAATTACCTATATTTCTAGATATTGTATTTTTTATTTTAGGATTAATTCTTATTCAGAAATGAAATGAGTTGTTCAAATTTGTAATGTTTCTGTAAGAGAAAAAAATAATTAAACACTTATGGTGCGCTTACATCAGGCAGACTCTGTACTGTGGTGAACAACAAAATTTCAAAGAACCATTTATTTTTAATCACATGGCTTTTATGAACTAACCACACTATTGAAAGAATAATCGCATCAGACAATTTCATTAGCCCAAAAGAAAGCCTCCGAACTGGAAAAAAGCTTGATTAACGGACCTGGAAACCCCTAAACAGACTAAAAACCGGAGTTGGCATAACAAAGGAAAACATCTAGCAGTGGGGCATGCTTCGGCAGGGAGAACACTGCTGTGTGACTATGGAGTTCTGCAGACTGCCTCACACCTAAGATCCAGCCCCATGTGCCCGACTAGCTGCATACATAGATCTAAATACTGGGTAGCACACGGGTCATCCATTTTGCCAGATATTAAGCTGAAACAATTTGACATCGCTGACACAAAGAAGATTGCAAAAATTTTCTATATTTGAGAATATTTATAGGGGTGTTTCAAACAGTTGCAGCAATATCCACAAAAATCAAATGCTAGACGAAGGTGGATCTAGCTGGGATACGTTTTATGCATTTTATTAATTAATTTAATCTGTTCAACGCGTATGACCGCTATGTGTGTTCTAGCGAACATGCCCTCAGCGCGTATGACACACATAGAGGTCATGAAAGTTTCAAACCTATATAATTGCATGAAGAATGATTATTGTTAAATCAAACCGAAAATACAAGAAACATATTATATTTTATTATTGAACAAATTACTTTGGGTGCCAATTAACATATTGATTAGTTGAAAAAATATCACAACCTATATTTATAGTTGAAAACGCGACAACAAAATCCCCGAAAAAGCAGCCGCGTACAGGCTATGTATGCTAAATTTGATGCCACAGGCAAAAGGTGAACAAGAAATGCTTCCTAATTTTTTTGTGACCAAAATGCTTGTTACTTTTGATTAATTATTTATTTTATGTAGAATAACACTTGATTATCTATTTCCAGGTGTGTGGACAGTTGGCAACATTGGTCGGCAGCGTGGGCAGTTGCGCTGGGCACTGTTGGCGGCCCTGGCAGCTCAGCCGCTGCGATACTGGATCATAGACGACACTGTCTGGTTGACCATCATGGTGTTTTGCTCAGCATTGGTCTTCGATTCCTTCTCCAAGAGATGGCGCAGGACGCCACCCGTCAAACAGACCAAGCTCAGGTAGAAACAACTATTCCTCAACATCGGCAAACAACTATTCCTCAGTTGCCAGGCGGTATAGCTCAGTGGTTTATAGCATTTGCTTGCCAAACCGAATGTCGTGAGTTCAATCGCTGACAAAGTTATTTTCTTTTTTTTTGTATCAATTCGTAAGCTCTGAAAATACCTTCAATTGGTGGGAATTTGATTCCTCACCAATAAAATGCCTGTCATAGCCTAATAATCAAAATTGGTGGTCGACAAAAGTCTTCCCGTGAACACCAACTATGCATAGTGAATTCCTGTAATAATTGTATGATTCGTAAATGTTGGGCTGTAGTCTATGACTTTGTTGGATCAACACTCCACATGCCATACTTAGCATGGCAAGCATCATAGATGAGACATCTGTATCACTATCACCATCTGTCAGGATTCTTTTTTTGTTGTCGGCCCTGAAAATGAGAGACTCCTGCTCTGGCGACAAGTCGCACCAGAGGATTTCATTGCTCCAAAGGAAGGCCTCCCAACTGGCAAGAACCTTGACTGGCAGACCTGGAAATCCCTGAACAGATTAAGAACCGGAGTTGGTGGAACAAAGGACAACCTCGAGCGATGGGGAATTCTTCGGCAAGAAGAGCCACTATGTGCGACTGCGGAGACCTGCAGACCGCCTCACACCTAAGATCCTGCTCCATGTGCCTAACAAGCTGCACACCTCACGATCGATTGCTAGGCAACACACGGGCTATCAATGTTGTCAGATACTGGGCAGAAATAATCTGACGTCGCTGACACGAAGAAGAAGAAGTATTCTCCTATATGCGTTTACACAAAAGAAAAGTTCAATGTAATTTTTATGTTTCCAGGCGCTTGGGAGTGCTGGGCTTCTGTGCCTGCCTGTACTTGTCTCTGTGGGTCGGCTTCCTCTACTTCAACGGCACCATCACTGACAGCAACGGAGATGAGATCCCCGTACACGAGGCGCTGCATCATTTCTTCACCAGTCCATGGTAACTCAAGCTCCTTGACATAATCTCCAAATATTCTAAATTCAAATTTCTGTAGTATCAGAAAAAAAACATTCCGAAGTTTGAATTTAAATTGTTTAATTGTGAGCTTCTATTATTACAAAATTAAAGTGATATTTAAAAACTGCGGAGAAAAAAAAATGTTTAACAATATTATTTGATTTTCGCGGGCTACGTATATTCAATTTTCAATAATTTTGTATCATTATGGTGGTACTCATGTTCCTCACTTATAGTCACAGGGTCTGTCATTTTAGATGTCTAATTAATTTTACGAACCAGCGAAAATAAAAAAGTCACTTTATTTAGTAGACAACCCTTGTACATTAAATTGCTATTCATTTAATTCTTATTTATTTAACTCAAGCCAAATATTATTCCACCAATAAATAATCTAAATAGTACCATTGACTCATCATATTAATGTTCTTACTTCTACGTTCCGGATAGTTACACCCGTGCTCGTAGCCATTCATTGTTTTCCATCCCAGTTGGTACTTGTGAAGCTTCGAGCACTCAATTTACCACAACGGCAATGGCGCTCTTAAATGGCCTACCACCACACCTTAATCCTTTTCTTACATCGTTTTCCTCTTTTTGTCAGTGGTATTGTTCTTCTAGATCTCTTTGATCTTTGACACGTTTCATCTTCTTATGTTTTTATGTTTTTTGTATGTATGTTTATGTATACTCTATGTTTCTTTTATAATTTTATTATTTATTATCATATGTACCTTGGAACTACGGTTCGGTTTAATAAATAAATAATTATATACTGATGAGCAATTATTGTCTTTTACAGGTGGGTAGACCTGCAGCAGTCTATGCACGACATGTATCAATACGCCCAGCACCACGGCTGGTACGAGATATGGAAGGAGATCATAGATCTATCAGATCCACAAGGGGAACTCAACGCTTACAAGGTACACATACACACTTTACTAGAGCAGACTCATCTTGTTAGCAATGCTCGCACTTACCATGTAGACCACCAGCACGATGTACGGTGTGATTGGAGTATCTTCTCTATGTGAGACAGTTTCCAGTTGTGCATCTTCACTGTTCAGCCTCCTAGAAGTACAGCTGGATATAAGGCAGCTGTGCTCTGCTCCTCAGCACCAAGGTGAAATTCAGGGCATTTTGAACACCCAGTGCCTTAACAAGTGCACTTTGCCATCGAGTATAGCATAATGGTTAAAGCGTTTGTTTACTAAGCCGAAGGTCGTGGGTTCGATCCCCGACGGAGATTTAAAAAGATTTTAACTCGGAGATCTAATCTCTAAAAATACCAGTGGTTGGTGTGATTTTGAGCCCTCACCTGTAAAATGCCAGTCATAGCCTATTAATCAAATTAGTGGAAGAGGAAAGTGGTCTCGTTAAGACCACCCATTCATGATGTATTCCAGTCATAATTGTATGATGCGTGAATGTCGGTCTGTAGTCTAACGTTAGTGGATCAACACTTACAACACATGCAGAGCTTAGCCATATGTAACATGGCAAGGGTCATAAAATCCACTTATGAAACATTTGCATCACTATCACCATCTGTCTGTATGTCATCCTATATGTGTTTACAAAAAAAAGGCTTCCTGATTGCCTGTCATATTATCCTGGTGCTTCATTGCGTCTTGAAAGGGGTCTATATAATATACAATTCAAATATAATAATGTACTGACTTCCTGGGTATGGTAATTGCCGACCCTGACCATGAAATGTTACTTTTTGAAGCTTGGCACATCACTTAACACTGCCGGGGACCTTGTAGGTTATACCTTGAAGAAATATCATAAATGACATCCTAAACATGTTATGTGTGGCAATGAGTTATACTCGTAGATGTGTCATGTAGAGAGATTACGTTGATTATTGTATCGTTTCCAGGTTTTGGGAGTCGGCCGTGACGCCGGGCAGCAGGAAATAACCTCTTCATGGCGTCAGCTGTCGCGCGAGTTCCACCCGGACAAGGCCAGTGATGAGTTGCGCGCCGCACATCAGGAGCGCTTCCTTCAGATACAGGAGGCTTACCAGCTGCTGTCCAACACCAAGGGGCGCCGGCAGAGACGCAACCGCAAGGATAACGCTGCATAACAACACTCTCAACACTCAACAGTCTTCCTTGTGTCGGACGCATTAAAAAAAGTCTTAGAATCTGTCGACATCACTGAACAATCTGTTGCTATTAATTTATTATTTATCTGCCTAGTTAGTCAGGCATATGAGGCGGCAATATAGATATTATTATGTTTTAAAACTAAGGCGATTAACCAATGCATCCTCCCTGTTATTAACTTATGGCGTAGAGACGTGAAATGTAACAGCAAGTCTAACACATAAAATAAAGGTCACCCAGCGTGTTCCATGCTCGGAGTGTCTCTGAAAGGTAAAATCCAAAACAAGGATATCCGAAGAAGAACTGAAGTAGTGGAGGCTATCCACCAAACAAGCACACTCAAGTGGCAATGGGCAGGATATATCTGTCGAAGAGACGACAGTCGATGGGGAAGAAAAAGAACTGGGAAACGAAGCATTGGTCGACCCCCTGCAAGATGAACTGACGACTTCAAAAGAATAGCAGGAGTGGCGTGGATGCGGAAGGCGGAGGATCGAAGAGGATGGAGACTTATGTGGGAGGCCTACGTTCAACAGTAGACGGACACAGACCGATGATGATAATGATGTTTTTTGCTTTTAGAGAAAGATCTGGTCTGAAAGTCTCCGCTGGTTACCTCTTGTTCCTCGGATTCCATTTCTTATTTGTTGATTTATTACCGTCAATGTTTTTGATGGTAATAAATCTGTTTGTTTAATAGTATTTCTATTGAAAAGTATAAGAAGTTCTTCCATTCCATTATAAGTCACTCAGAATATTTAATTTCTCAGAATAGATCTGCTAATATTTATATTTCATTTTGCAACATTCCTTAATTATATGAACTCAAAAAATGCATTATTATTATTTATTATGATTTTATTGTGAATTTACACATTTCGACTTCTCAAAAATTTGGAATGATCTTTTGGGAAGTCAAAAAATTTTGGCTCATTGTTAAATCAATGTCATTATCGATCCAAAAAATGCATTTCCAAAGTCTCAATTATTATAAAATATTTATTATAAAAACATAAACCAGTACGTATTTAAATTGTGATAAAATCTTAATTGCTTATATACAGGGAGCGACAAAAAGATCTGACGTAGAACTGTAAAATAATAAATGTTCAAAACCGTCAGATTTTTTTTTGCCGCTCCCTGTACTTATTTACAATTAATTGTTGTTGAATGTTTAGTTATAGATTGCTTTATCATATTATTATCATTACATAATTTACAGCATTTATTTATTTGATATATTTATTAATTGTATTTACATATAAATATATTTTACTTTGCCAGGCGGCTTAGTTCAGTACTTAAAGCACTTGCTTCTCACTCGGACGTCGTAGGTTCGCACCCCGACCAAGCTTGATTTTCTTAAATTAATTTAATTAAATCTAAGCTCTTTACATGCCCTTGGTACGGTCGAGCCACCCCTTAAGGACAAAACAAAAATTGTCCAGGCCTCGGGAGCGTCGGGCTGATCATCTGATCTCCTTAAAAACCCTGATCAATGAACACCCAATTATTTATCTGATACTACAGCCGCGGTCTATTCAAGGTCACGAGCTCTTACCCTGGAGGCTCCCGAGAACGACCTTTGTGAACCTCCGGGGATACATGTGTTCTGGGACAATGCATGGACAATCTGAGCTTCATTCACAACTGATGCTCATCAGGACCTGGTTAAACTATGCTCTCAAAATAGTAGTAGCCTTTGGTTTCTAAGAAAGAAGACAAAGTAGCATAAGCCAAAAGCCAATTTTCATTTGTTACTTTACTCTACTATACTTTTTTTGTTAAGACGCAAGACTTTGCAAGTCTCAACAACCAAATTGAATGTTGGCATCAGTGTTGCTAGCTGAATAACAAATAAAAAGTAAACATGTCCTTAAAGTAATTATGCCTAAATAAATTATCTTGCTGTTGATAAACTGTTATAAAATACATTTTTAAATATTTTATTCCATACCTGCATCTGAGAAAAATAAAAATGGTGAAAAACGCATATTATTTATTACCTTTGTTGCGCTTAGAGTATTATAATGTTGCATATAACGTAAGCTTCTTATTATGAACTATTTATTGTATTATTATATTATTAAAATGTACTTAATTCTTATGATAGAAATGTTACAACTGAAAACATCCATTAACACATTGTTTGCGGGAGACGCTTAAAGACGTCTTTTCCATACTGTTGGTAGAGAGCGGGAGACGCTTAAAAGCGTTTTTTGTATTTGTATACTGTTGGTAGAGCGCGGGAGACGCCTAAACGCGTTGACACTTAACAACATATCACGAGAAACGTGTGATTCTTGGTTACTCTGTGAACTAAAAATTAGGCGCCAGCTCCTTTGAGACGTGTAATATCTCATATAAGGTACCTAAACCAATAAGGTACCTAAACCCGGCAATTCGTGGAATTAGAGTCGGGTGGCCGACTGTGGTCATAAAACATTTACTTGAAAACTGTAAGATAAACATTTTGTTTCATGGTCATCAGCAGATAATACACCAGTACTGGAAGAGTTTTTAGGTCGCCCAGGTATAAATACCGATAATGCTCCGAATAGTGTAACGGAAGCAACAAATTTATTCATAGGAGAGGATTATTTTACATTCCTTGTACAAGAATCAAACAGATATTATTTTCAAAATATGCACAAATTTAAAATATACAAGAAATCTCTCAAATGGAAAGACATTACAATACAAGACATGAAGAAATTTTTCGGACTTATTATTCTTATGGGACAAGTCTGTAAGGACGGTCCACAAAGTGCGTAGCGAAACCCGGTATATGTGTAAATTCTGTGCTGTACCATTACATAAAGGGAACTGTTTCCAACGATATCACACTTTGAAATAATATTAGTGTTTATTGTTTTGTATTTTACAAAATATATATTATGTTGACCGTGCATAAAATGACTAAATCGACAATACGACAAAAGTGCAGTTTTTTCCAATGTTTTATATTTAACCTTGAATATTATAATTTTTTATCCAAAAATATAAACATTTGTGACCGCATAATAATAGAAAATTTCATTTAAGGTAAAGTACTCAATTTTTTATTTAAATATGATCAATAGTTCAGAAGTTATAGCTGTTTTACGTGAAACGTAATTTGGCGCGCGAATCTGACAAAATTGCCCGCTTTACCGGGTGGATTAATAAAAAAACCCCCCGCAAACAATGTGTTAAGTATTAGTTTCCTAGCAATAAGAAACCCATTCCGCAAAGTCATGATCTGTACATCGTAGGACTAATGTTAAGCAATACTGAGTATTTTTTAAAATTACATTTGTAAAATAAATATATTAATTTATTTTTGAAATATTTGTTTTCCTTTTGATAATTTTATTTGTCAATTTTTTAACAGTAACACAGTCCCGCCGAGGGACCCTATACATAACAACACTTTGAATGGACTACCGTCGATTCAAAAAGAATTGGCTTGAAAATAATAATTTAAATGTTTTTTTTCATTATTGCGCTACCCTGATTTGAATTCTTTTGATGTTAACATCTACAGCGGCGCCTGAACATATGAGTTTAATTCGTTCCGCAATCTTACTCGTATCTCAAAGAAAAATTCCCCATTGAAATTAATTGAACTGCCATTAATCCGGTCCAGCCCCCAAGATCCTTTAACAGTGAGAGCAGACTGATAACTGATTCCCTGACCGTGGTCGGGGGATTCACACAGGAAAGCGTGACACGCGGCTCGTGTGCAACCAGCCAACCCGCTAAGCCGATTGCTCGGATCTCAAATTTTGCTCGTATTTCAAAACAAAAAACACTCGCTCAACGGTTCGTATCTTAAAATACTCGTATGTTGGGGCACTCGTATGTCAAGGTACCACTGTATACACAAAAAATCCCCCTAAATGTGTCATAATTTTTTTACCAAAATAAGATTTGTAGCCTAAAAGATGATTTTATAAAAACTTAAAATTATTTATTGATTCTTATGAAATTGTCCCGGACTACTGGCAAAGTTCCACGCGAAATTAGCAGACCTTAATGTGTTAAGATCGTTAACGGACAATCCTTAGTGAAACTGTGTAATTACATTAGTAATTTAAATGTAAAAATATTCAGTTTTATGACATATTATTTAATTTGATGATAGCACTAAGTAAAACACAATTTTATTTTTGGGATGCATAGTGTGAATAATCTGGGACAAGTAATACAACTAGGACGAAAAAACTTTTCAAAAGAAATCGATAATAACTCAAACAATATATACCTGAACGAAGCGGAGCAATTAATAACTAAGTTTAATGTACTGGCACTTAGTGCAATTGAGTTCTAATGCATTGATTTTATTCTCACATGTACATTGTGATTGAACAATTATCAGATATGTGATATACATATAACTGTTACCCAAGGCTGAACACAATTGTATTTTTTTTATATCTAAGTATTGACATCAGCATGATGTAGCCCTTGCTGACTGGTACCGAAAACCTCGATATACAATCTTTCGTCTCTTATTTCTGGTCGCTTGCCGTGCATTTATGTGTCGCCATGTTGTCATCGACAGGCGCATACAACTGGGATGGGCAGCATTTGGAAAAATGAAGTACATTTTCCAAGCGAAAATTCCGCAATGTCTTAAAACTAAGCTGTTTAACCAATACATCCTCCCTGTATTAACTTATGGCGCAGAGACGTGGAATCTAACAGCAAGTCTTACCCATAAAATAAAGGTCACCCAACGTGTTATGGAGAAATGCATGCTCGGAGTGTCGCTATAAGAAGAAAAAAACTCGATAGGCTACCCAACGAATAGGCACACTCAAGTGGCAATGGGCAGGACATATCTGTCGAAGAGACGACGCTCGCTGGGGAAGAAAAGTATCGGAGTGGCATCCAAGAACTGGCAAACGAAGCATTGGCTGACCCCCTGCAAGATGGACTGACGATATAAGAAGAATAGCGGGAGTGACCTGGATGCGGAAGGCGGAGGATCGAAGAGGATGGATACTCATGCGGGAAGCTAACGTTCAACAGTGGACGGATACAGGCTGATGATGATGTGTAAATAATTTAAAAATACATAAGACATTCAGATTTATTTAAGTAAAAAAATAAATACAAAAATAAGCAAAATATAACTAATTACATACACTGACTTTATCGTATCAAGTTATTACTTGATATTATTAAATACATATCTAAAATATTTATTTATTTAAATTATTTTTCAGGGGGGTCAATAACTCAATAAGAATATGTTTACAAAATATTTTTACTCCCCAATTGTAGATAATTGTACAATTTTATTAAAATAAATGGTAACCTCAAGATAAGGTACTTATTTGTTACTATTATAAATTAAGGCAGTTTAAATATTGCAATAACAAGTTATTTATAGACACGTGGCGGGTATAGCTCAATGGTCAAAAAATTTGCTTAACAAGCCAAAAGTCGTGAGTTCGATCCCCGACGGAGATAATTTTTTTATATATTTCCGAGCTCTAAAATACCTCCGGTTGGCGTGAATTTGATCCCTCACCCGTAAAATGCCAGTCATAGCCTATTAATTAAAATTGGTGGCGGACAAAAGTCGTCCCGTGAAGATCATCCATTCATAGTAAATTCCTGTAATAATAAGGATGATGCGTGAATGTCGGGCTGTAGATCAACACTCCGCATGCAGCGCTTAACCATATGTAACATGGTAAGCGTCAAAGAATCCACAGATGAGGCTTAAATATCACTATCACCATCTGTCGGTATTCTCCTGTGTATGTGTTTACATAAAATAAAATAGAAACATATACCTGTATAATATATATAAGAATAAGTAAAATTATAGTGTTGGTATTTATTAGATTTTAAATCTGGCCTACAAAAATGCACATTTGTAGGTATAATTAGAAATATACCTTTTTTGGTTCAATACTATTTTGATTATGTAATGTAAGAAATTAGGAATATATATATTAAGTACTGACATTTTACTATTTATCCTAATCTAAAAGAGATATAGTACATATTATGTTAGTTCAAAAAATCAATGGAAAAATATTTTTTTAACCCTTTTATTACGCTCGGTTTGAATACAAATTATACTGTCAATTATAAGACTAGTATTTGAAGCATAAATGTACTTATCTGGTCTATTTTCTTTATCACATTGGTTCTTGTATCCTTTAGCAATCAGATGATGCATAAAAAACTATTCTAAGACAGGAGCAAAACGATATATCACATCAACCGATGTCAACGGTCGGGGAATCTTATGACAGCATATGCCGACAACCAATGCGAAAGGGTTAAATTTGAAGTAGAGTATAATACTGTTTAAACATAGGAAAATAACAGTTGTGCAAAATTATCAACTATTTGTTTATAAAAGATAATAAAATAATTTTAAAAAATACATAAAAACACTTTTATAATACTGATAATATAACAGAGGTGAATCATGATTAGTTATTCAATAATTAGAAAATATTTCAATCAAATAAGTGTCTAATAGATAATTATTAAAATAAATAATACGATAATTATGACATTTAATTTAGATGTAAAAATATATATTTTACTATCTGATGACACATTGTGAAGTGGTCCCCATTGATATTGTTCAGTGATACAACGATCTGTCTGTCACCGACTGTCTGCTGTCAGATTGACAGGTCAAGATAAGATTACAGCATCATAATATTTGATTTCCGATCATTGAAATTGGCTATAAAGTTATTTTTGAGATTTACAATAGTTTAAACATGAATATACATTACTATCTCTAAGACAAATGACAGATAAGGTGATAAGTCATTTCTTATTCGTAGTATCAATCCGGATCAAGAGCTGCAACTCATGTCCTTGAACACTTACTGCAAATACTCCCGTCAAGGGCGCTCTCTACAGTTCCTCCCCTCGACCATCCCTTCCACAATGTCATGTAGAAGACCATCGTGGCGCATGATGTGACCGATCGCCTCTCTGAGATGGTTCTTACTAGGTTCCTATCTTCCTTGATTACGGTGAGAACCTCATTGTTCGTGACATGGTCTCTCCAGGAAATTCTGACAATTCTTCTGTAAGACCACATCTCAAAGGCCTCTAGTCTTTTCTTATCACTTTCAGATAAGCACCATGTCTCACAGCCGCACATCAAGATGTTTAAACCTTTATAATAAGTATTATAGCTCATATTAAAATTAGAAGCAAACTATTTATTACTACAGTATACCACGGAGTATAATTTATTGTCTACTACAATATTGCTGCAACCAAAAAGGTTAACTCTAAAGTAATTTTAACCTTAAAAATGTGAGGTGGGTGTAGGATTGATAAGCTCACTCAAAACTGTAATTTCAATGTAGAGTAATAATCACACAGAATAATCTCTTTCTGTATTTGCTTATCTACAAATTAATTGTGAAGATTTCTGTCTTCTTAGCACTGATTTATAGTCACATAAAGTATCAAATAGAGCATCTGTTGTTCAGTTATCTTGCTAATAGTTATAAAAAAAATACTTGAAAAATAATTTATCTATTGTTCTTTGCGCACACTTTAAATAAATTTAAATTAAACTATATTCGACGAGCTTTATCAGTTGGCAATCATTCAGAATTAAGCTAATAAGATCTCTTAACAATTCAGATAGGTGTTGGTCCACGCAAAGGGATCTTTCTGCAAGTCATTGGAGTGCAGCGACTTGCCCATGGCCAGCAGCTCGGCAAACTGAGACACAATGGGGTCCCTCTGACAGGAAGCCATGGCTATGACGTGGCCCCACTCGTCAAAGTAGTACACTACAAACTGCAGAGCGTCAACGTCTCCCTCGATCCTCAGATCGTGGAACTTACCGTGGCCGCAATATCTGATGGACTTTCCAAACAGAACGGTCCAGAAGAAAGGCACGGTCTTTAGAAGAGTGCGCTTTCCGAGCATGTTCAACGCGGCGATCCTTCCGTGGTAGTGAGCGAGACCGAAATGTCCGATTGCCGCGGGTTTGCCTCCGTGAGAATAAACCGGAGCGTAAGCGATATCTCCTCCCGCATAGACACACTTGACATTAGTTTCTAGTGTATCGTTCACAGGCACGGAACCCGTACGATCAAGAGTGATTTCAGAATCTTTCAAGAACCCGGTGTTAAATGTCGATCCGACTCCCATGAGTAAAATGTCAGCGAGCAATACCGTTCCGTCTTCGAGTTCCACTGCAGTCAATTTTCCATAATCTCCGATGCATTTCTTGATGTTGTGACCCATTTTCATGATGACACCTTTTTCTTCAAAGAACTTTTTGATTGCACTGCCGACGGCGAAACCGAATGCGGCCGAGAACGGCGCTTGATCACGACCTATCACTGTCACAGTTTTAGCATTTCCTACGCAATAAGCGGCGGCTTCCATGCCGATGAAACTAGAACCTAAAATGACAACATTTTTATCAGAATCTGGTCCGAGGACAGCGTGAATGGCAGCACCGTCCATGACGGTTCTTAATGTAAAAACATTTTGAAGGTCATGTCCCGGGATGGAGAGCAATCGAGGCGTAGAACCGGTTGCTATAAACAATTCAGAGTATTCTATACATTGACCATTTGAAAGAGTGACACTCTTAGCGTGCGTGTTGACAGACGTCGCTTCGACACCTTTCAAAACCTCAATATCATTTTTATTGTAGAATTCTTGTGGCCGGAGTTGCAGTTTTTCGACTTCTGAATTGAGGGCTTTCGAGATCTTGACCCTGTCGTACGGGAGGGCGTCCTCCTTGGCGATCATGACGATGCGCCCCCGGCAGTTGTTCTTGCGCAGAGTCTCCACGCGGGAGGCGGCGGCCGGGCCCCCGCCCACCACCAGGAAGACAGAGCCGTCCTTGTGACAGCGGCGAGCACCAACATCTACGCGCCTGTTTGAGGACAGCTCAGACTTCTTAGCTCTGACCTGAAAATCGACAAAAAAGTTTCCAATCATTCCATTAATATTAGAATTTGAAAAATATCTCAACAGTTTGTTTTACATTTATTTTTGCTATATAAAGGACACATCCGTTCTATCCTGGATTACGGCAGTAACCTTTGGGTTGGAGCCCCATAAAACCTTCTAAATTTAATTGACTCGGTTCAAAAAAGAGCAATTCATTTTATAAACAATAACACTCTTACGTCTAACCTGCAATCAATAGAACACAGACGTAAGTTTGGGTCACTTAGTCTTTTCTACCGTTATCACCATGATCCCTGCTCTTCAGAACTTATTGTAAAAAAAAAATTCCTCCTACATCCACCCACAACCGACAAACTCGTTTTCAGCTTTTCCGAATATCCATACACAGTTAATGTATGTCGACCAAGAACTGGCAGTTTCCAAAGTTCCTTCCTAAATGCCAAGGATAAGCAGAGGAATGCTCTTCCAGCATCTTTGTTTCCTCCTTCCAACAATCTGGATCTCTTCAAGAAACAGATAAATATAAACTTGCAATCTCCCAAATACACACACAAACACAAACACAACACACGTTTCCCGCATGCAGCGTCCAGTCTCCATGGCTGAACGTCATAGAGTGCACTGTTCTCAACCGGTTGTGCTCTCCTGCATGCGATTACATAA
This sequence comes from Glossosoma conforme, assembly GCA_022606575.1. Classification (NCBI taxonomy): domain Eukaryota; kingdom Metazoa; phylum Arthropoda; class Insecta; order Trichoptera; family Glossosomatidae; genus Glossosoma; species Glossosoma conforme. Next base: position 58,039 of record JAGTXR010000295.1, read on the forward strand.
AAATAATCCAACTGTTACCTACCAATCCTAATTATCTTCAACTGCGTCACTAGAGCTTAGAGAACAAGCCTCTACTAAGTCCGTGGTGAAATTTTGAATATTGCATAATAGTTGTGCAAATGTATTAAAGCTGTTACCTTGACATCTCCATTGTCCTGAACCGTGAGCTGGTAGCAGGGCAGAGAGTCGAGGCCCGGATAGTCCTCGATGTCTCCGCTCTTGATGTTGAAGCAGGCGCCGTGCCAGGGACAGCGCACTCGTCCGTCCCCCAGCGCCCCCTTCTCCAGCGGCGCCCCTGAGTGCGTGCAGCGGCTGCCCACAGCCGTCAACGTACCATTCTGTCTCACTACCAAAACCTACAATAAAACAAATTAGGGTTATTTTTATTTTTAATTTCAATTTATTATAAATAAGAATATATTAGAACAGTGTAAAGTGAGGTCCTCATCAACATATGATCAGTAATAGTTATATTGTACTAACTTAAAGGTGTCGGGCGGCATAGTCCAGTGATAAAAGCGTTTGTTTATCATTCAGACGATGTCGATTCAAATCCTGACTAAGCATGATTTTTAAAAAATTATTTAATAGTAGGATTTTTTCCACCTTTCAGGATCAATGAAAAAGATGTCAAGACCTCGGGAGCATCAGGCTGATCATCCAATCTCCTTAAAAATGCTGATTATTGAAAACCCAGATATTTCTCTGGTACTACAGCCCGATCTATTCAAGTTCGCGTACTTTTGTTCTGAAGGCTCCCGGGACCATCTATGTTCCTATGTGGACCTCCGGGTATACAGGCGTTCTATTTAGTATAAAGCATAGACATCGTGAGCTTACAGAACTGGAAGAATAGTGTATTTATCATAAAGTTGATGGTAGATGAAAGTCGCATTGTGGATACCACTCATTCACAATGAATTCCTAAAGTAAGTTATCCCCTGCCTACTGATATCCTTTTGTATGTGTGAATTATGCATAAAAAAATGGTTCACTATTAAACAAGACATTTTGTAATTTAAGGCACTTAATACTATTATTTAAAATAATAAGTATAAGTGGATACTTAAAGCTCATTATGTAGAATATATTGAAGGCTTTAGTGGTCACAATAATAATCAGTGGTATATAATAGATGTAATTTAACAATTGAACCTGATAGAGAAATACACTTGCAACCAGCAGTGTGGCCGCATGTTCATAAGTAAGGTCAACCTCAAATAATGCAAAAAGCTAGGTTAAACAAGAAGAATATGATGTTGTGTGTTCTGCCTTGCTCTGACCTTGGTGTATGCATCCCCCAGCGCGAAGGCTTTCATGTCATTCTCTTTGAGATCCGACTCGTGGCAAACGACGGCCTCTACATATTCCTCGTCGCTACTGGAAGCCATCTTTGTTGTTTCAGGAAGCTGAGCTGGAGCTGAAACAATTAATTAGAATAACATAAATATACCTAAGCCGAAAAATAATGCACATTCTTGTGCTTGCAGTTATGTTGTCTTTTATAAAAATGTTACCATGGTTTCATGCACACTGTACATTTCCTCAACCGATCACAGACCAATGTGAATGGCTGAAGATTTGCACAGTCGTAAAATCATGGCACCATCAATAAAAGGGTGTCATGACCTATCGTTCACAGACGATTCGTTCAACGACTCATTGGTAACGACGTAGGCACACTGGATGTCTGGTGCACGGGGCATTTGGCACATGGGACAACTGGTGCACTTGATGTCTCGCTAATCTAACCTAACCTAAGGATTTGTCCAGTGATTGTAGAGTTCAGAGATCCATAGGTCTCGTTAACGAAATAAGTTAGGTTAGATTAGATTAGCGAGACATCCAGTGCGCCCCACGTCCTTACCGATGAGTCGTTGAACCATTTGTCTGTGAACGAAATGCTATGGAACCCAATAAAAGGTAGTTATAGTTTATCCACATTAAAGGTAAAATAAGTTATTTTTTAAACATTTTTTAGTGGATCTCAAATTGAATGTTAAAAACATTAAAAAGCGTACAATATTTTGGATTTGAAAGTAATAAGAAGTGTTTGTAATTCTTAGTAGAATTCCATATTCAATTGTAAATATTTATAGGTAAATAATCTCTTTGTGACATGTCAGCTCTCAAGTAGTGTGATATCTGTCAGTTATCAGATCATATGGTTACAAATCAACTCCGCATCCCAAAGTTTTATCAAATACATTTTAATGATTTATTTATTTGACAGAGCAGATGATGAGAGTCCTCCAAGACGTGAGACCAAAGGATCAAAGGATGAGCAAATTAAAAATACTTGCATATTTTTGGATTATGTCCTTATATACTATATGTAGGTATAACAAACCTTTTTAATTTTAGTCAACATTAAACATTAATTTCCTTTTTCTAAATTCAAATACATTATGACAGCTTCATTGCCTATATGTACTATAATTATATTGTAAACTATAATTCTAATTTCAAAATTAGAAATCCCACATTAGTAGTTGCCTAACTTACGGTAAGGGGGGGAGGGACTGAACGTATTGTAGTGTCAAATATATTTTTTTTCTCTTGAGAAAAAGAAAGATTTTTTTTTTTATAAAATAATTATGCTTTTGGGTGATTTTAATATTTATCAAAAATGGAGTGTGAGTTCATTCCTAGATTATTGAACATCACAATAGTAAAACGAATATCAAGAAATTTACGTTTTAATGTTGTTACAGAAATCAGAATAATAATGATTTCACATTAATATACTACTTTTTCGAAGCAAACCAGCTGATTTTTGACAACCGACAAACAACAGTCCCAAATACACAATAATATTAGTTTAGTATGTATGTACCCACTTACATGTAATTATAAAATCAACGTCAAAATAATTATTTAATGAATGAAGATGGTGGTTAATTTTAATACACGTCCGTTATAAGTGAATGTCGAATCCACAATGAAAAACTCGTCAAAAGAAGCCTTACAACTACACGTGTGTGTAATGTTAAGTACATACCAACGTAAAGCAATGCAAACAGGAAGTAAAATTAAACCGAGTTGGTTATTTGACAACATGTTGTTAGCATTCATTTTTAAGGAGTCTTGCGGCTTTTAATGTTTTTAAAGACTTTTGTGGTTTCCTGCAATATATTCATAATCAAGATATCACACGTAGAGGAAAAAGGTACGTATTATGAGACATAAATCAGTTCAATAAACTGATTAGGTATATTATTTTCTATCTGATTAAATAATTTTCATAAGCCACTTCCGTTTTATGCAAATGTATAAAAATATCAAGCTAAATAAACTATGTGCGTGTATACAGGTATTTAGCTATCTAGTAAGTTAATTAGGTTTGTAATTTAGCACTTTTTGTAATTGTACAAAATGAATACGTATTTCTGTATTATGAATATAAAACTAAATATAAAACATTTCTGGGTTAAAGTGTAAGCGCTTAAAAAATAATTTAATGATTTTGATCTAATTTAAAACAAGTGAAAACAGTTATATTATGAAGTTAACATATTACATCGGATTACATCCAAAACATTTAAAATGCTACAATAAAATTTCGTTAAGATAATTAAATAATCATAAAAAACGGTTACAGTCATTTATGCGCTTAAAATATATTTTGCTTAGTAATTGTAAAGAATTGCGTAGACTTTGTAATATATATATATTTGATTTCACACTTAAATTATTCTACATATAAATGAAAATCTTACTTTTTGGTTCTTTTGGAGAAGTTGCGGGAGTTGGTTTCAATGTAAACGATTTAGAACTAGAAGATCCCATTTTCTGAAAAATTATAAAAAAATCACTGATTTCAAAAATCTTTTTTTTTAAATAATATAAATGCTACACTTGACCACAAGACACTCGAAAAATCTTTTTATTTTTGACAGTGATGATGCAATTAGAATAAGCAGTGTTATTGTATATATTTTTTATTTATACTTCATTTGGCAACGGTACAAGTTAAATATATTGCACTTGCTATCTCAAATAAATGTGTAAATCTCAACGTTTCATAAATTAATTTCTACAATTGACGTTTCAAAATCAAAAACATGCTTTCAAATCATGTCGATAATATTATTAAATTAACCTTAATTATAACTGTTTAATGTAAGTATAATTACACAGTTTTTCTCATAAATAACGCGACTTTTTCCGATCTTTACTCATCACTGGATAATACAATCAACAGGTGTCCAAAACTGTCGGGAGCTGTGCCGTAACTTAGCACAAACAGCTTCCTGTAATATTTACTATTATCTATTATATTAACACATATACCGGAGATGTAAAACAATAATGCGCGTAATATAAAATCATACCGTCGTGATGTTAAATCGATATCATTTAACACTTGCGCCGTTCGACGTACGAAACTATTGACCGACACCGCTCGGATTTGGAGCTATTGTAATAATCTGCGAATCATTGCCAATAAGAATCGAGACCGAGTCATTACAAAACTATTCAGAATCAAAATAGAGTTTGAAGCATGTAACTTGTTACACTTTCCACTTTGCCGGGTGCCGCAAGGCCGCGGCTATGAATCGAAAGGGAGTTTCATTGACGAAGGCCCACTGACCTTATTTTACACTCGCGAGCCTTGAGTTTATTATGTGACTCACCGCTTAAAATATAAAAGGCTTGTGGGTCTTAAAGTTAAAACTATGAAGCACTCACCGCGGCCGGCGATATCGTTTTATGAGCGTTTAATCTTACGATTGATGGAATTAGAGACTGATAAAAACGTCTCATTTTGTTAATAATGCTGAACGATTGAGCCCGATATGTTTTGACAGCTAGTTGTGCATGGTTGTGTGTGCCTACCTATTTACGTGATGATCATACACAGCTGATAGCGAATGTCATCGAGATAGGAAAAGCAAATATACTTAATAAAAACTCTTTTAGATCCGATACGGCAATAAGATAATATTTTCAAACTGGACTGATGCAGGGCTGCATTATACTATATAGTATGATGCACGTAGTGTTATATAAATGAATTTTATTGACAGTCATATTATATACTAGATTTTTATTTGATATTCTAATTTTCAAAAATGTGTCAACAAATACCTAGACAAAATATAACGGTATATAAATATATTCCAATATACGATAGGGTAAATGACAATATTTGACATAAAAATAGTCTTACAAAAATAAAATTACGCTAAAGTTTAGCGGCTAAACCTAACCTATCTTGACATAGGAGCAATTTGTAATAATTTACTTAATTCACTTAAATTAGATCATCTATCGGTCAATTTAGTAACATTTTTTTACGATTTATATTAAATTAAAAATGATGGCTAATTAGATGTTTTCGTCTGGCGATTTCATCAAAAACTAAACTATTATAGTGGATTTGGTATTCATATTAATTTATCGAGTGGATTTGAACCCACACACTGGTCAAGAGTCTAGCATTGTAAGCCGGCACTAGACGATATTGAACAAAACATTTTCAGTTCAATAATATTGAAATACACCTTTGCGCCCACACGATAAATCATATTGTCCAACATTAAATATATTATGTATATACGTAATATTGTTCAATATAACTGATTGTATAAGTCCAACCTAACTATACTATGTACAGCTAACTAAAATATTTAGGTATATTATTTTTAATCATCAAATAATTACATTTAAATAGCCTCTCGGCATACTAATAAAATAAAAGTAATTTAGAATTTTTACCTTACTTACCTGTAATGTAAAATAATACCTTTTTAAATGTATTTATGCCTAGCATTTCCTTACATTTTTTAGGTCCTAGCTGATCAATTTTGTTTTGTTAAAACAACCAAAAGAAGAAAGTCATACTTGTTCTAAAAAGCAAACATTTGTTCGCTAAGATTTTTCAAAAACAATATTGGTTCATTAATATTTTGTCAGCGACTTAAATGAAACATTAGGCATTTAATAATTTTATTATAGCGTTCTCTAAGACATTTCCTCTATGATGAAGTATGATTTTAAATATAATAATTATATTGATGTTATGGATCCCTATAAGCTTCCTACAAATAACAAAAAAAGTATAACTACCTTATATATTTGCAGCGGTGGTGAACGTTTTTCTTATCTCTTATAGATCCAAAGAATTACAGGGATTTTTTTTACAAACCGGTTTTTATTTTATATATTTTGTGACAGTTAACTGCCATGGTATTTTGTAGTAAATTTTTTTTTAAAAACATGTTTTAAATATATTTTATATAAATGATTTCATGACTTTTTCTTTCTCATATTCCGGTCTAGATTATAACGCTATATATTAATCAAATAAAAAAATTGTATTATATTACTATATCATCTTTTTTTTTGAGGTTTAAGTTTTACTTTAAAAACTGCATACTAGCCCTAGCCCCCTAAAAGTACTGGAGGACTCTGCGAAATGCCTTAAGGTCACAGGTCCGATGAAAGGAAAATCCTGATCTATTTCCTTCTCGTGGTGGGGGGTGAGCGACATCAGTCGGCCAATATAGACAGGGACCGAATGTTGGCCGGAATAAGCTAACACCCAGCTAACCTCATCAGGTCAAGCTGGTTAGGGCACTCTATTGTCCTGGAGGTAGTAAATGCCCTCCTAAGGCGGATGAACCTTTATGGTCAACGGCATTAGGATGTGGAAATAAAGGGGAAAATACCACATTAAAGGTCTTAAAGACATCCCATGTACCAGCAAAAAAAAAAAAAAAAAAAATGATTGCATCTCAAGTAAAATTTTCCGGAGATAAAATAGTCCCCCAATCGGATCTCCGGGTGGGGACTGCTCGAGACAAAACAACCAAGACAAAAAGGAAAACCTTCAGCCAACAAGATATGCCACCTGGAATGTTCGAACATTGCTGCAGAACAGCAAACTAGATAACCTAAAATTAGAAATGCAGAAAATGAAACTGAACATTCTAGGGATAGCAGAAATGAGATGGCCAAATTGCGGAGACTTTTGGAGTGGAGAATATAGGATAATACACACAGGATGTATTGAAAACAAACCTGGCCAAGGCGGAGTAGGTATTGCACTGTACAAAGAATGGGGAAAGCGTGTGAAGGGATATGTGCAATATAATGGAAGAATTATTTTAGTCAAACTTGAAACAAAACCTGTTGATACTGTGCTACTCCAAGTATACATGCCCACCTCAAGCCACGATGACCAGGAAGTGGAAGACGTGTACACGATACTAGACAAACTACTGATAGATGTTAAGGCTGGAGAAAACCTGATTATATTAGGAGATTGGAACGCTGTATTGGGAGAAGGACGGGAGGGAACATGTGTTGGACCTTTCGGGCTAGGTACAAGAAATATGAGAGGCGACCGACTGACAGAATTCTGTGCCAAACATAAGCTTATAGTCGCAAACACCTGCTTTGAACACCATCCAAGGCAAAGATACACATGGAAGGCTCCAGGAGACCGACTCAGACTTCAGATCGACTATATAATTGTAAGAGAGCGATTTAAGAATCAAATTAAAGATTGCAGAAGCTACTCCAGCCCAGATATCGACAGTGACCATAATATAGTTATTGCTAAAAGTTCTCTGAAACTAAAAAAAATAAAATATAAAAGTAACTATAAATGGAACACTAAAGCTTTAAAAAACAAAGATGTCAAAGAAGAATACACGAAAAAAACACAAGATTGCGCCACAAAAAATTTGACAAATGTTAATGAAATATGGGAGGAAATAAAAAAAAAATTAAAGATGTAGCAGAAGAAGTCATTGGCAAAGATAAGCCTAAGGCAAGGAAAGAATGGATAACAGAGGAAATCGTTAACATGATAGAAAAAAAGGAGACTACTCAAAAATAACCCCAATGACAAGGCCCAGAGTGAATATAGAGCACTGAGAAACAGAATAAACAGAGAGTCACGAATCGCTAAGGAAGCATTCTTACAGAGAAAATGCAAAGAAATCAATGACAACATGAAAAAAGGAAATATTGAAACTGCATATGCGTCAGTAAAGGATTTCTTTGGCATGAAAATTGGAAAAGGCAAAGCGATAGAAGCAGAGAACGGAAAATACTGTTTGAGGATACACAAATAGGGGAGAGATGGAAACAATACCTGGAAACACTATACAACGGAAGTAATGATACCAGCTTTGAGAGTGTGATAGAAAACGAAACTGATGTGGACGCCGATGATTTGGGAGACCCAATTATCCGAGAGGAATTTGACTTCGCATTAAAAAGCTCAAAGATGGAAAAACACCAGGGATTGATGACCTACCAGCTGAACTAATAAAGTCGGCAGGAACCGGAACTCTAGATGCTCTGTTCACAATGACTCAGATGATTTATAATACAGGAATAGCGCCAGAAGACTTCAAAAGTGTCTAATTGTAACTCTGCCAAAGAAGCCCGGAACAACAAAATGTGAACAACACCGAACACTCAGTATTCTATCCCATGCATCCAAAATACTGACCAACATAATCCTACATAGAATTGAACCAAAAATAGAAAATAGTCTCACTAGCGATCAATTTGGATTCAGAAAAGAATGGGAACCAGAGAAGCAATCTTATCCCTGCGTATGATCTTGGAAAAGAGGATAAAAGTAGACCAAGATACATATATTGCCTTCGTGGACATTGAAAAGCATTTGATAAAGTAGATTGGGAGAAGCTCTTCGATATTATGAAAGAAATTGGAGTCAAATACAAAGAACGAAGACTCATATTTTCACTTTACAAAGAAGAAGCTGCCATAATATCACTTGGTAATGTCCAAAAGGAAGCAAAAATACGTCAAGGGGTGAGACAAGGATGCTCTCTGTCGCCTGTACTCTTCAACGTATACATACAAAATGCAATTAATAACATCAGGGAAAAAAATGGGCCATAGAGAGGGGGTTAAAATACATGGCCAAAAGATTGATATGATAAGGTTTGCTGACGACATTGCTCTGATTGCTGAAACTGAAGATGAACTCACTGAAGCGCTGACATCCATGGAAAACATATTTAATTCCAACTACAATATGAAGATAAACAGCACAAAAACCAAAGTCATGAGAGTAAGCCGCAATGAGCAGCAGAAAATTAACATATCAATGCTAGGAGTACCCCTAAAAGATGCAAAAGAATTTGTATACCTTGGAAGTACGATTACCTGGGATGCCAGAACAAAAAGAGAAGTCAACAGTCGAATACATCAAGCAAGGCTAGCTTTCAATAAAAAAGCCAAAATTCTTGAGTCAAAGAATATTACTTTAGGGCTCCGCAAGCAACTTGCCAAAACACTTGTTTGGAGCATCTTAATGTACGGCTGTGAGACATGGTGCTTATCTGAAAGTGATAAAAAAGACTAGAGGCCTTTGAGATGTGGTCGTACAGAAGAATTCTCGGAATTTCCTGGAGAGACCACGTCACGAACAATGAGGTTCTCAGGATAATCAAGGAAGATAGGCACCTAATAAGAAACATCTCAGAGAGGCGAGCCCGATGGATTGGTCACATCATGCGCCACGATGGTCTTCTTCACGATATTGTGGAGGGGATGGTTGAGGGTAGAAACTGTAGAGGGCGCCCTAGACGGGAGTATTTACAGCAAGTATTCGAGGACATGAATTGTAGCGCTTATGCTGAGCTGAAAAGGGTTGCGGAGGACCGAGAGGAATGGAGATCGAGATGCAAGATTCTGTTGCTGCAAACCAATCCACCGGATTGATACTACGAAGAAGAAGCCGCTGGCAGTAGCGCCAGCAAGCACATTGTGTTCAGAAATCCTGTTATTTTGTTGGAAATCGGTTTGTTTGTCCCTGGCAATTATTTAAGGATAGGAAGCACAGATTGTTTGTTCTTCCTAGAAGTAATACTTACCTGCCAGAGACTACGCCTCTCGGGAGATTGATCAGACAGTTCAACAATATCACCTCGAATATTGATATATTCCACTTGAGAGAAGCCCAGTTTCAACATGAGCTCCACGAATTCATTTATCAAAGTAATTTCGTGGAGTCTTCTGTTTAGCGAGCTTCGGGACTTTCTAATAATTGTTGTTAATAATCATAAATATGCATATTTATAAATTGTTTCTGTTGTATTATATCTTATTTCAGGATCGTATTAAATAAAATTTGTTATGTTTCTGAAAGAAAAATAAATAAAATTGAAATTGAAAAATGTTCATGGCTGACAGTAGCAGCTTTTTCAATTGGCAGCTAGCAGGCAACCCTAGTGTGTTGCATGCTTTAGCAGCTAAACAAATTTATATTAAGAACCCACAGTGATTAAATTATTTTGAGAAATCGTATGAACTGGGATAATGGAATGCAGGAATCTAGGAGAAAAAAATAAATGGTTTTCAATTTTATTTTGTTTTATTCCCTTAAGCGATATTTCCTTTACATTTCATATGTTGAGAGCACAGCCTTTTAGCAATATAATAATAGATTAAACAAAAACCGCCTGGGTGGTTCATTATCCTCTGCCCGCACTTCCTCCATTCTGTCATGCGGCGAACCATCGACCTGCTAAACCCTCTGACTGCGCCAGTCGCTCTGGCCTCTAGGCAGAGCCACGCCAGTCTTCAGGAACATCACGGCTAACCAACAATAACACCACTACAAGAGAAACCCAAGACAATTTTTAATATTTTTTTTACTGGCAACATTATTATTTGATTCATAATCTATGCATTCTAATGTAGTAATTTAAATTGTCATTTAAATAATAAAATTTCACTTTCTGACCGAAATAACTTATCAATTATTCACTTTAAGTCAGTTGCAGTAAGCTCCATGTAAATTAATAGTGTTACAAGAAATGTTATAAAACACGGTTTACATACTTGATTAAGTTTAATTAACTCTTGAATAAATAGTTTGCAGAATGAAAACTTCATTGCCAATTGAATCAATGATGGAATGTTACCACAGGTAGCAGATGTGCATTTAATTTATTCTTGTCTTTAATTAATGTTATACGAATCGCAATTTGTAAAGTGCATAGTTGGAATATTTTTAAGCATTCTGTAATATACGTTTTGATGTATAACTTTGCTAGAATTTTTTTACGTGTCGACATTTCCGATTGTAGTGATGTTTATTGTATAGCTATTACCTCACATGGAATAATATCCATTGTGATACGAGTGAACACAAAATTTGAACAGCGATGATACTCAATAATCGTTATGTGAAATATGAATTACACTATAAAATCTTATGAATGAAGTATTATCCAAAAAAATTAAAATCTTATGATTTAGCTTGATAATGAAATAATGTAAGTGTAGAATTATCCCTGTCAGATAAATAAACAAATATATATATGTGGATTATTGCACAAAACATTTTGCTGTCATTTATGGGTTGGTTCAAGCTCCTTTCCGAGGGATAGCGGTCGAAGGATAGCCACACGGTTAATATTTTTTCATTACACCATGTATCAATATAATAATTCATATGTAAAAGGGCGTTGTTTCTTTTAATGATATGCAACAATATTTAACACGGTGTCCGATGCTTCCCAGACGCACCAAGAATCACACCAAACTACTATTAATTAAATTTATAATTGTAGATTTCATTTTGATTCATTATTTCATTCGGATCCTCGGATGTTTAAAGTGAAAAGTTTGACATTTTAATGATACACTGGGAAGTACGGAGATATTTTTCAAACATGGCTAAAAAAGAATGTTCACATGTACGTTATTAAGATTATTTATAAATACACAGGTGTCTTATACATATATAATAAAATGAAATGATGTCGATCCGGCAATATGGAATAATGTATCATCTCTAACATGGCATCTTAAAAAGGAAGAAAACTGTCGATGCATAATAAATAATACATGAAAAAATACATTTTACAATTTAAAAACAATAAAATTCCCTGCATTGATTTTTTTATCAACATAAAAGTTAAATGCAAAATAAAAATAAAATCTTATTTTGCCAGAAAGACTATTTTATTATTTAAAACTTAATTTGATGGCAGATAGGAGTTTTTCTTTTATATTAGTAGTTATAAATATAAAATTTGATAAAAACAAAAAAATATTTCCCCACCACACAAGGACAGAAAAATAAATCCTCGTTTTGTTTATCTTCAGATAAAATTAACATTTTGTAATATGCTGTGCATTTTCATCAAGACACCTGCGTAATGTACTGTTTGACATGACAGCTTGTGCATCGCCAAATAATATAAAAAAAACTAACAAATTAAAAAATAAACAAAATGCAATTAAACGGGTGTTTGGAAATGTGCCGAAGGTTTTTGGAGACGTGCTGTGTTTATGCTTAGAGCTCAGTGACAAAATCCCACATCATACAAGCTGATGATACATTTTCGAGAAACAAAATAATGCGAGAGTGTATCTTGTAAAATTCAAGAAATTAGGAAAAATAAACATTTCACTCACTACGCAGAATCACTGAATTTGAATGAAGGATTCAATAGATTTATTATGTTGTATTCAATTAACAAAAACCATTAATGATGTGTCCAATTATAACCAAAACTAAAATAAAAACAATTAAAATTTGTTTATAAACACTTGGTTTTCAGTTTATTGTCTACTAGTTTCGGTAGCACCCTCTACCATCTTCTAGACAACACTGTGTGGTACTACGTAAACTAGTATACATTAAATAAACTGTAAGCCAAGTGGTTATTTACAAATTTTAATTGTTTTTATTTTAATCATGTCTGACACAAAATGAATGCTTTTTATAAAAATATAACCAAAACTGTTTGCTGTACAATTTTGTCATTTGGATTTACACTTTGAGGAGTTGATCGAAGATGTCAGAGCAACATTATATATAATATATTACAACCTTTTATATTTATTCAAATAATTAATTAATTTTTTTAAGTGATTTGGCATTTTTTGGTCTCGTCAGTGAGTTTAAGTCATGAGCTCATACGATGTGTAGGTTCACATTAATTTAAAAATATCAACAGCTAAAAATATTACAATAATAACGAAGCGACATTCCACCCGAGCTTCTCTCCAACCTATCATGTTCGTGTCCGTGTTCACATTGGTAACAATTCAGATGTGATCCCTTCCCGCCTTAGTAACATTAATTTTTTATTTTACAAGTTACAATAAATGTTTTTTTATTTTATTATTTTGTAGAGCGATCTCATATTTTTGTCACACAAGAAAAATAAAACTGCATCAAATGAACAAACCCGACGCGACATTCTTTGTTTTTCTTTCCATTTCCAATGTAATATGTACAAATACGAAAAGAAAAATAACTGTACAGACAATTTTCACTCAAAGTATGTTCTGATTGTATAAACACAAAATAAAATTACATGACATTAAAACATTTCATTTAAGTAAAAAAAAAACAGGAAAGAGCTTACCGACAATCGAAACCATTATTTTTTATTGTCACTCAAAATCTTACTCAAAACAGTACATCCTTTTTCAGCTTATTGAATAAATGATTTAAAAAATCATAGACAAAAAAAACGTTTATTCAAATCCATAGAGCATGAGTTGCATTTAGACATTGTAATAAAAGAAACCTTATGCATAAGTCAACGAAGCCAGCGATAATCATTATTTTTAATGATAGCTTTTTATAAAGCTACACATGATATATGAAATAACTAATTCAAAAAAGTTCTTTTAGGCAATCATACTGGGACTAGTGGAGGATTGTTTAGAACGAATGGACCAAAATGACATCCGCCGGTCCATTACCGAGCAGCAATTATCCTTTCAGAAAGCGGTGACGTGGGATATTACGCGATAAACAATTCCAGAAATTAATCGATGCAGTGCGCAGTGGAACTGGGTCAATTATCATAGACGATTACAATTTGAGAAATTAATAAATACATTGTTGTGAAGAATCTTGCTTCTACAACATAACAATCTCCCCTCTCGCTTTTGAAAATAAAACAAACTATTTTTTAAATACAAATTTCCAATGCAAAAGCGTCCGGGAGATAACACGAGGACTTGCATCCCTCCCCTCTTTTCTTGTATCATTTTCCTAGTTGTCGCCCTTCTATAAAATATATATTCCTCTGTTTATGTTGTCAGAATGCATTAAAGCAAGCCCAAAAATATGGATCCTTCGTAGCTATTTATTAAAAAGAATAAAACGTAACCGATAAATAAAATAACCTCAATGGAGTGGGTAATGTTGCATTCTAGTCGAACGATGACATTGCAATTTTCAATACATTACATAAACTCAAGGACTGAAATATGTATAACAAGTTTTTCAGGTAAAAGCAATATTAATTGATAATCCATTTTGAATATTTATAACACTATCAGACTGATAAATAAACAGAGGTCGCTAGTGTCCCACACACAAGATCCAAACTGACATTTTGCAATTTTTATTAAATCAGATTCAATTATGAATTACATTTTTCTTTATGGTAATATTTAAAAATATTAAATATCAGTTGATGAACTATCAGAAGTAACTGCAATCGTATTAATTATGTAAATATAATTATTAAAATATAAATATATGCATTTTTAAATACAATGATCTATTATACATAAAATATTGATTATAAGACATTTAAGTCATAAAAAAAGCAAGTTATGCAGTTTGGCTTTGGTGTGCGAGACGTCTTATATAATTTTCACAATTCCTTGTCCCTTCCGCCTTACAAATACATCATTACACTAATCTTTACAAACTCTCGCTCTCACACGTTATTTTCTATTCCCCCTCCCTTTCCATCAGGCATGTATATAACATTATTCAAATTATATACACAATAAGCTAAAACATTGCTTATATTCAAACTCTACGAAAATATTTGACATCACAACTCTGTCTCAGCCTGAAACATATTAGGTATCATAAAGTAAACCTGAGTAGTATATTACTGCACAATTGATACATAATAATCATTAATTTGTTAATAAATATTTACTTATTTTCCCTTGTTTTTACATGGAAAGGTAAGATATGGCCTCCGTTTCGGAGACTGCAGTTTCGACTAACTCGTAGCCTTCCTCAATACAACACTGTCAAGAGACAGCTGAGCTGCATAATACTTCATAAGTGGTCGAACCCGTTTTATGTAAGAGAGGGGGTAGGGGGTGTGTGTATCAGGGAATGATAAGAGAGGGAGACAGACAGGGTTGCAAGGATGAAGAAGAGAATGATTTAGGTATTATTTTTTGTTTTTTTTTTTTTTGAAAAACTGAAGTCTCCTAAACAGAGAACATATTTTTCGTGATCCATGTAAAAACAAGGTAAATAAATAAATATTTATTATTTATAATGGATCTCAAAGTGAATGCTGAAAACATTGAAAAAATATCAATTTGATGTTTAGGGTTTATACTTTTTAAATAAAATGAAACCCTCGTGTACATAATAAACGTATTTCAGCAGAGAAAGAGTTGAAATTTAAATAAGTCATGTGGAAGTTTTAGGGGGTCCAATATCCGCAGCCGTCTACTCTTTACATAACCTCAACCTCACTTCTGGGGGCGGGGGCAGTCGGGTGAGCAAATCACAGCAAAAGAACACAATATTATCCGACGTTTAAATCAGCATTTCTCAAGTAATGTTGTGCGGACCCTGGCAATACACAAGAAAGACAAAAACCATTGTTTAGTGTAGTCTTTGATATTTACATACAGACTATACATTAGAGATAGAGGTAATTGATTACCCATTGTTTGATAATTTGAAATATATTTGAATTTAAAATAAAATATAAACTAAATGATCCGAGGATCCCGCATTCAAATTGAATTGAGAAAAGCCGGTTTAAACCGAGTGCTTTTTTACAATAAGGTAGGTTTACTTAACAATTAAAAGATTCATACTTTGTGTAAATTAGACTTAAAATCTAGGCGTACTTTTACTTTAATTTTAAAACTACCTCCGACACTGTTTTCTTTTGTCTATGGAAGAAACCTCCAGCAAGCGGCGACCATGCTCTCTGTCAAAAATATAAATAGGAGTGTATATTTTATTTGTCATATCTACAGACTCAGTCAGATTTTTATTATTCCAAAAACTATAAACCCATTGTTGTATCAACAAATACATATACAACATGTATAACTCCATCAGCATCATGTAATGCTTATAATTAAAAATAACAAAAGGAGTGGCCAACATGAATTCTTAACCCTTTCGATCTACTAGATATGCAAAATGCACCAAGAAAACTCAGTTTTATAACGAGATGTGATACACATATCTCTTCTATTAGATACATTCAGGGCTATTCATTGTTCTTGATCATAAAATTATGATATATAGTTGATGGATTAATAGATGTTGTACATTTTGGGTATTGAAAATTACAAACCATAATTCTTCATTGATTTCTTGTGTAAAATAATAAATAAATAAAATAGTACTCGGTTAAACGAGCTGCGATATCAATTATTATACCTAGATTTCAGATCAGAAGAGAATGGCGTGTTATTTTGTATATTTTATTGAAATAAACAATAAATTTAAGCATACAATTTTGGAAATCCCTTAAAAGCGGTGTTACAGATGTTAATATTTAATTCTTTCCACAATTAAAAAAAAAACATAACACGTGCAGTAAAAATTGTTTAAATATAGATTTGTTTATCCTACAGGATCAGATGCAGCTTTAAATTTTTTTACACGTAACTTATAACTTTAAATAACTAACGATTTACAGGAAATGCTTAAAATTTACAACTTCAGTACTTGGAAAAATGTAACATCAGAGAGAGTCCGAGTAAGATATATAGATGAAAATATATACACCGGTATAGTTTGAACAATGTGATAAATATTATATTTTAAATTTTACTCTCCGGAAGTATTAAATTATATTTTAATATATTTTTTAAACTACCAACGTATACACAAATTAAAGAGGGTTTCGCAATGTAAAAGACACATTATTGATATCCATTAAAATATAATGGTATGAGTAATATTGCAGCGGCCTAGGAAATGCACCTCGAAAAGAATAAACAGTGAGATAACCTTAAACTAAATGAAACATAGCATATACATTTTGAATAATTAGACCGTAAACAATTGTTTTTTTTGTCGTTTTCTTTAATGTAAATAACCTAGTATACCGGCAGGTGTTTGGGTACAAAGCAAGAGATGCACCCGGCAGATGCTCCCCGGCAGTGACGAGCGCCCGACACTCCAAGACTAGCAGCTCCGATAAAGTACCAAAATCTTTTGCTTCGTCACTAGTTGCAAGCTGCCTTCCTTATTATAGTGTCATTTTTTTTAAGTATTCCGATTGCCAATAAGCATGACGCACTTTACTACTATAGAAATAAGTTATTCCCAAATACGGTCCAGAAAATTAAGTTTATATGATTGGTGACTGGCCATAATTTAAAAAAATATATATAATTTGACTTATATCAAAAGTAGCCTTGCTGATTTTAAATGCATATTGGGATATAATATTTTATATTACTAAATATACGGCCTAAAAGTATCCAATTTCTATCTGATAAAGATTTCCTAATGTGTAAGAATTACAAGCGACATTCAAAATTGTAATGACCTTTTACATGGGAAAATCATATAATATTGTAGAGAAACAACACCGCATCCAATATAAATGGACACCAAATTACGTTCATTAAAACAATGGCAATTAGAAAGAGTAATTTTTTGGTTTCCGGTGGCGAGTATTTATAAGGAAGGCAGGGCATACAATGAAAAGATCGATTATCCATTCCGACTGATGCTATTGCAGATATTGAACACGGATTTTTTTTTGCTTTTATATAATTTTCACATTTTACATTTATAATAATAGAAGTTGTGTTCCGCTGGCATCTTGCGACCCGACCTCGCCTCCACCCGCTACAAACTTCTAGCAGACGAAGCGCAATACAAGAATAAATATATATATATAATATGTGTGTATAATTTATGATGGATGTATTAATATTAATACATTTAATAAATACACCGGCGTCATAAAATGTCGTCCTTTACAATATTTCCCGAGTTGATTTTCAAGCCGAGGTTCGAGTCCACATTCCGATAGTTCTGCATTGGGCAGCGCGGAACCGAAATAGACTCGGCCACGCTCGGGTTGCGATTTGGTGAAATGCGAGAATTCGCCACAAAACTTTTTGATTCCCGGATGATTCCCGCACTGTTCCACTTGGTCACTGGGTTCCGAGAGTCCACTACAGTTTGTTTTAAAAGTTATATCATCTGTGTATTGTTTCATTTCATATATATACATATACACAACACTTCTAATCAATGTTCCACAGTTTCACTTTGATTAATTAAATACATTTTAGAGTCGGCGGATGGGGGGCATTTAAATACATTTTTTTTATAGGTTAATGGAAGGGCCAAATAACATAAAAACATATGATAAATTAACTTTCGTTGTTCTCATCAATTAGCCTACGAAACTAAATGTAAATATATGAATGCTTTTCAATATGAAGCATTAGAATTTTTCCAGTAGGCCGATATTTAACTGCTACGAGAGTTTGTGATGGTCTCGTATCTTACAGACGGCAATGTGATATGACAATCCATGTCATTAACAAATTCAAATATTACGTAATTAAAACTACAAATGCACCACGTCCAGGTATCGTATCTCTCTTACCAAAAGAAAGTATAATTCTCTTAATGTTAGACTTGCAAACTCTTTAGATGAACAAATAAAACCAAGTATTTTTTTGCTAGAATAAATAATTATTTAAAATACTGAAGTTATTATAAATATTATGCTTTGTGGCCCTTCTATTAGTTTTTTTTAAAGGTGCCACCTCTCCGCCGACTCTTATAAATAATATATATATTTATTTAAATATAACATATTTTGATCATGTTTTAGTTTACAATAATAGATCAAGAATCAATCAGAACACATGATAACAAAAAAAAATACAAAAAATAAAATAAACCTGGCCGTGTCCACGTGTGTACCCGAAATGGGATAAAGCCCACGCGTCACGTCACAAATATACACTCGAGAGTTTTGATAGAGCACATGTACCATTTAAAATATGCATACACAAGCTCAATGTTAGGAAAACAAATATATATTAAAAAGTATATACTTTTATATACATATATATGTAGATATATATATTATACCTCATATTATTGTCGATATAAGAATATATATATACTATACATATTGTTACTATGAAATAAGTATTTTTTTTTACATCCAAGTATATTACAGCTCTTATATATGACTTTTTTATGATTCAATCTGTACACAAAGCTTTCGTAAGAAAGAAAAATTGATTTAAAATTTCATTTAACGCATTTTAAGCAAAAGAAACGAGCATAAACCTTAACACATACGGCTAACTTACACGAGGCTTTATAGTGAAGGAGCACCCGCACTGAGGACCAGCAGACTTAATAAAGCACAGTTATATGTTAACACTTTGTAAGCGGGCATTTTCCCGCCAAATCGCGGTGGTTACAAATTGATTGTATCGACAGGTAGACGTATAGGGTACTGCTAACAGGCAATAATGCCTAGTCTGTCACCCGTTTGGTGCCCTTGTTTACAAGTTTCCTACACCCCACCGCTCAGCAGAACAAAACAAGAAAACTCGTCTCCCGCACTTTGGTATAAAAGCGATATGACTAGTTTCCTCATTTCCCGCAAACAATGTATTAAAATGGCAGACAGTCGATATGATTACATTTGTTGTTTATCCCTTCATCGTGAGGTCGATTGTGACAAAGAGAGAACGACTTGAGGGTGTCTTCACTAATTAGCCACTCGTTTGAATCGTGTTATGTTACCATAAATTCAAAATATAATAATAATATGCAAGACCGTTAACAACAAATAAAATTTAACAACGGCAATTAAAAGAGACGTAAAACATAAAAAAAGATATGAACCGAACAACAACGCCACGGCAGCTGCCCGCCTCTGTCCCTTCATCGTCGATCACAGACATATTATTATCCATTTCACTTTATGCTTAATAATATATATCTCTTTATTAGAAAATAACTTCCATCTAGCACTAAATTGTTATCAACCCATCAGCCACCGCCCGGGGCTGCCGTCACACCACGGTCAACACTCTGCGCTCCATCAAGTGTCTAATGAATGAGCGTCCCTTACTGTTGCTGAATGTGTCTTACAAAAGAAATATATTAGATTATAAATAGTTCGTATACCTTATGCGGTCATATATTTATAAAGTAAGTATGAATTATAGGTAATAATATCACCTTTAAGAGACTAAAAGTAGTTTTAAATTTTTTTAAAAATTCAATATTCTTTTAGCGCCTAAGTCCTTTAATGGCAAAATTCATAATGCATAAATCACAGCATTTCTCAAGGTTTACTTTTGTGTTACAACAATTCTCTGGGAATGTACAATTAACATTATTTTTAAATGAAAATGTAAAAAAGCAGGGTTTTTGCTTTTTTTAACAATCTATTTTTTTTACTCTCAGTCAAAGTAAATAAGGAACTATTTTCTGTGCTTTTGGCATAATTTTGTCCTCGGATAAACTGCGTAGGTACTAAAGAACAGTTACAAAAATTAAAAACTACACTAGACTCCGCTATGAGGTGATATCACCAAAATAATATACAGAGCATGGTTTCTAAAAACCTCAGTATCATATTTTGCAAGTGTCGAAGAGTTGTCTATGCCAAAAACACAATAAAGAATATTGGTACAGGAGTCGTTTACTGAACATCGATACATCAGTACCTCAAAAGTGATGATGCGAGCTTGCATCACAATTCTAACAAATGTGATATTATTTCTTATGTAGGCACATTCAACAACACGAAAAACAACCACACATCATGGAGTGAAACTAAAATGTTTGAATAATCCTCGTTGCTGACCAAGAGCTGAGCTGGTGGCCGGCACGCTAGAGTGCCGTCAGTCTGCGGCCGCTGCTCCTCACTGCTCGCTGAAGTAGCAGACCTTGCCGCCGGGGGACTTCATGATGTCCTCCCAAGCTGGAAGAAGGACAAATAGACATCAATTAAAATGTATTTAAATTTAGGCTTATTTTTGCTTAAAAGATTATTTAAGAAATGTGATTTTGCTTATTTTTGTAACAAGAATTATAATTAACTTCTTATAGAAATAACTTTTATTAACGCTTATTTTATTTTAAGTATATATATCTTTTTATATTTAGCAACAATACTGCTCTCCATTACGGTGCTGGGTTTTTTTCATAATATTTTTGGATCTATAATTATTTGTGAATTTCCATAATTCAATGTAGGAAATAAATTATAATTAATAGCAGCACTGATATATTTCAACTTAAAATTATGTATTTAATGATGTGTGGTAATGAGACATTGTTTGTAACTAAAAGGGCCTTAGAAATGTGGTGTTACAGAATAATATCAAGATTGTCCTATAGAGGTTACATCACGAATACCAAGGTTTCTAATAGAACCGAAAGAGGCTGGTCATCCAATATCACATTATGCGCCACGATGGTTTCCTTCTTTATACAATAAAAGAGACACCCTCGGTGCAACAAGTGTTTAAGGAGATGGACTTCATTTCTGACGCTGAGCTAAAGAAGACTCAAGAGGATAAGAGTGCAGCAGATAATAAGATGCAAAACTTCCATGCTGTAAGTCCTCAGTATTGTTACTGAGAAGAAGTATTATGATTATGTCTTACCTCCGCCCACGTAGTTGACAATTTTATCAAGATTGTAGTTGTCCTTGGAGGCAGCGCTGGGGGCGAGATAGCGCAACTCACAGGCCGGACCCACACGCAGCGCCACGGCCACCCCCACCCCTGCACCACCCCGCCGCTGCTCCGAATCCTGTCGCCCCGGGAACACGCCTTCCGGCCGCTCATCGATAGCGGGAAACTCCACCTGGGAGTCGTACAAGATGGTCGCTCTGTCGACCTCGGCGGGAGCGTCCACAGCCGCCGACTCGACTGCCGCACAACTCTCAGTAACATCGTTTAGCTCTTGGATGCTGTTTACTTGAGGAGATTGGAGAGCGCCATCGCCGTTGAGGAGCTGCTCGTTGATGTCGAAGCCGAATGTAATACCGTCGATATTGTGAATGTTGTCCGATGATTTCTTAATCTCTTCATTCATTATGATGACGGCCGGTCGGTTGTCGAGACTGAGCTCGGCTAGCGGCAGCACGACGTCAGGCGGCTTGCCCAAGAAGTCCATCTTTCCTCCAGGTAAGAATCCCAGCTTGGCGGTCGCTCCACTGTTAACATAGATCTCTTCGCCGGCGACGTGCGTTCCGTGGTTCACGTAAGCGACATAGTGATCGGGAAGAGGATCTCCATTGTCGCCGGGCAGATTGTCTTTGACTTGTATCCCGTCAGTGCCGCACGCTTTTATAAGAACAGGTTTGGCCGGCAGCTTCTTATCCATCAGCTTGACGCTCATAACTTGACTGGCAGCAACTTTACTCGGGATGACATTACTGTTGTTATTGTTCATCCCAGGGGGAGTTTTGATTTCCGTCTTGTTTTTGAGATTTTTGACTTCAGGAGGGCGCGGAGTGCGAGGCTCCAGGGCCGGGTATTGCTCGTGGTTGTAGATGGGGCTCCGGTCCACCTGTGTGCCGGCATCCACAATGTCACTCTTGATTTTATTTTTGTTAGTATCTGTCGGTGTCACGTCTTTGAGCAGCAGATTCTTGGTGTTCTCGGTGGACACATCGAGATACTTGTCAGTGTGGAAGTAGTAGTTGCACGATTCAATTAGGTCGGGGAAATTGTAATGTCTAGGAGGACCTCGAGTTTGGTTTTGGGCTGGAGGAAGGGGAATCGCAGAAATCTCCTTGGGAGGCGGCGGAGGCGGGGGAGAAGTCACAGGAGCTGGTCTGACAGGGACAGGCACGGGAGGAGTCCGAGTGGGGTCCACCCAGGCGGCAGGCCGGGGGGCCACAGGGGCAGGAGTGGCTTTGCTGATATCTGCAGCGGGTGAGGCCTTGGCAGCGGCAGCACTGGAAGCCGCTCTCGCCATGTCAGCATACGAGGCTTGCAGTCTCTCCCCGGATGCTTCGGCTGGAAGTGAATGGATAGAGTCCAAGTCGTCATTGGAATCGTTGCTTTTATCCGAGGGCGGAGAAGACACCGAAGGATGCCTCCGTTCAGCGGAACCGGAGCGACCCAACCTTTTGTACAGGGAGTCCCGATCGTGCATCCCGAAGCCACCGTTATATCTCGTTCCGTTCTTCATTCCGCCGTAGTTGTTGTGAGCGTAAGAGTTGTTGAGGCGTCCTCGAGTCTCTTCGGGGCTGTGCCTCCTCCGGATCTTTTTCTTGTTGGTGACCGTTTGAAAGTCGGCACTCTCGGCTGCCGTTGGTTCCGGAGCAGCAGAAATGGGCAGATCGACTTCGGCGGGACGGGCGGGGCGAGGCTTCTTAGGCTTCACGGTCTGTCCGGCAATGGAAGACTGGGCGGAAGAATTGTTGGACGCGTTTGTCGAGAAATCGTCATCGGCTTCGTGGTTTACTTGGCGATAGTAAGCGTCAGTTCCATCGTTGCCCCAGGATCGCCGATCGTTTAGTTTGGAGTCGGCGACGTCGACTTCATTGAAGGCCGACTGGTTCTTAGTTTTGTGGAGGCCGAGGGACTCTTTGGGGGGGAAGTCTGCCAGTTTGTTGCGCGAGAGCTCCTCCATGGAGTTGGCCCTCTTGAGCTTGTCAGGTTTGATGTCCTTGCGGCGCTCGGTGGATCGCTTCTTGGCCCCGCGGTCTCCGGGGTCGTCGTCGCGACTCTTGGCCTGTGCCTTGCTGAGGCTGGTGCGCGGTTTGGTCTGTTTGGCCTCCGGAGTGTCGGACTCAATGAGCTTGAGGATGATGCTCACGTCCGTGTCCCCGAACCAGCCGTCAATTTCCTTCCCGAGGGACTCCTTTTCGTTTTTGCATTTGTGTTTTCGTTTAAATCTCTTGGCTTGCTGTCCCGGCCCCATGGAAGAGTTGACGCTCTGAATGGCATTGCTGTTTTCATCCAACGATTTCTGAAAACAACGGTCATTACATGATTAATCAAATACAACACCATGAATTGATATATACATACAAATCTACAGCAAATATTATCTTTAAGACATTTCTCTCATCAGTATCGGAGGAAAAACCCGCGGACGCTGGAATTCGAGCTTGAACCATTTACAAACCCAATATTCAGTATGTTCTTAGTGCAGGGCTCAAGGCCATTTGTTCCCCATACTGACTCCTTGTAAATTGTATGTATATTTATTATTAAGATTCAATCAATTAATTTTATTAAAGTATTACTAATTCTTACCGATAATCTATTTAGCTTACCCTCTGGATCACTTCTAACTTTCTGATAATCCTACAAGGATAGTATACAGTCAGTTATTTACTTGTGTTAGTGATTAACCTTAACATGTTTTTTTTTTTCAATTCATCTGAAATAGTTTTCGTTTATTTTACAATATATTCCAATATTCTGTATACAAATTATTTTTGTTCCCAAGTCGATACCCATTTTGAAATAAGTAAAGTACTACAAAATATTTTAAAATTGAATAATATCAACTGTGTAAATAAAACTAAACAAAAAAAGAAGTCAAATCACATACAAACAAATGTACCAATAATATGGATGTTTTTATTACATGTGTTTCGTGAATACATGAAAGAAATTTTCGAACACCTAACAATATTATTTCGATCAAGAGATGGGTCTTCACTTATATCACACAAGAGTGCGATGCAAGAGTAGTCTCCCGCATTACGCAAGAAAACACCAAATGGAATATACAGCCATCTGCTGTCAACGCGTAAAGCGCTTGGTTTTATGCATACGTAATGCTAATAATAAATTAAGATGCATAGAAATGCCTACATAAAAAATGTATATATGTAAAGTGTATTGACGCGTATGTTGCATATAAAGAAGACAAGGACCTTGTCGTTGACGTCGTGCTTTGGGAAGGGCATGCGGGAGATGTTGAGGAAGCTGAGGTGCGAGCCGGGCTTGGCCTGGTCGCCCGTGACGCTGGTCACGGCGCAGCAGCCCGAGGGCAGCTACAGCGGCGGCGCCACGCCCGGCGACGGGATGCAGCCGCGGTTGGAGTCCACGAGACTGAAGGCCCCCGGCCCACCCGCCGCCGCCTTCCCGCCCCCTCCCGGCCAGATGTCCAGCGTGGCGCACGTCGTGTAGCTGGGGGTGGGCGCTGCCGAGGTCAACCTGCAACAGAAAAAAATATTTTACAACACTTAATCTTCCAAAAAACCTCAAGACCATCAAGTCTACTTTTTTATATTTGATTTTGTGACACTGCAATTATGATCCAATCAAAAGCTGATCGGCCGCACCACTAAAGAGAACCGTGCGATTCCCTATGGCGCCGCCGACGACAGGGCGCTATCCGTAGAGACAGTGGCAAAAGGAGGCAACTACCCCCTCGCTACCTGTCAGTTAGTCGGGTACCTACCGCCGCATATGGCGTGTCAAGGTTGCTTGTTATCTAATGTAATACATTTAATATTGCTATTAATTGTTATTGTGTTGCATCGGCATTATTGCATGCCAGTGTTTAAATTAATCTTTGTATTTTTTTATTCTCTTATATTTTTATAAATAAACGAGAGTAATCTTAAGTGGAGGCGTTAAGATTGTAGAATATTTTGTATGACAGTAGCGGCGAGGGCACGCGACGAGACAGCTCGGGCTCGACCAGTGGCAGGGGTTTCACGCAATAGTATAGCAGGGGGACTGACCTGAGGTCCGGCCTGTCGTCCTGGCTGCTGGGCGGGGGCTCGGGCGGAGAGGGCGGCGAGGGTGCACGGCGAGACAGCTCAGGTTCGCCCAGTGGCGGGGGGTTCACGCAGCGCACCGTGGCGATGTAGTCGCCCCCGCCGCCCCCGCGCACGTCCTCCAGGAAGCTGCGTCGGCCCTCCACCACGCCAAAGTTTTGCTGAAATTCATAAACAATATATAAGCAAAAATACATATTACTAGCTGACCTATCGTGTTGCTACGAACTCGGAAAACAAAATGTTCGATTCAAATCCATGAACTAAATGAATTATTCGCTGTGCTAATTATGAATGGGAGTTAATTTATAAAAAAAACTTATTACTGGTTTATTGCTCACTTTAAACTCATCCTGCTATGATAAAAATTTATAAATGTGTCGAAAAATATGTGTACAAATTTATACTGCACACAACACCATCTCCTAGAATCAGCATAACAACACTTGCATGGGTGATAGAGTGATAAGTGTACCTGGTCAACATTGGCGGGCAGGCTGCCGCCCTGCTGGCAGCGCGCGGACACGGGCACGGGCGGCGCGGGGCGGCGGCGGTGGTGGCGGGTGCTGGCCCTCTCGGGGCAGAGCTCGCCCGCCAGGTCCTACAGCGAAGCCGCTGTGCGCCAGCAGCTGTGAGCCCCCGCGCCGCGCCCGCCGCCGGGCTGCCGCGCCGCCCCCGCGCGCCCACACGCACAGGGGCTCCGAGTCCTGCTCCACCTCCTGCAGCAGCTCCTGAACACGCAACCAAACCCTCCATTAGCCAGTATACACATATTAATCACACCTGCCAGAATCCCTTGACACGGCTCCAAATAAAAGCCTGTATCTGGAGGGTTAAAATGTTGAGAGATGGATGAGAAATTATAAAAACTCACTGAGGTTTTGACCACATGTTGGGGGGCCGGAAGACGAATGTCAAAGAGTCGATCCAGGTAGTGAGAGCACCGTCTCTGTCTAGCGCCAAGAGCAGAATGGACAAGTCGACTGTATATTCTGTGCACTATTGTGAGAGGGCTGTGTATAAGTCTCTTTTATATGTTGCCAACTAGCAACAACGACATCTCTACTTGCTCGAATAGGTATCCGCTCCACATGGACAACCCCGCTTACAGAAGATATTTGACTTAAATCTAATTACTTATTTCAATCTTAATTACAGACCTCAGAAGTTCTTTATTTGTGTGTCCCGGCGAGCGAAGCACATAAGCAAAACTATGGCATGCGTTAATACAATGTTTGTAAGACTGCACCGCGGTCCGGAGAGCGACCCAAAACCAGGACCGACTTAACCTTGAACCGCTTCATGCGGAGTAGGCGTCAGATTGCGAGCCACGTTGGAGGAGACCCTCACTCAACCGCTATGCCCTTGATTGGCACTATGTCGACTGTCCTCCCTCCTGCGGCGACACCGGGAACCACACGGTCCTCTTTGGCCACCGTTAGCAGGGGCGCTACTGGATAAATTTTACAAACAAGATCATGATGTATAATGTAGCTCGATCAACAAGATACCGATGACCGGTATCAACACATATCTGCTAAATAATATTTATTAATACCCTGCTGATTATTACTACTATCATTTGTCATTCTAATGTAATTCTTTTAAAAATCTACGAAATCATCAATCCATATCCACTCCAAAGCTGGAACATATGATAGTCACAAACTCACGCACAATGATCAATGAGCCACAGCTGTAGTTTATGCTCTCCTAAAGCATCCACATAATCAATAGATAGTAAACAAAGTAGTGTTGTTTCAAAATCAATTTAGAATAAATCTTTTTTTTTATTAAATATCAACATCAATGATGTTGTTCCTTTCCAAGTTGTGATCCAGATTTTTCCAATAATATACTTTTTTCTTATTGCTGTATAAACTTTATTTAAGAAAACAAAAACATCCTAACTAGGAATGTCACTGAAAATTAAACGGTCAAAATGATAAGAGTAAAATGGATTACGTTATATTATTTAGATTTCTCCATGAACACGAGACATTCTCCATGTATATGATTCGATAATAATTAAAATGATTTTCTCCAAACTTCACAGCAATAATTGATTACTTGGCAACTTGACAGTGGAGTTTTACATAAACACTACTCTAAGTTAGATCGCTACATTCATGTGTTTAGCGGGGAATAATTAATTAGCTGGCAACAAATCACATGCAGAGATTGATAAAGGCGGTAATGTGATTTCAATGTGTGCTTTCTGTAATAAATGTCTATTTCACGAAGCAACCTGTCAAGCTACAATATATAATTTATTTATTTCTCTGAGAACTACAATTGGTTTACAACTTACATGAACATGTAAACAATAAAGCTGTGTTTACTGTTAACACGTTACACAATTACACACATTGAACACACAGCACATTAATCTGAGGGAAGCCATGACACCTGGGTCAGTATTTTATCCGTTCGGCTCTGTACATCGATATTTTTATAAATAACAGAACACAAATGTAATAAAAGGAATCAAAGGAACTAATAAATATGATAATTGACATAAATTAGTGATCCGCAGCGTCACAACAACAATTGGAGTTAAGATCCTAAAATAGCTGCGGAAGGTTTAAAGAATTATGGCAATTATTACTCTCTTGTAAACATGTGTCAAATTAATACATATGGTATTTTTAAACTTGAGACATTATAGGATGCACCCTGACGTCGCCATCTCGTTTCCAAAATCTAACCAGTAGCGCCCCTGCTAGCCAGAGGCCTGCGATAGAATCATGTGGTTCCCTGTAATGCCGCGTGTGACAGGACGTAGCGCCTATCAAGGATATAGTGGCCAAGCATGGTACTCCTCCCCACATGGCCAACAGTCTGACGCATACCCGCATGGAGCGCGTCATGGTTGAGTCGATCCTGCTATTGAACTGCTCTCCTGTCCGTGGCGCAGCCTCACAGGATTTGCATTAACGCATGTCATAATAGATAAAAATAAAATTAGTTTTTAATAAATAATTGCAAAGTCGTGGCATTAGTCAATTTAGCCTTTGGTATCAACCCCCAGGACAATTCAGAAATTTCCCTAACACAACACTACATATCATTGTGATCGAACAAGAACAGCACTTATAAAATGTGCTGTTGCCGATGGCTGCAGTTTTAGGCATAAATCGATAATCTGCCATGAAAATACGACAATTTAGAATGATGTTCACAAAATATGAATTTCTTCATTCCAGCTGCACGTGTGGATGACATAAAGTGACATATTGGAATAGTGAGAGTCCCAGACCTTGAACAGCGAGCTCTTGCCCTCACGGTCCTTGGGGCACTTGTAGGTGACGGCCTCGTCCAGCAGCGCTCGTAGCTGTCCCTCGTCCAGGTTCTCCAGTTGACCACTCTCCTGAAAACACAATACACAACAGTCAATAAAACATATCTAAAAAAATATTAAATAAATAACTTCGTAGGTTTTCACGACCTGATTTGGCATTGTGGCTTTAGACATGTGTTGCGAAATAGACTCATCACAAAATCGTAAACCACGAAGATATCTCCTGGAATTAGTACGAAATATTGATCAGAATAAATTCGCCACACATGGCTAAACACAAAAGGCACAATGACATACATTAAATAATTTATTATCTGCGAGAGATTGCGAAGCCTAAAAACTCTTCGACCTTATCAATTTATCTGCTCTAAATTGCTTACAAATATCTATACATAATTCTTATTTGTAAGAGACTGATCCTTTCACCAATGTAAAATATTTTAAAATCCTGTATATGTCTAATATACTGACAGATTAACATAACACATACAGGGCTTTACATGTCTCCTAAAATAAAATGCGTCATAGAACATGTAGAAAGATCTTTCCGACACCATTTTTCTGTATACATACAAACATTACATAAAAAATAAAAGATATAACATTGTTTCTACATCTTACTGACCAAAATGTCAACATTTATCTGAATAATGAGAATTGTTAATTGACTTGATGGTTAACAATACATATTTCAATAGTATTTTGTTTACCGACAACAACAATACCAGGAGCATTCACCAACGATTCAGATGCCTTCATAGAGAGGCCCAGTGCTAAAGTACATTCTATAATGTAATGATAAATAATGTTTATTTTTCTTTAGTAAAGCACAGTAGCAAACAAACAAAATGTTTGATTAACTAATATAATCAACTGTGCTATACAGTGTCATGTGACAGATAGATTTGCTATCTTAAGAATGATCAGCAGACCATAAATGGTCATAATTAAAATATTTAAAAAAAAACTAATAATAATAATTTCAACCTTATTTAATCAGATAATGAAAACATAAGCTTCATTAAAAATAAAATATCCAGTTGAGTCATTTACCAGGTTTGATAAATATTATATCATATTTTTGCTTAAAGTTCATGATTACAAGATTCATGATTATAAGTGTCGAGGTAAAAAAAAGAACCAACACTGCCTGCCTTAAGCGGAGATTCCTTTCTAGAACTAAGAGTTAAGGATTTTTTTGTGCAATCACATGCAGGAGAGCACAAACGGTCGAGACACTGTGTAGCCTATGATGTTCAGCTAGGATAGTTGGACGCTGCATACGGGAAATGAGTGCTGTATTTGTGTGTGAGTTGGGGAGAGATCCAGATTGTATGAATAAGGAAACAGATACTAGAAGAGTATTCCGGCATTTAGGAAACATCTTTGAAAACTGTCAGTACTTGGTCGACATACATTAACCGTGTGTGGATGTTCGAAAAGTCCACAAAACTTCCGTTATGCTGTATGGAGTAAACTGTTAACTTGTAAGACACAAAATCCAGTTTTCCAGCCATGTGATGCAAAGAGATTGAAACCGTACAATGCAAAAAGCCTTCAGAATTCCCAATGAAGAGGAAGAAAACACTCTCTGATACTCCATCAGGATAACATGAAGAAGGAGTTGACTAAAGAGCTGAGCCAGGAGTGAAGTCTAACTTCTACCTTTGAAGACTTGACTTCTCAGCATGACCCCAAATAAAAAAAAAAGCCAGATACAGTATTTCCAATACTCTTAATCTAAAATATAATCTAGTGGAACAATAACGTGAAAATACCAAATAAAAACACTAATAGAAATAAATACATTTTAGAGTCGGAAACTTTAGTATCCGATTTAGCTCGATTGTTGTGTCTCCCCTTAATTGGCACATTAATCAATCTAAGTGTTTGTCGCTTGGTGCAAAAATAGTGCAGCAAAAATAAGGCAGTGGGTAATGTGAGAGGATACTTCAGCGGGAATGTCATTTGTTGAAGAGAGTACACTAGTACTGTACAAGATAAAAGTGATTTATTCATATGGATGTGATATGTTTACTATTTACTAACTAATTGTTTGATTAGTGTTATGTTATTTAAAGGAAACATTAAAATATTGTTCATACATATTTACTCTGAATGCTCTTATGTCTCTTTTGGATACAGTGTTAAAAATATATATTAGCAATGGGGAATTATATTATTTGGATTAATACAAAAATCTCCTTTTTTTCAATGTTTTCAGCATTCACTTTGAGATTGATTGGTAAATATTTATTTATTTACCTTGTTTTTAGTTGATAAGAAGAAACAATTAAAAATAAATTGTAAAATGTGCAAATAATTAACAATTAATTGAGAAGAAATAATTAACAACCAAAAAAATGACTTACATAATTCACCAATTTTAAAAATGTTACCATAAGATAATTAATTAAATACATAAATAAAAATAATCATTATATCCAATCAATAGTTAATAAATAAAAAGAACACCTAGATTATTCTCTTCTTCATCCTTGCAACCCTATCTATCTCCCTCTCTTATCATTCCCTGATACACACACCCCCTACCCCCTCTCCTATATAAATGGGTTCGAACACTAACGAAGTACTATGCAGCTCAGTTGTCTCTTGACAGTGATGGATTGAGGAAGGCTACGAGTTAGTCGAAACTGCAGTCTACTTAATAGAGGCCATATCTAACGTGATCCATTTACAAACAAGGTAAATAAATATTTATTTAAAAATTCTCTACTGAATTCGGAGCCACCTTTTCCTTCCATCAAATAAATATGCATAAGATTATTTTTAAATCTTCCCGATACCATTTCCACTAACGCAGTAATCATGTGAAAAAAAATAAAAAAATATATATATAAAAAACATAAATTATTTTTATTGCATATTTTTCATCAAATCCATAATAATTATAATATTACACACACCGAAAATAAGTGAAATAAATAAATGAATCATAAAGTTGGTCAATGTGAGGCATTTTAAACAGGAGACAAAAAACACTATACAACATAAACATTTGGTAGTTAACATTGATATTGATTATGAGAGGTACTTACTACTAATAAAAAAACCTTAAATGATATTTAAAAATCAATTTTGTAGTGATATTAAATTTTATAAACGTAATTTATTTACTTAGGTATTACTCGTACACCTAAATTATATTTCTTATTGTCAACAACTGGAAACAGTGGCGAATTGGATTCAACTGGTTAAATCAATTTATTTTAATCAACCTATGTATGCCTTTTTTAGGTTTGGCTGCTAAGCGGCCAGGGACGAAGCCCTTAATGCGTTTTCATTCACAAATAGTTGTGTTATATATTAAAATATACATATTTTTACAATGAATTTTATAAAATGTTTTTAACCAAACCCGTTTTGAATCTCTGACATTGGCCACTGTTAGTTGCAATCAATTGAATTACCGAAAATATCACGGAGATGCACACGAGAGTCATCCTTTAGCATTAGTCACTAGTGACTAAAGACTATGGCGACACTGTTTTTTCGCTTTGTTCGGCTAAAAAATGTCGATAGTTCGATAGACACGACTCGAAAACATATAACGGCCGCATGCTCTCTAAAGCCACAACATTAGCAAAATATCGACACAAAACTCGTAGTTTCTAAGTAAGAAAAAACATCGCGATAATTAACACTTTCAGCATAAAAACATCACTTTTTGAACAGTTAATACACAAGCCTGTGACATATTATCTTATTTTACTAGAAATATGAAACATGGCCACAACTTAATATATTGATCAAGTTAAATACGTAAATTCGAGGCATTTCAAACACAGCTGTGTCAAATTATTAGTTTGCAAGTTGTAAGTCCCCGGTTGTGACAACTGTTGTGAGACTATTAGAAGACGACACATGAGGAAGTGTTAACAGATATCGCAGACCACAGACGCCGCATCACGAAAATAAGCATCGGTCACGTAAAAAAAATGTCGAATCTACTTCCCGGAGCAGACTACGAAAACACGCGACAACAACACACTTATCACTGACCGCACCACAGAGCGGTGCCATTGCGCTGCACCCCACCATCATCAGATACTAGAGATACTCGCACAGCGAGAGAGAGGCCTCGATGTTATTTAATAACCGATAACACGGTATCTCACGCATTTAACTTATGAACCGTTCACTGTAATCACTAATCACGCGCGTTAAGATAAGATGTGTATTTTCTTGTGAGCGTGAACTTTGACTAGACTCCTTCGTTGTTGCATTTATGAACGACAAATAGATAATCAAATATATTTTGAAAATGACGAGGGGAATGGACGGAGGGTATCAAGTCGTCTCTTAATTTTTGGACGTTACCTTAGGGACGGAAGCCAAGGTTACTCCGGGGTTACGAGTTAGCTGACGCAGTCATTTCGGGACCGAGGCATTGCTTCCAGGAACACGAAGGCTGTTAATAATTGTAATGTAACGTATTTATTTAAAAAAAAACCTCCCTTACAAAAAGATATTAATAAAAATTCATTATACTATTTTAACTACGTGTTTATATTTTATTATTGTCAATTATAATAGTTCTGTTTAGCTAGTAGACTAGTAAAAAAAAAAAAGATAGCAGCAAAAAAACAACTTTATATCGTTTTTAACCATTAAAAATAAGTTAGCTACACAATATCTGTTGGATGTTTGTAAACATAGGAAAATAATAGTATTATTAGTGACGCACATTTAAAATAACATCACTAAATTATGTATGAATGTTTTAGAAACAGAAAACTGAGGTAATTAATAAAGCATTCGTCAATTTACATTAATCGATTACACATAGCAAATATAAATCAAACGTATTGAAGAAATTAAAGCAAAACCGTGTTGCGATTGAGTGTTTAAATATTTTAAAACGATCAATATACTGTTGGTAATTAGTTCGCTGTAAAATGAAAATGTAACTCGTTAGAAACATACCATAAAAGTGATTGTTAAAAACATTATATTCGAAAAAGAGAGCGAGTCAACATGATAATCGCATTAAAACAGTTTTGTAAAAAAATGTGAAAGGATCAAATTTCGATACACAAAACGCGGACACAAAAAAATATGTATTTATCGCCGAATATGGAGTGATACTCGCGGGGCGTGAGCGACACTTGCACATGATTTATCTCACAACAGACTATATGCAATATGGAGATAAGCGCGCGCGAATGTCACGAGGAGCTGCCCGCTTGGTTGAGAACAGACTGGCTGTGGATTAGCAGCTTCCATGATCTCTCACGTGCGAGCATTAGCTACCTGCACACAGCACACTGACATAAAAGCCTGGGATAATCGACAGAACGAATGTTACAAAGGCGTTGCGTTTTAATTTACGAACACACAAAAAAATCACTTTCCATATCCGTTAAATATCTGTAACACTTGGTCACCAGATATTGCCTCCATTCAAGTTGCCGTCCCTCGTCTCAAGATATCTCTGCGCACGAAGGTCCACCTGGGAACATATATGGTTGTCGATGGCTTCCAGGGCAGAAGCCCGAGGACTTGGAGGGAAGGCCGCTGTAGTATTCCAGGCATAATTTTAAGCGATTTATTAAAAACGTGATTAATCCGACGCTCCCGAAGCCTGGACCATTTTTATAAATGTGGAACGCTTTACAATTTTGCGTGTTATCCTTGCGCAGGAGCCATGCTAATCTTCTCTGTATCGTTCCAATTTTAGTATTAGTACTGTCGAAGCAAGTAAGACGCAATTTATGTCATAAGATAATATACCTAGAGCAATTTAGGATGATCCGTGACTATTGAACTAAATAAAATGTATTTACTAGAATCCGAGCTTAAATAAAAATTATGATTCTTGAAATCACTGAAAGTAGGTACAATAGTTATTCCGAACAAACATATGAAACATCAAAAAATCTAACAACTATCAATTATTTAAGTAAATTCTCAGGGGTCATCCAACATTGCCCCGGGTATAGTTTGACCACCAAAGACTTCATACGAAAACAGTAAACATTATCGCCTCTGCGATGACGAAAACAACTACTGATAATGTATTTAATAAAAGCGATTATTTTGATAAAAACGTATGTTATAAATAATAATTACAAACATCTATTGTTCTCAAAGTAGATAGAAGTAGTACCCACCAATTAGTATTACACGTACGCCACTGTGCCTTACCGAGACTAATCTAATGAAGTGGACCTTTGAGGCATACACCGGCTCTGTGACGTGAGCTTCTTAGGCATCCTTGACCTCTGCTTGCAACCCCTGCCCCAGTAAATGCAGCGCCAATGAAGGATCAACTATTCAAAGTGCAATGCTCGTGTGTGACGTGACAACAATTTTAATTTCACATTGATTTTATCTCGTTCAATATTTACTATCACGTTACTATGTGGTATTTGACCAACATTTAATATGTAGTTGTGTTCTCACAAAATATAATGAAACCAATTCACGACCAACAAGAATTCCTAACAGGCCATTTGGAGGGTTTGCTTTTAAGGAGTAAATACTACAAGGAAATATCGTGCGAAAAATAATATCGTTAGGATTGGGCCATCAGATGGAAAGCCTCCAGAGAGAAGTGGGTCGAAAAATGTATAAATATAAAGCAATTTTTTTAAATATGTATTATTTATACAGCTGAAGAATTTAAATGTCCACTATTATTTCTATTTTAAACGCTGATCTTAAAATCCATTTTTAAAAATATTAAATAATATATATAATAATTTCATAACTTGTTTTAACATAGATCGCACTGAGCACTGTTACACTTAATGGAAGACTGCAGTTTCGCGATCTATGAAAGCTTCATCAGCTCCAATGTGCACAAACGTACTGACATGTAAATGAATATTTACTGCTAAAGAAAAAAGTTTACTAGAGGGCAGTTATGTGGCGTGTAGTAATAGGGATAATGGGTAGAGTATGTAAGCAATGTACTAATAAACAAACAGTTTCACTAGAGATAAGGTAGGGAGTTTAGTCCACTGTATGTGTGAGGTGTTTTACACCTTTCAACTCTGTATCATGTAGAGAAGATTAGCCTACAAGAAAACCAGAGCTGACTATTCTTGTTTCACGTGTATATGTAGTTTTGTGTTATTTAGTAATTTATCCAAGTTATGCGTTCATTGTCCGCCCAACGCCTCTACAGTACCAAAAGTTCTCGAACCGCCGATTTGCAATGTAACTAACTGCCTTAAAATTAAATATTTCACTAAGCAATGTCATTGTCGCAACACACGTAATGTATTCTTCGGTGTGGCAGGAGCAATTGTACAAAGCGGAATGCATAATTAATAAAAGGCCACAGCTTGATTTCAACTGATACACATATTTTCAATAATTGATGTACAGGGAGCGGCAAAATAAGCTGACGGTTTTAAATCAAACCAACGACGAAAACCGTCAGCTTTTTTGCCGCTTACAGGGAGCAGCAAAAAAGCTGACGGTTTTAAATCAATACAACGACGAAAATACTCCCTGTATATAAAAAATTTCAAGCCGAAATCTTACAGTACCTTTAGATTTATTTACGACGAATTTATCAAAGTAATGTTAATTCATAATAAATATTAATTTACCTTGTTTTTACGTGGATAACGTTGGGTATGGCCTCTGTTTAGAAGACAGAGTCGGAAGGGAGAGGGAAGGCTACGAGTTAGCCGAAACTACAGTCTCCTAAACAGAGGCCATTCCCAACGTGATAATAAATATTTATTATGTATAATTGATCTCAAAGTGAATGCTGAAAACATTGAAAAAACCTAATTCAATTGAATTTAAATTTATCGAATAAGAATCTTAAGGTCCTCACAGTCCATTTGTGCATAGATGGTTTTTAAAACGGTTTTCGTAATTGAACTGTTAATTTTACGTACCGTGTTTTTTATTTAACGATCGGTGATAATAGGTGATAGCCGTTACATGATGAGTCATTTCCATGGCCACATATCAGTAGTTTTGTGTGCAGTATACACGCATCAAGTTGTGGATGGTTGTGTGTGTTATTGCCATCCACCAGCAATCGTCAAAGTCACGGCGGTCATCGGCGCCGGTTGCATAACATCCCAAGAGACGGGGGAGGTCACGGTGATGAGCAAAAACTGGACCTGGCTTCAAACACCACGGGCTTGAGCCACGGGACCTTGACCAATAACGATGCCGGCACTTTGTTGGAAGCGATTGCACGAAGAACGGCAGCCGTTTCCAATTATTGTTGACCGCGGAAGGTTGCAGCACAAGCGAGAAATCTCGAGCAATCGCTCCATCAATAAAATATTGTTCAAGAAGTTTATGTGCAACATTTTTTTTGCTTTTTAAGATATCTAATTTTTAACAATTGATACACACATACAAATTAAAAGCAACGATCGTCTTATATGACAACAGACTATGGGATTCAAATTGCGAAGCTTTGCAGTCATTGTTCGTTTCTTTACTCAGCGCAAGCCCATTGCCATTTGCTCCGCACACTGAGTCGAGAAATGTCATATCAATGAGATGATGTTTACTGTAAAATGTGTGTATCAATTGTTTAATATAGGCATGAATCCTCAATGATCAATAAATATTATAATACAAAAATAATATTATGTATATTTATATAGTGTTGACATCAGCATGATGTAGCCCTTGCTGACTGGTACCGAAAACCTCTATATACAATCTTTCGTCTCTTATTGCTGTTCGCTTGTCATACATTTATGTGTCCGCCATATTGGAACTAGTTATATAGACCGCCGCTTGTAGCGCCGGTGCGACAGCCCATCACGCTAGTTGTGTCCCGCCGGCGAGAGCATATTGTATTGTGGCTCGGCCGAATGCTAGGTCGAGCCATAAATTTGTAAAGTTTTATCGTAAATATTATGTCAATGTGCTTCTGAAAAAGTCTGTGTTATCAATCTGCTCCTAATCCTGCCATCACGCGACTGAATAACAACCTTTTGAGAGAGAGGTGATGTTAATATATATATAATATAAATATATATTTTAAAAATCAACCGAAACAATATTTAATTTTTTGTCAAAGAACCTAGATTCCGATATCAATATTCTAAAACTGACATGTAACATGAAGCGTTGTGGTCTACTTTAATGTTCTAATCTCTAACATCATTAACGTCTGTTCTCAGGCCATGTTGACCGCCGCCTTTTCCAACATAATAGTTCATATATACAAATGCAAAAAAATAATACTTAAAATGAAGTAAACGCGTCAGAAAAAAACATGAATAATGCTTTTTTCCAGAAGTGCAAGACAATTGACGCAATGCATAATAGAACGCTGGACACGATTAATCGCTTATTGAAAGCAAAGTAAAAATATAATACACGGGCAAAAGGTCCCAGGGTCGTCGCGATAAGGAAACCCAGCGGAAATGAACGTCAGCAACTAACAACTAGAAAGGTTAAAGAATTACGATATCTGATGATGATAAGGTGTGTGGATGATGACGCCTTAGGTGAGTTCCGCTTAGCATACTTGACAAGAGATGGGGATAAGACCTTCAGATGCACCGATGGATGTCACAGTGTCGTTTACTTGACCTGCCGCAACTTATCTCTTGTAGTGTCTCGTGTGTCATTC
Organism: Glossosoma conforme; assembly: GCA_022606575.1. Classification (NCBI taxonomy): domain Eukaryota; kingdom Metazoa; phylum Arthropoda; class Insecta; order Trichoptera; family Glossosomatidae; genus Glossosoma; species Glossosoma conforme. Next base: position 96,665 of record JAGTXR010000295.1, read on the forward strand.
AATTACATAACTTCGAACCAATTCAAACGTCTCGTGTTATTTGATTTTACATAGCTTTACAGGAGACACTAAATTGCTTATATTTATAAACAGCTATAACATATCGCTCTTGATAATTCTTAAAATAGTTCGTAAGCAACATTGGCATAAAAAAAACTTGGTATTATAATAATTAATACTCAGGTACGACAAATTATTTTATTGGAATAAAAATACAAATAACTATACAATAAATGTAAATTACTAGTATTTCCAGTTTTCGTATTTTAAGTAAAAAAAAAGAAAATAAAATAAATGTGGAATAGAAAGTATTGCTCGTACTTTACCGTGAGCGATATAATATATTTCTAATATTTTTAATTAAATTGATACACACATATAAATCTACATCAAATATCATATGTTGTGACACTTCTCTCGTCAATTTCGGAGAAAAAGAAACGGCAGGCGCTGCGATTCGAACCGCGAACTATGCACCACACTCTATTCTTCTAACCAATTCTTCTAACCAATTCTTCCACATAATGAACTTTTGACGTATTTATACTATTGTTAGATTCGTATGATGACCAGATGTCTAATTTTCTGTTACTTTAGAAAAAAAAGGTAATTTTTGCGCATTTGTCAAGTAACACAATATTTACATTGAAATTAAATCAGCTGTGTTGTATTCAAGAGAACATCGAGACCATCTGGGTGCGAATTGCAACAGATGTCTACTAAAGTGCAACGTATGAGGTAGACATCTAAACATAAAAGGTCACTATGATGTGAAATGTAGGTTCGACCCTAATCTAATCAAGTCAATAAGACAATATAAGTAATTACTTATCTGTCCATGAAAACTTATTCGAAACGCATAATGTTCTCAATCAGGAATTGTCACTTTGAGGCTTTACAGCAGGGGTCGTCAAACTTTTTATGCCTAGCGCCCACTTTTGCCTATTTTTCATGGTAAAATTTCCCTACCGCCCACCAACCTCACTATATTTCAATTCAGTATATGGGTGGAATTTTTTTTAGAAGGAATGTAGGAGATTTGACCACCGCCCAGCACGGAAGCCCGTATAGCCCACTAGTGGGCGGTACGGACCAGGTTGACGACCCTTGCTTTACAGTATACTCGTACATTTTAGTTTTTTATTGCGTTGATCAAGTATTAAAATCAATAACCAAAATAGGTACTATACAAGTTGATCTTTATTTAAATTTAAGTTAAAAATAAGATTTTATTTGCATTCTTAGCATTCACTTTGATATCCATTTCAAATGTGAAATGTATAAAAACTTCATACCTTGCTTAATAAACACATGTATGTACACCTAGTATGTATACACATGGAGATGTTATACAGTGGAGAACTGATTAAGCTTTCATTGAAGGCGAAACCGCAGTAATAAGCGAATAAACAATCCTAAATGTGATCTATATAAAAGCAAGGTAAGAATTATTTGTCTTCTCCCCCATATCCTTTTCATATCTGGAATATATTGTCACCACAAATTTTCGCCATTTAGTTCTGTCAGTTATCACTGTCGCTTCCTCGTTCTAAGACACATTTGCAACTGAAGGTCCACTTGGGAACATATAATACCCGACCTCCTCCAGAGCAGAAGTCCGAGTACAGAAGGGGGTTACTGTAGTATCCGAAACATATTTTTGGGTGATTTTTTAATCGGATTTTTAATGAAATCGGTTGATATTCCGATGATCCGATCTGGTTATCTATTTGATTAAGATATAATTATTTTTCGATGACTCAGAAAACGTTCGTTTTTTTTATTTTTCTCAGCTAATCAATAGATTTTTTAAACGATTAGTCTATATCGGAGAGGCGTCCACTCGACTGCATCACCAGTCAGCTGACTCCACCTGCTCGGTTGCACAACACGCCACGATGCGCGATGCCTAATTAGTGCAGTTTCTAAATTTCAACACGACTCTAGCAACCGACACCGGAAATATTAATCAACATTCGAAGTGAGAATACTAGACGAATAAATTCGTACAGCGGGTCTTTTCATAGTGCGGCTTGTGACAATTTGAAACAATTGGAACTTGATTATTGCGTGCATTTGCAATTGAAATACAATATTTTCACCAACTCTTTCAAGCGACCGAGATTACTTGGATTTCCCCGACTCTATATATATTTATTTTTTCACTTTAATCGTTTTTTATATTTAAAAAATGGATTACTAGTATGCAAGCGAATTGTCGATTTTTACGAAATAAGAAGTTTCATATTCTTGTGAACAAATTTTAATATTTCATCGATTTTATAACATTAACTGAATTATACATTCAAATACTTATTTTTCACAACAAAAAATACAGAAAAGAACACATAAATATAATTGCAGTTTTTTGGACAACCGATAATCCAAAACACCTGCAATCCCCAGATATAAAAAATAAATACACATCGAAATTAATATGTAATACTTGTTCTCAGAAGACAATTTTGTATACAAACTTATGTACTTTTTTCTAAAGGGTCCGCCAAATAACTTTTTTTTTTGAAAATGGGGCGCAAAACATCGAGTGTAGCTTCGGCTGTGTGGCACGTAGCGCCGTCCTGTTGAAACCAAATGTTGCTAATATCCTCCTCTTCAATTTTTGTGAACAAAAATGGCCCGATAACGATCGCCATTGACTGTAACGGCCACTCCTTGCTCATTTTCGAAGAAAAATGGCCTGATTTTCAAAGTAATGTCGCAATATTTCCCAGCGTTGTTCAAGCGTATACACAACCATATTCGTTCAGCGGAAAGATAAAACTAATTATCTGTCAAATCAGACATGAGCTAAATGTTACCATTCACGAAATAAGCACTAGTTGAAAAAAAACGTTAGATGGCGGACCCGTTAAATCATGAGATATTGAGAAAAACATTATTAAACTTCCAATTTTTACCACGTATGTAGCAATATTATTTTTATTAATTTCTTACTATAATCAGGTTTATCAATAATTCTAATAGTCGACGCAACTGTTGAACAGAACGAATTTATAGGAAACTAGCGTGTACCCGGCATGCGTTGCAATGCCATTAAAAAAAAAGAAACCGGGAGTGTTTATGGAAGCGCCTCGTCGGGAGCCTCTCGTCTTCCGATTGGATAAGTCGGACATGAGGCGTGACCGGAGCTAATTAGAAAGAATAAGCTTAGATTATGTTGTTCTTACCTAAATTTGACAGTGGCGCCCGTATGTGTTTTTATTTATTGGAGTGCTTTTGGATACACAATGTTTTTTTTGTTTTTCAGCCATCATTTACAGCTGCATCCCGTAAATGAATATACCCTTCGGAACGCAACTTGGTTTGATTTAATCAAATGTAGAGGAGTCGTTCAGTTTCCATTTTCGCGTACATGTATTAATGGAACAAATGTCGACCTTTTAGGTTATGATTTTCAGCGTTTTCACGAATCATCAATCGATATGAATAGTAATTCATGGCACTGACTTTCTTAGTCGTTTCCTCATCTGTTTGTGGATTTCTCAACGGGATGTTGAAATGGTATCCGTCTTCTCCTTGCCAAAATAAAATCAGATATTGCAATCCATCGTACGATCGATGCGTTTCTGAGAATTGCTGAACATGACCATTTGTATGATGAAGAATGATTTGCGTTCGGCAGTGGTAGTAAGAAGAATTGTACTTTCGTATGTTTGTCAAGAAATGTTTTGATTCACTTGTCTCACCCTGATACCAACGTTAATAAAGGTTCGAGTGGTGAATGTAATTCTGGCAATTTCAATTTTCCACTCGTGCAACACATTCCTAGTGTTTCATTTTTAAATTTACAGGCACTACAATACACGCATAATTTATCATTTTTTCCAATAACAATACTTGGGTGCAGAGTGTAATCATAATTAGGATCGTAATGGAAAGCACTATGATTTAAATCAGCATGCAGAGTACGTCTGGTACGATCTACGCGTACTCGATCTGTTTCCAATCTTGCTTCCCGCTGCTCATCTGTTTCAGATGAACGGGTTTGAGCAGTGTGTACTCTAACTGTTTCCAATCTCTCCAATCTTGCTTCCCGTTGCTCATCTGTCCAGATGAACGGGTTTGCGAAGCGTGTACTCGATCTATTTCCAATCTTGCTCTCCTTTGCTCGACTGTTTCTGAAGCTCAAGATGCCCTTTTCATTCGTGCTTGAGTTGTACTCTTGACCTATTGCTTTTCGTTTGGGTGGCATAATTGATATCACAGTGGATGTTACGTTTTGAAATTCACTTTTGAAAAATAAAAATAAATTGATTGATATAATACTAACATTAAGGTTATCAACTGACAATACTTGGTGAAATAATTATAATTTTAGAATTAATTATAATTAAAAAAATATAATACCTAGTATTTCATAATATCTTTTAAATTGAAAGCAAAAAAAAAATATTATTGTATAATGCTGGCTGTCAATGCTCAATGGTAAAGCGTTTGCTTTGCAAGCCAAAGGTCGTGGGTTCGATCCCCGACGGTGATTAAAAAAAAGGATTTTTAATCGATTTCTGAGCTCTAAAATACCCCGGTTGGTGTGAATTTGATCCATCACCCGTAAAATGTCAGTCAAAGCCTATCAATTAAAATTGGTGGTAGACAAAAGTCATCCCGTGAAGACCACCCATTCATAGTAGATTCCTGTAATAATAAAGGATGATGCGTGAATCTCGGGCTGTAGTCTATGACGTTGGCGGATCAACACTCCACACGCAGCGTTTAGCCATATGCACCATGGTAAGCGTCATAGAATTCCACAGATGAGACAAAAAATTACTATCACCATCTGTCGGTATTATCCTGTATGTGTTTACATAAAAAAAAAAATCTCAATACATTAAGACTAATCACATACCAATTAATTTTTGAAATAACCTTTTTCAATTGTTGTACCCGCACACATACAACCTGTAAATATGTGTGTACTAATATAGGATCTTGTCCATACCTACATAAGCCACAGCCTGTTTTTATTTTTTCATTATTGAAGATGGTCTTCAGGAAGGCCGAAACATGTAAACATTAAAATAAATTGTGAATCAAAACTAAATATTTTTAATTTATTAATTTTTTACTTAAAATTAATTATTAAATTATGATGTAATACTATCCGAAGCCGACCAGTAATTAGAATTCCAAAATTAACTCTTTCTGCTGTATATCACACACAATTAATACGTTAGATTTATTTAATTCGATAAACAAAAAAGTCGTCAAAAATTCAAATATTGAAATATTCGAAAATCGAATTTTGTTTCAAAATATTCAATACCTTACGTTAATACCTACTTAAAATACCTACTAAAATTACCTACTTAAAATAACTTCAAGTCAATGAATTTTTGTTTACGGCGTTGCTAAGGAAACACAATGTTCTAAATTGGCCGTTGTGTATTACAATAGTCTTGTATGAAAACATGTTTTACGTAAATATTCAATTCATTTTTGTAATTAAATCAAATTTTGAGTATCCTATCTTTTTCCTTTTAGTATCAGCAATAATTCGACAAAGTATAATACTTTACGATCGCAATCGGGTTAATGGTAACGGAATGCATCAAAGACACACAGATAGACAGACAGACATTGATTTTTATATGTATAGATATATATATTTTTTTTATGTAAACGCATGCAGGAGAGCACAACCGGTCAAGACCAGTGCACTCTATGACGCTCAGCCAGGGAGGCTGGACGCTGCATGCGGGAAACGTGTGTTGTGTTCGTGTTTGTGTGTGGGTTGGGGAGATTGCAAGATATATTAAGAACCGGGCTATATAGGGTTCTTAATATGTTAGGATAATACATCAGGATAAATCAAATTATTAGGATAAAAAAATAATAATTAATATGTTAAAACAAATCATCAGGATAAATTTAAAAGAAGGGATTAGGATACATCCTAATCGCTTTATTTGTTCAAAGGCATAAAAAATAGGCTCCTGCAAAATGAAAGGGGTTCTTTCAGTCACAAGGCCGAAGTCATAAGGTTTGACTGCCATTAAAGATAATGAATACAACTATAATAAGAACAAATTGAAAAAAAAAGTATAAACTGATCACGCGTATAAAAAAATTGAAATGAGGTAAGAGGTGGCAATAAAAACAATGTCGACTAAGTGTTTGGGGGTCACGATCGTCAGCCGCGAGGAACGGACTCTGTCAGCAGGAATGGAGCCATCGCTCAGTGTTCCATTACGGTAGCGCCGCCGCACCTACTGCAGGTCACCGATCATCATCAGAAACAATGATGATTGCCGTGGCAACAAGCTGACAAACTGACTGTCGTTATCCGGTGGAGTCCTCAGACTGGAGATCAAACAACGTCGGGAAGAATGGCGACTGAAATTTAATTTCGGTCGACATTGTTCCCGTTCCATATTCGTGAATTTCACTGACGAATATGAATTAATCGTGTACAGGCGCCGCTACGTGGGACGCGGGTATGCATACGTCACTCATTCCAGTTTTCCCCCTTTCCGTTTTTGGAAGTTTTTATTACAGTAATCTTCACAGGCATACATGCAATATTTCTTAAGTTTCATTTCGATCGGATAAATGGCGTATTAACCTTTAAACGCCCAGTGGTCCCATACCATACGGGACCGCAAATTTGCGTCGTTCAATGCCCTAGCAGGCCAATATTTGTATTTTTTCTCGCACAATAGATTCTTCCATGAACTTACTTTAATACTATTATTACAAATTAATGTAATCCGATTGTGAAATGAACCAAAAGCACTTTCTGTATGGGACCATAGGGCATTGAACGACGCAAATCTGCGGTCCCGTAAGGAAACCACTGGGCGTTTAAAGGTTAATTAATTAAAGAAAAACACCATACATTAATTTTATTATGTAATCGTATTATAGATATAATGAGGTGTATTCTTCTTAACGACTGTAAACCTTGGCATCTCGCAAAAATCCAATACAGCCGCATAATAGGTGTTGAAAGCAGATGCCTGCGTAAATTGTGAGGAATGACGAACCAGCCTTCTTTATTAGTAGTCAGTCAAGATACTAAAGTGGGCCTGGTTGGAACATGTACTTGGGATGCTGCAGGAGAGCATAAAATACTGCTTCCTTTTATTTAGTCCGCGAGCTCGCGCCGTCCCAGAAGACCGTCTAGAAGTTTAAATAGAATGTACTCGAGGAGCTTTGGAAGGTAGAGCCAAAATGGGATGACGCGAGGACCATGGAAGTTGACAGCTTTGTTGCGGCAGTTTGAGGCGATCATATACTCCAGTTATGATAGCGGACATCAAAATGACGATGAGTATGGGCAGCCCGAATGAAAGAATGATGATTCTTTTGGTATTCAGAGTGCACCAAACAATAGTTGTATTGTCGAATGAATTGTTTGTTGTTGACCTTAACGATAGATATATCGATTTTATATGCATGGCAAACTATTCAGTAGTGAAGATCGTGTATTCAATAAAACAAGGCTTGTGTGAAAAAATCTGGAAAAATATTTGCATTAACTTGTCAAAGCCCGACAGATACATCCTATGCTAAAAGCCTAGGATTAAAAGAGCTTAGGCAGGTAGTGTCGACAGACCGTAGCTCTGACATTTTATTTAATTTCAAATAACGATTTTTTAAATAAGACTCTTCTAGAAAGACTTAAATGGGTATTAAAATTGTATCTTGTTAGAAAATATAACGCGTAATAGAAATTAAAACGACGATTCAAATAGTCAATAAATTTTGACTTTAAAGGACGAGCTATTTTGTTTTCGTTTAAATACCAACAAGCTGAACAATTTAAAACGACGATTCATTTAGTCAATAAATACTGAAATAAATCGAGTATCATAAAAATGTGTTTAAATACCAACAAGCTGTTGCATTAATCTTCATATTCCATTTGTGTTAAATATTATATTCCTTAGCACCTCCCAGCACTGTATAAACAATAAATTGTTAATTACGAAATGTTAGCTAAATGCTAAAAAACCAGGACGACGCTACGAACCGTTTACCACTTGATAAATTACCTTCTTACAAAGATACGAGAACATTACTCTACATAAGTACCTACCGATACATTCCAAGTAATCTACGCAACATACTCATGGAAATAATGCCTATTTAGTATCGATTTAATTTACATATTTCAAATTACATGAATCTATGTACTAACGGCGTGCCGGGCTGATATCCGTCTCTGGCCCAGCGATAAAGAAACTGACGTACACGGACAATATACATATTAACACATTCGCATCGAGTGACATTCGCACTCAGCTGATACTCTAATACGGGCGATAAATCGATGTCGCGCGTAAAAAATATAAATTTTAAAATATCCAACATAACTACATATTTTTTTCAATATGATACTCAACAATTATAGCAACACCAGCAAAATTATCGAAAAGTTGTAGAAATTCTAACAGTAATTTTAAATTATGTCCACAACTTGAAAATACACGTTAAACCTTTTAAGGATACGTTTTTTAGGGGTATAAATATTTTTTAAGGTTTAGAATGTGATATTCATGGTAATAATAACCGTTATAAAGGTATTATTACAAAAAATATACATTAAATACTAGCGATTATTCATTAAAATTTAAAATATATGTTGATTTTACAAAATAAACAAACATTATTTATTCTAAAAATTGAAACGAATTTGTAGTGACCTTGTGTCTTAAATATGCGTTTACTTTTGTAAAATTGATAATGTCGAACCTTATAAGTAAGAAAAAGTCAAATACTTGTAGAAAAAAACAAGTATAAATACCCTACCCGACTTTAAAGATCAGAGTGCGTGAAAGGTAAAAATACCCTTCGCGTAATTAACCGTCAATCGACGTAACGGGTATTAATACCTTTCCCGATGCGAATGTGTTAATTAACCAAATTACATATCTACTTACTATTTATAATGCACATTACGGCTCATTGATTATATTAAACTGACAAAACCATTAGTACTAAACACAATTACACTTAGTATTGTCCCTAGAACATTCACCACAAAGGACTGACAAGTAGGGATAACCCATTTAATTCCATAAAAAATCTATAGGTGTGTACATATAACTGTAATGACATTTGTTCTATGTATAAAAGACTGCTTGTATTATTATACATCACAGTTGCTTTATATATCTTTTTTCTCGCAAGTGTGATAAAAATACCAAATTGATAAAAAAAACACGTAATTCTAATGCACATTACGAAAATACACAATTTTTACAATGCATATTCAACGGATTTAAAATAATGAAGTAAAATTCTTTAAATATTTACATTTTATTATGCTGCGCAAGAAACTAACAAAAAAAACTATAAAAGAATATATTAAAAAAACCTTCACTATACAAATTTTTGACTACACCGTCAGAAAAAAATGATTATGAATACTTTCACAAAAAAATAAAAACATTTGAGTCATACCTTGCGTCTAAACGACCAATTATATCGCGAAATATTACAGAATATTCAATTCTTTAATATTTAAGATAACTGATAAAAGTAATACCTTGCAGACTGAGTTCTTATGGATTATGATCTTCTGGACTTCTAACTGATTATAATCTGAATGAGCACATCATCAAGGAGACTTGATTGTCATCCGATGCGATGCGGGTGTGAGGCGGGTAAAGTCCAGTCCTGTCGACCGTGCTTTGTAGAGCTACATGCATTGCAAAACTCCGTATCGTTTTGTTTACTTTGACGTCATTATTAGTGTCTTCAGCCAGACAAATATTATCAAAAAAATGTATACTTTTAAAACATGCAGCAACTCTAAACGACATAAAACATAAAGTTGCTCAATCTTTTATTCAATAATTGAAGAATCTTCAATACCAACCCAACACGATCAATAAGAATGCACAATATTGTGGTGGTTGTCTAGGGGCCGCCTCAGTTTAAATAATACTCTCACAAGTTGTTGATTCATGGTAAATAGATAAATATTATTTCATCTCTTGTATGAATGCAAATATTTGCACGCCTTTGCGAGTCAAAAATAAGTCACACGCTTCATTTTAGAAACACAAAGAGTCACACTGGCTGAAAATAGACACGGGGGGGGGGGGAGCATCGCTTCATACAAATGTGTGTGATAGGAAGCAAATAACGAAAACAATAAAGGGTAAAATAAAAGAGACAAAATCTAACCTAACCTCACTTTAAGTAGAAAGAATGAAAATTCATATCCGTAAACCTATATATATATATATTTTGCTGTTTTTTTTTGTATTGTGTTTTACCGTGTTGTTTTATATTTTTTACTACTGGGTATTTATTTTCATCATGTATTCAAAATTCTTTTGTTTATTTTCATTCTATTTTTTTAAATTCATTAAACTAATAACTATTCAAATGTATCAACACGTAGAAAATACTGAATTTACCTAGTTATTTATTTATTGTACAGAATGATAATTAATTTGAAACAATAATTAAATACAACAATTATTGTTTTTGTACATATACAAATTCGTGTCACTTTTACACATTATCTATCTTATTTTTCATACTTGAGTTTAGATCAGGTTTAAAGAATAAGATATGTTTTAATCGACAAATCCATTACTTTTTCTTGAAAAACGTTACGAAAAAATATAAAATCGAAATGAACATAACCTCAAATAAATGCAGAGGTAAACTTCGGACTGAAGCGGCTACTAAATATCTATGTACGTTCCATTGAAACGGTGCAATGCAGTATTTATGTTAAGATAGCAATAAAAACAATACGAGCATTTTTAATGGTAATATTAATGAAATGATTTATTTCTTATTTATAGCAACAATCATCGCGGGTCGACTTGCGCCAACCATAATCCAATGGACTAATAAAAAGTCACCAACAGCAGTGACGCATCAAGACTCGGCCTAGATTTAATAAAATTAAACTAATCAAACAGCTGTACACAAGATATTCAATACAATGAATATAATTGAAAATAATAAATTAATTGTTTCAGTAATATCCCTAAGTAACAAGTACAAAAGTGCGATGAATGACAGCACGTTTCCTGCAAATTTTGCAAGACCAACAACGCGGATACTGAGCGATCTTAGCGTTAAGACGCACCACAAATGGCCGAAATTTTGATAATCACGAAATACGCGAATAAACGAATGATTTGTGCGCATTTCGGGCGCCGGACACGTTGTAAATTGCAAATTAAAATGCATCTTCGTGACGTAATTGGATCTCTTCGCAGTGCGAGCCGCCATACCGAAGAGAAAAAAACGTCTTGTCATCGTTCGCACGCGCATTAGTATTGTTGTGGCTAAACGCCGAATGTATTACCTGTTTAATGGTGTCGATCTTGAGCGTTCACTTTCGCCGAGTTGGATAAACAAAATTTAATAAACACTAGGAAGTTTCACCGGCGAAGATTCGTTCGGGACGATGTGCAGCAGAATAGAACATATTGCGAGACGGAATTGTCGCGGATTTTTTGCACTTTGAGGGTTGGCAGTTAATAGTCACTTGTTGGTGTACGTCGTCGCACTGGTTAGATATGAGTGTCACTGGATATTGTCATCGGTTGTTGCGGGATTGTGAGGCGTTGGGTTGGTTGGGAGACTGAGCGGTGGAGCTGCGGCCGCCATGACAAGAGAGTTGCCGGTTTCGGCCGCGCGGCGCTGCGGGTCTCGTGTTCGGTGTTGCCAGGCGGCTGAGCTCCGCACGATAGCGGGGAAATGCACTCCCGAGGGGAAAACTGCTTGTGTTGTGGTGTTTTTTTTTCTTTATCACTATCAGCTGGTGGCCTCGGAGGAGACGGCGGTGTTTGCTAATCTACCGCGAGGCTATTTTCTGATTGTCGGGTGCGACTCGGTGTCGTGTTATCAACGCAAAAGTTCAATTCTTAATTTATACGGCTAATAAAAAGTGTAAATTTTTTATTGTGCACAACGGTTGTCAAAAATCAACAGAAAGTCGTCGAAAAAAAAATCTTCAAATGTTTATCTTTAATAAAAAGTGTTTTTTTTTTTGCATAATTAATCCATCAATAATGATATATTCTTCAAACATTCGAAAATACAAACTACGAGGTTGAATTTTTATAAAAGTGTTAAGACGAACACAAACCACTAAAGCAACCAGTAAAACATAATTTATCTTAGATATTTTTAAAAAAATGATATAAGCATTACACTTTAAAAAAAAATCTCTTTTGAAAATAATCCTATTAATCCTGTGCAAGTTTTCGACATGTGCTGTGTTATTCAATACTCAAATGTTTGTTTTCCGCGAGGTAATTACTGGTTTCGTTTCAATTTTCTAGTGATGTCTATAATTTAACATAATATAGACTACATTATGAGACATTGCGCCTTGTGCGTTACAAAATAATTCGAAACTAGAAAATATATATTTCCCAACAAATTATCGCCAGAGGATTCTGTTCCAGGAAATCAGAGAAGTGCGGTTACCCTTATTTTCAACGACTCGTTTAAATTATTTATAAGAAACAGAATTATACAATTTTACAAATTTGTCGGATAAATGTGACGTATTAGGGTACATTTACAACATACTAGGAAAAGTTTACAATAATTTTATTAAATAACGAGTAAAGAAACATAATCCAAGTACAACAATAAACAACAAGTCCAATCTGCGTAAAAGAAAAACAAAAAGAAAAATTTAATCAAGTATCTTGATTTGATTTAATTTTTAGATTTTATTACTAAGCCCCTTTTTATTCCACAAATAACGAGTTATTTTGACCACCCAAAATCTCGATCTAGATAATAACACCACCATGACGAGATGTTTTAGTGCAGGGGTCGTCAACCTTTTTATGCCTAGCGCCCACTTTTGGCTATTTTTCATGGTTAAAATTTTTCTACCGCCCACCAACCTCGCTATATTTCAATTCAGTTTATGGGTGGATTTTTTTAGAAGGAATGTATGAGATTTGAAAATCTACAAAAATCACCCACCGCCCACCATCGCTAGTGGGCGGTACGGAGCATGTTGACGACCCGTGTTTAATTGGAATAAATAAAACACTGTTTTGATAATTTCGTCCATCGAGTGGTGATTTTCAAATTTCAATTTCGAAAAATAATATAAATTACCTAAAAATCAAAACATAGCCGTTTACATATATACTCGTACATGTTTATTTAGTAGAAGCATGTACGAATGTTGCTATACGCAAAAATCCTCTTGATTAACTCTATGACAGCAATAGTACTAATGAATAAAATATTTTCATTCAAAACACAACAATAATTAATTACATATATACAAGTGTTGAAGTAATAAAACAATAATTTAATATCAGGAATGCAGATAAAATTAGAGAGATCACGCCTAATGTACTTTCTCTTGCATATGCATACAATATCATCAAATGAACACTTATTTATGGGAAATATCCATTCGTCAAAAATCATGGAGACGATGGTACTCTCATGTTGAATAATTAGTTAAAGGATTAGGAATTGATGTACCTTTTAGCATATCTTTGATAATTTATGAAATTTGCATCAATTATAAATGTCAAGTTCAAGCAGATACATTACTTAAAACTTACCATCACAATAAATGAAAAATTATTGTTACAAATTAGCAAAATATGTCTATCATTAAAATATAACTATATCAATCAACATGTGTCAAAGGTTTTTACATTCGACTGTGCTAGAGATGGGGTATGGATAAACTTTTTGTAAATACCTTCCACCAATCCTAATAGGAATTTAGTATTAACTGCGAATCTTTTATATTAAAACAAACCTTACACACAATTCTAACAAGATCCGATTTTTTTATCAAATTTTGATAATCTATTCAATTTAGTAAGAAATGGAATAAAAAATATGCCTTTTAAATATAAGAATGGAAATCTCATAAGGATTATTCCAGAAATTGAAGCATAATGTTACCACAACTAATAACATGTCATAGTTAGCTCTATACACATAAAGAGCGTATGGTGTCCTTATACCGCGAGTCTTGAAAAAGAATATAGAGATATTTTTAATGTTTTAAAAGAAAAACTCAAAAGCTGTTGTTGACACATTCGTGCATTCGGGAAAACAAACCGTTCTCGATATTGTTTTTCGAGCGTGTCGGACATTTTTAAATGCATCAGAAAAACAAGGAGATTGTCTGTTGGGTTCTTGGCACCGGGGGGCGGCAGACTCGCTAATTGAACGTTCGGAGGACGCTTCGAGAGATCGTCACCTTCGGCAGTGCGGGACGTGCCAGATGCCTAATTGACAAAAAAAAACTCATAAATTTATCTGTATCGTGATTATTCACGTTTTCACTTTTTAATGGCAACACTTTTCATTTCATCATAGTGCAAAACAAAGTAACGTTGTTTTTGAATTTAAAATTTTGACATGCGTTATTTTTTTAGCACACTTGAGAGAATATAATCATTATTTGATGTGTACGATTATATGACGCATACCATTGTAAGGACGCCTAAACGTTAGATAAGACCGCCAACGTAATTAGGTAATGCATACACGCAGCGTAGTCTATGCCGGAGGGAATAGCTCAATGGTCAAAGCTTTTGCTTTGCAAGCCAAAGGTTGTGGGTTCGATCCCTGACGGAGATTAAAAAAAAAGGATTTTTAATCGATTTCTGAGTTCTAAAATACCCCCGTTTGGTGTGAATTTGATCCATCACCCGTAAAATGCCAGTCATAGTCTATTAATTTAAATTGGTGGTAGACGAAAGTCGTCCCGCGAAGACCACCCATAGTAAATTCATGTAATAATAAGGATGATGCGTGAGTCTCGGGCTGCAGTCTATGCCGTTGGCGGATCAACACCCCACATGCAGCGCTTAGCCATATGCACCGTGGTAAGCGTCATAGAATTCCACAGATGAGACTTCAGAATTACTATCACCATCTGTCGGTATTCTTCTGTATTTGTTAACATAAAAAAAAAACGGTTTTACTACTAAATTTGATTAATAAGTACTTACAGTTATACCGTGATGATGAGGGATCAGTTTCACACCAATCATAAGTATTTACAGATATTTCATATACAATAGAGAGCTTTATATAAATTAATGAAAAAATATATTTATTTGGAATTAAATATGTTTTCCATGGATGTCAGTGACATCCATGGAAAACATATTTATTTCCAAGCACAATATGAAGATAAACAGCACAAAAACCAAAGTCATGAGTGTAAGCCGCAATGAGCAGCAGAAAATTAACATATCAATTCTAGGAGTACCCCTAAAAGATGCAAAAGAGTTTGTATACCTTGGAAGTACGATCACCTGGGATGGCAGAACAAAAAGAGAAGTCAACAGTCGAATACATCAAGCAAGGCTAGCTTTCAATAAAAAAGCCAAAATTCTTGAGTCAAGGAATATTTCTTTAGGGCTCCGCAAGCAACTTGCCAAAACACTTGTTTGGAGCATCTTAATGTACGGCTGTGAGACATGGTGCTTATCTGAAAGTGACAAAAAAAGACTAGAGGCCTTTGAGATGTGGTCGTACAGAAGAATTCTCGGAATTTCCTGGAGAGACCACGTCACGAACAATGAGGTTCTCAGGATAATCAAGGAAGATAGGCACCTAATAAGAACCATCTCAGAGAGGCGAGCTCGATGGATCGGTCACATCATGCGCCACGATGGTCTTCTTCACGACATTGTGGAGGGGATGGTTGAGGGTAGAAACTGTAGAGGGCGCCCTAGACGGGAGTATTTGCACCAAGTATTCGAGGACATAAATTGTAGCGCTTACGCTGAGCTGAAAAGGGTTGCGGAGGACCGAGAGGAATGGAGATCGAGATGCAAGATTCTGTTGCTGCAAACCAATCCACCGGATTGATACTACGAAGAAGAAGATATTTATTTTTGGCTTCGTCGAGGATCGAATCCGTGATCTCTCGCCCAACAAGTCGACTGTTTGAACACCCACGTAAAAAATAAACCGTTTGGAATTTTGAAACTATGTTTAGATCACCTTCGGTTACTCACATATTTGCTCATAAAACATTCTACGAATGAAAGAATTGCATACTACGTAAACATAAAAATATTTATATAATCAGTACCAATTATTAGTGAAGAACAGTGCTTCTCAACTAATGGAAGTATGCGTGTTTCAACGTGAATGTTAATAAATAAAATAAAAACTGTAATTAGATCATATATTATAACACATCAAAATACCTGGTGAGACTGCATAATTATTGAAGATGGTGTCCGAAACATGTAATCATTTAAAATAAATTGTGAATCAAAATTAAATATTTTTAATTTATTAATTTTTAATTAAAATTAATTTAAAACCATAATCATTGAAACTGAATAATAATCAATTTAATATAAATTAAAAATTAACGAATAAAAAATATATAATAATTTCTTTCTTGCTCGAAACACATCAGGTTCATTTTCAACAATGAGCAAAATCTTCAGCAGCCGATTATATAGGTACTCGTAATAGTATGTATTGGTAATTACATAAATACACACACATAAAAAAACATGTACAATTACTTAAAATAAAATAATAATTAGAAATATAAATATTTTCAATTTATTCTTTCTAATTGAAATTTATAAAAAATTAGAACTGCGTATATATAGCTTAAAAATGGTAAAGAATCCTGATAAATATTTCTGGAATGCTGTCAAAAACGCACTACGTAATATAGGCGCTCGGCTCTTGACATTAAGTAAATACAAAAAAAAAACAGTATTTTATTTCAATGTCACATAGATGCTAAAAATATTATCTAAAATATGAGATAATAAGAAGATATCCCTCTGTGGACGAGTGTATTAATAAATTTTATATGTTATTCATAGGGGTAAATGTATAGACATTATTTTTTTCGTACAAACATAGCTTATAAGGCTTTAGTCTATGGATGTAGTAGATCTTGCCAGAGGCGGACGGTTGCCTCGGGATTAGTAAAAATTTGTTGGAATAGAAAAAACGGTCCGAACCAGATTATTGCGTTTTAATATTAGCAGTTTATCTTTAAACCCTTTCGCATCTGTTGTCGGCATATGCCGTCATAAGATTCCCCGACCGTTGACATCGATGACACTACGCAACTCCTACACGATCGAAAAAAAAATTCAACGAAATAATTTTTCCAACATAGAATGATCCAGATTTTTTTAAATATATTATAGATATTTTTATAATAATACTATTATGTTAATAATTTGTCCTAACCCGATAAGTAATCCCTTCTGAGCAGCAGGTAATTATTGCTCAAGTTCAATTGTGAACGAATTTTCAATGGTTTTAATTTTAAAAAATATCGAAAAATATAACAATTACCCAATAAAATGCGTTAAGTAACCTTCATTCACGTCTACTGAAATATTTTTCATCCAAAATTTAGTCAGATCGTTTTATTGCATCACCGTCATCATCATCATCATCAGCCTGTGTCCGTCCACTGTTGAACGTAGGCCTCCCACATGAGTCTCCATCCTCTTCGCTATCGGGGAACCGGGGTGAATTACCCCAAATGGGGTAAAAATATGTTTTTTGGGGTAATAAGGAAGTTTTTCTAGTTTGCTATTTCATAAAACTTAGTATTTTCATGAAACTTTTTTTTTTATTTTCCGTGTAAATTAATTCAATAAATAATGTTTATTTAAATATATATTGATTGTCTTCTTTTCAAAATGGGGGGAAGGGGTAATATCGACTTACGCAAAAATATTTTGAGGTAATGGTTAAAAAAGTTCCCCGACCGCTGTTGTAGGGGGTCGGCCAATGCTTCGTTTGCCAGTTTTTGGGCGCCATTCCAATACTTTTATTCCCCATCGACCGTCGTCTCTTCGACAGATATGTCCTGCCCATTGCCACTTGAGTATGCCTATTCGTTAGGTAACATCCACTACTTGAGTCCTTCTGCGTTTTATTGCATACTTTAAAAAAATTCTAAATGTCTTAATGCCGCCTCTGAGTTTGATCCGCTCGATACCGGACCGATACACGACGGCACAGTTACATATTTTATATTGTAATAATGTCTGTACTGACGTCAACCGGAGCGGGCACGTGAGATGCCAAACGGCAAAAAATGCCTGTACGCGCGTAATAACCCCCGGACTGGACCTAAAGTATCGCTGTGTAAAACTTTTATATCACAAACAAAAATAATTATCCCTAAACTTCAGAGAGGGGTAGGTTTCTCTCTAAAATATAACGTCTCTCAGACAATTACGTAAAGAGAGTTTCGTAAGAACTACAACTTTTATATTATTTCATTGTATGGTTTTATCGAAAAATATTGAAAGAAGAAATCTAAACATATACAATGTTAAGGTCTCTTACGTATGATTTCTAATACCGTTCATCTGATAGCGATTA
Source organism: Glossosoma conforme (assembly GCA_022606575.1). Lineage (NCBI taxonomy): Eukaryota > Metazoa > Arthropoda > Insecta > Trichoptera > Glossosomatidae > Glossosoma > Glossosoma conforme. Next base: position 115,001 of record JAGTXR010000295.1, read on the forward strand.
AACTTATAGGAGTTGTTGATAGCAAAGGTTTCTGTAAAAACTGGAACGAAAATGAGTTTTTCTATACCATTCAACCGATAGCTATGACACATACAAGAGTTATTGTAAACATGACAGCGATAGTTTCTGTAAGTTTCAAAAGTAGTAGTAATCAAAATATTGAAAATCACTTCAATTCACTACAATTCACGTCACGTCACGAATAATGAGGTTCTCAGGATAATCAAGGAAGATAGGCACCTAATAAGAACCATCTCAGAGAGGCGAGCCAGATGGATCGGTCACATCATGCGCCACGATGGTCTTCTTCACGACATTGTGGAGGGGATGGTTGAAGGTAGAAGCTGTGGAGGGCGCCCTAGACGGCAGGATTTGCAGCAAGTGTTCGAGGACATGAGTTGTAGCTCTTATGCTGATCTGAAGACGGTTGCGGAAGACCGAGAGGAATAGAGATCGAGATGCAAGATTCTGTTGCTGCAAACCAATCCACCGGATTGATACTACGAAGAAAAAGATCAGAGCATGGTGTAACGCATGACTGTTTCGGCTAGTTATTTATATATTTTAGCATTCACTTTGAGATACAATATAAAATATTTAAAAGATCACCATCACGTTAAGCAACTACGAATCACAGAAACGAAGACTCAATGAGGCCTTCTTGAGTCAGCATGTAATAGTAACTATTATATACTTATAAAATAATTATCAATTTAATGTTTGAAATGGCTCGTGTGTGCTATAATTATTCTGCTCGATCTCCTGTGGAGTTTGCCGAGGAGAGGTCATATGGAGGATGTGCAATCAGGTGGGGTGACCCAATTAAAAGCCCGTCGAGAGCATCATTCTCAGAAGCCTTCAGGTCAGCTATATATTGATCAGGATATAAGAAGATTGCCCAGATAACCATTAAAATACACATAAGTAAAGATAAAAAATATGATTGCGATGAATAGAGATTGTGATGCAACGAGATATCAAACGACCCTCTTGAATCATACATGTTCCAAAGTCATGTATCTTTCGTTTTGCGATATTTAACCCTTTCGTTACATACAATATAAAAAATACAAATTATACTGTCAAAATACGGCGTGAATTTTTCAAACCATTTTTTTGCTTAAAACTAGTATTTGAAGCATAAATGTACTTATCGGACCTATTCTCATATATCACATTGGTTCTTCTATCCTTTAGCTATCAGATGATGCATAAAAAACTATTATATTTAACAAACGTTCATTATGTAACTCCATACATGTGGCTTACAGAAGAATCGCTCCTGTGACGAAACCTCACGATATTATTTTACATGATTCCCGTAAAGAATACATGTAGGTTGATAAAAAGTAATGACTGCATTCTAATTTCCAACCGTAGATGTCACAATGAGTACTGAAAGTAGCAAAACGATATATCACGTCAACCGATGTCAACGGTCGGGGAATCATTGACAGCATATGCAGACAACCGATGCAAAAGGGTAAAAGGTTAGTGTTTTGATTTTGGTGGAAAACCGATAAAAGTGACAACGGCATGTTACAAAAAATATATATTTAGAATTTTAAAATTTACGTCTGACGAAGACTATATTATTCAATGTGAAGTGAAATAAATGAACAAATCATGACTTTCAATTTTTCGACTTACCTGACTTTCATAATTATTGGAACGTATTCACAAACACAGTAAGTAACTGTGTTAGTTAAATTTTAATACATTGGTTGTGTTTTGAGAAGTAAAACATTGTCAATGAGTAAATGAAATAACCGAGTTCACAGAACTCAACTTTATTCGACATGTCTTGGATTCGATCTGGAGGGACGGTTGAAAAGTACTTTACATGTCCTAAGTCGTTCGCAAACGTTTAAATATCCTAGGCCAGTGTGAGATTGATCGCTTGGAGGCAAATATGCCGGCCATATCATATTAATCAAAATTGACAGTAGACGAAAGCCTTCTCGTAAGCACCATACGAATTCAGAGAGTTCCCGTAAAAACAGATGAAGCATGAATACCAGGCTAACTATAAACAAAGGTCTCCAAGTGTGCTGAAAAAAAAAACTGCGTTTTTTAAATTGATATTCCAAAAAGTAAAAAAAATGCATCAGAAAAAAATATCTGTCATTTCTCTAATAAGATAAGTCATTGTTTCAACAGACAGACACTTAAAATACCTATTAACACTATCCAGTCCGCGCGTTACGCGATTAAACTTATGCTGGAGGCTGACTGTTTTTTTAAATAATTGCTAAATCTATCTTCAAATAAAATTAAATATGACTCTCACTAAAAAGGTTTGAGATTTTTGAATTATGGTCGAAAGTAAAAACAACATAATTGTTGTGCGATCGGCCACTAGCGTTTGAAAAAACATCACAAGCTGTGTATAGTCGGCCACTATGCGTTGACGGAACGATCACACACACGTTGTGTGACCCGCCTGTAACGTTTGGCCTGTCGATTACACACATATTGTGTAATCGGACTGGATGGTGTTAATAAAGCATACGCAGCTTTTAACTATCATTAAAATGTAAGTGTCAGACAATTATCAGATAAAATCGCTTCATAACCAAATAGCGTTATTCTCTAATCGTGATATATTTGTTGACGTAGAAAAAATATCTCGAAATTGATTTCGGTAGTTATCAGGTCGGAAAATCGTCGTCGATTGAATCGCGACTTCAATCACAATGGACCTCAAAGTGAGTGGGTGCGGGCGGAGGCAGGGAGGGGCGAATAAATATACGGCGGGCGGGAGACTCACAAAAGGAATGCGTTCCGGGAAACGTACCCATCAGACTTATTTGGGTCACCCTGCACTCAACAGCCATAAAGGGCACGTGCCAAAAAAAGTGCTCGGCTTAGACTACAGGGAGGTTTAAAAAACCTAGCCGAGTTAATTTGACATTATTGACGAATAATAGTTATTGACAAAAATACGGCGATATACACATGCAAATAATTTTTAATTTCCCGTTTTTGGGAGAAATTAAATGTTACAGTAATCTTCACGGGCATACTCGTATACGCAATAATGACTGAGAGTATCATATCTAACCAATGAATGGTGTAGTAATGCATAAAGGACAAACACACACACATTCATTAAGATAGTATATATAGATTAACACGTTTAACGCCAACGTAATGTTTTTAATGCATTCGACTCAGAGGCGCCATATAGGTCACATTCAATATTAAAATTCCATTGAAATGTAACTACTGGTGTACAGGGACTGTTTGTTCGAAAAAAAACGTAGGTCACCGGTAACCTACAGGGCGCCCTTTTAAACAACAGCGTAGGTCACCAGTGACCTACGTGGCGTGGAAGGTGTAAAAACATTTTTGTCGGTAATTTTAGACAATGTAATGAACTATTGATTTGCATTAAATGCATTGAAAACATAAAATGCTACGTACTCGTAGATTTGTTTTCGTTCTTCTTCGTAGTATCAATCCGGTGGATTGGTTTGCAGCAACAGAATCTTGCATCTCGATCTCCATTCCTCTCGGTCCTCCGCAACCCTTTTCAGCTCAGCATAGGCGCTACAATTCATGTCCTCGAATACTTGCTGTAAATACTCCCGTCTAGGGCGCCCTCTTCAGTTTCTACCCTCAACCATCCCCTCTACAATATCGTGAAGAAGACCATCGTGTCGCATGATGTGACCAATCCATCGGGCTCGCCTCTCTGAGATGGTCCTTATTAGGTGCCTATCTTCCTTGATTATCCTGAGAACCTCATTGTTCGTGACGTGGTCTCTCCAGGAAATTCCGAGAATTCTTCTGTACGACCACATCTCAAAGGCCTCTAGTCTTTTTTTATCACTTTCAGATAAGCACCATGTCTCACAGCCGTACATTAAGATGCTCCAAACAAGTGTTTTGACAAGTTGCTTGCGGAGCCCTAAAGTAATATTCTTTGACTCAAGAATTTTGGCTTTTTTATTGAAAGCTAGCCTTGCTTGATGTATGCGACTGTTGACTTCTCTTTTTGTTCTGCCATCCCAGGTGATCGTACTTCCAAGGTATACAAATTCTTTTTTCGTTACTTGACAAAAAAAATCGTCGACAAAATATAATAATGCAAATTAAACAATATCCCGGGTCATAAGGTGTTAAACTGTACTTAAAAGTCAGGGTATGTTGCAAATTTTTATGACATTGTAACTCATTGCCTAAGTAACAACCTCATTATATTTACTATAACATTTAGGGCGGAATTACTTTCTGAAGAGTGCTCAATGTGAATGTAGAAATAAATATTACGAAACCACTGAGCTAGTTTGTGTTACACACAATTATTAAATTATGTCGTAAATAACAATACAATGTTGAACGAATTGCCTATTTCTAATATCCTCACTAATTGCAGCTTAAAATTGTTTAATTCGATGCATTACTTTTCCCATATATAACGGTTTCATACCTGAAACGTATGGCAGGCACACACTTGTCAACTGTCATTGTCCCAAGACACTTATCTACCCAGAGGTCTGCCAAGGAACATGCTAAATATATAGTTTCCATCAGCTTTCAAGGTGGGAGCCTAGGAACTTGAGAGACGTCGATTACAATATAAACTATAGGAGGCATATTTGGGTGTTTCGCAAATCTATATATTTAAGGAGATCGAAATATTATTCGACGCTGTAAGATTGATTTAAACATCTCAGAAGATGAACCCAAAGTCCGCGAGGCTTATGGTTAGAAAAGAAGGAAAGAACTCAAACTAACCGACGATACCCCCACAAGTGACCCATCAAAATTGTATAATGTTTTAAGTTTCCTTGTCCTAAGCAGACATCAAACACCGAGGTTAAAGTCGGTTCTAAGCTTTTCGTTGGTACTTAAAAGAGTGGAGGTGTCTACCTTCGGTTAACAGCTGTTGCGTAGAGTGGAAGGGGAGCGAGGGGTATATCACCAGCGGGGGGCAAACCATCGCCATCTCGGTCAGACGGTGTCAGACTAATGTTGTCTAACCAAAGAATCGCGCACACAACATTGAGTTAGGCAAATCATTATTAACTCACTTCACCACTAGTATTACTATTATAAGAAGCATTCACATTGAAAATTAAACACAAGTAAGCATATTTTTGTATCTTGTTTTAATCTGGATCACTTTAGGTGTATTTTATTGCGAGGACCAAAGTTTCATGTGTACCTTAAAAATCGTCAGCTTTATACAATTCCAAAATCAACGTTATCCATATAAAATATAGAAACCGGCAAAAAAAACACTATTTAACCCTTTGGTTACTAAGAATTTTCTTAGCGAACTTGCGAAAAAAACGAAGCTATTTTAGAGCATTAATCCTTAACTTATGTTAATATGTACTTTAATGATGAATTGAAATCTTATAAATTTTGTAATGTCATTTAAAGAAAATAAAGAATTGAATTGAATTGAGCATTTTTTAGTACTTACATACGACGCTTAGTAAACAAAGGGTTAAACATAATCAATTGTATTTTTTACTTAAACAAGGCTTAAAAACTGTTTCTCGCTTCATAATAAATGTAATATTTATTCAGCTTTGCAGATTCAAAAAATGTATATAAGAAAGCTTAGTTTGTTCATAAGTAAAGTATGCGCATTTAAATGCAGCATAATAAATTAATGATGCAATGCTCTAAGAAAAAAATCCAACAAAAATGTAAAAGATGTAAAAAAATCAAGAAATTACAATGTTTAAAATGAAAATTGGTAATTTATTCATAAGTACAATTTCAACTTCATGCTATACGTTTTTTTTAATCGGCAAAATCGTACTCTAACATTACTCTATGAACCTACACTGAAATTTTAAAACGAATTAATTAAGCATCGCAGTAAAACAAAAAACGTTTGAAGTCATTAAACATTCATGTTATACTGTAGTATTATGTTCGTTTGGTCTAAATACAACATTCGAACGAAATAATTTAATTATTTTCAGATTGTTTCAATATGATATGGCTCATTACGAATGCACTCTTCTCGCACTAATGTGATTTAGTCTTTCGATGATTGCCTCGCCGACTAGTGGAAATATCATTCGTCGTTACTGGAGGTGGGTGTCTGTAGACTACCAGCTGTTGGGAGGCACAAGAGGTGGAGTATCGTGCAGAGCGGCCAAGCAGTCTCGATCTCGGTCAGACGGTTTGCCGTCTGTCTCTAACCTGGAGGCTGGAGGTGTCACAATTGAGAACACAGCGATACAACCTTCGGCGTGACCAAAGAATGCGTACCGATACGTGCGACACGGCGGAGTACATTACTTTTATGTTACGATTACATTACGAATTAAGAATTTTAGTAAATACATTATATCAGTGCACTAATCAATAGGTTAAAGCTTACTGCGATTCAAAGACTAGAAATATTAAATAATGTATATAATATACAATAAGTTAGTACGCAAAAAAAATATATACAGAAAGATGATTTATAATACTTTGCAACGTATGCATCTTGCTAAGCATGCATATTTGATAAGAAAAAATAAAACAAAAAATCACCCAAAATTCGGAATAACAATGCCTTGAATGTACCTTTTATTAAAAATAAACCAATATATCTTAAATTAATTGACCTTCTGCAAATTTGTTTTTTTTTTTGAAAGGTCAACCTAAGTGGATGAATCTAATTACATTACATCTATAATTTTTGTTGATATCGTATCAATAACGTTAGCTTTTCTAACGTGAGTTGAGATCGTAGACACGGGTCGGTTTTTCAGAATAATTTATATTTTAATTCGTAAAAATAATTTAATATACTTCTTTCAATATAATAACAAATTAAACGTTAATAACAAAATAATATATATTTGGGCGAAGGAATAATTTCACGATTTTTTCTGTTTTTTTTGATGATCTGCAATTAGAGTTTATTTATATACAGAATCGAAATTCCATTTTTTTTTTTACAAATATTGAGAACCATAGAGTATACATAAATTTAAGTTAAATTAAAAATTAAAGTTTAATAACAGTTGTAATATAATTGATCATATACACGATAGCGTTAATGCATATTAAGTTTTTGTGTTTCGGACAAGTGTTATTTATAATCATTTTACGTTCTGCTGAAACCACTTTTTTTTTTAACTCAGACAATAAAAACAACAGCCCCACTAACAAGTGATGCGGTAAGTTTCCATTCCAGTTGATTCTGACAGCCTTGGATGCATTTAGGTCCAAAGGATGATCTCTGCCAAACAAGCGGTGAGATCAGAAGTAGCGACCTACGCCCGTGGATTAGGACTAATAACCCAAATTTAGTTTAATAATCTGCTTACCATTTCTGCAACGTTAACTGTTTGTTTGATGTTGTTTTTCTCTTACCTGTAACAAATAAAAACAATAATCTACTAATAATATGTTTTCTTGAATCACGTTGTATACACGTTATATGTAGATAAAAGCATAAAAAAAAACATATGGACATAATCCTTCCTGTTGCCCAAATCGGTGTGTAGCAATCAATAAGCATTAATGTCAGTGAGCCCAAAGGATCTGTAACTTAACGTATTTAATCAAAGTTTTAAAATAATATTAACATAATTAACCTACTTAATTAACTAAGCAAAATCCACCCGCAAAATCCACCCGCAAAACCCACCCGCATAATCCTCGCAGGCGTAAATTAAACTAGTAAATTAATCATTTCGAACATAATTTCTAATTCTCATTTACAATCGCATATTGTCATTACAATTGAGCAATGCAATCCAAAACATCACCAGGTACATTCTATGTACATTTCCCGACGGCCTTTCGTGCTTGAAAAAAATATTGCTGGAGTATTTGAGAGCAGCCGCAGTTTATGTTCTCCTGCAATGTTGGAGGCTGATTCACCGTCGCCTCTTGAAGGCGCATCAGGAAAGAAGATCAACCAATACAGTGTCTCACAAACTTCGTCATAACTTATAGTCATAGCATCATACGAATTTAAGCAATCGTCTCTGGATCAGCCTGCCTTGGAGTCTGACAGGTTGGCTGAACACCTGTCCAGGACATCCCGTGACTCATCACAACAAACAAATCATCCGAGTGTGGCGCCCCGAGTAACGGCGACGCGACCTACGGCTACAAGTTTTTTTTTTGCAATCGCCATATTTTTAGAATGTGAAATTCGCTGAGAATTTTAGTAGCGTCGGATTACTCACCGGGCGTCGTAGAAAATACATTTAATACAATTAGAAAATTGTGTCAGAAATGGAGTTTTTTATGGGCATAATTACCGAAATTAGAAGCAAATATATCTTTACTTGTCAACTCTTTACCTTATGGTATATTTTATGATAATTATCTGAATTCCTAAGAAATAAAAAATCGTAGATTCATAATAGGACATCACAATTATTTGGGTATATAACGGATATACTGGTTCAGGAGCTTTGTTCATGAATAGCTTTTTTGCCTGTAATGGAAATAATATAAAAATAAAAACTAAAAAAGCTTTAAACGTTCAATTTCGATGAAATTTTTTCAAAAAGATTCACGATAGTTTGCGCATTCAAGGGAAATTTAAATTTAAAATAATATTTTGCAATAAAATATTTTATTTTTAGCGATGGCATGGTAGTTCCAATGTCATTCTAAGGACATTATATTTCATCAGAATTAAAATAAAATGACTTTATTGCATATAAATACAGTTTAAAAATACAAAACTTTTTACTACGATTATGTATTTTTTACAACATTCTGTCAAATTCTTGACTGAAAAATATAAATATTATATAATATAGGTAGATTTATTAGGCTGATATAATTATCATACCACCAGAGGGCAAACCCACTAATGGTGTATCCTCTACGTGCGATTGCATAAAATTCCTTATATTCGGTAATAAAAAGCTCACATTATAAGCACACAACGAAACATCGTCATACATTGTGTTATACGAATAATTTCGAGCTTTTTTTAAAACCAAATACATACACCCCACCCCGTACAGTACAATTCATTAAGGGCATAGTCTAAAAAATACAAAGAAAACCTGATTTATATTTAACGCTTTCTTTCATCGTAATTTGTTTCTTTTATTGTATTAATGTTATTCATTTGTGCCGCTTAGAGGTAAAAGTTGTGGAAAAATATTTGGTTGATAACGTCATAGAATCCACAGTGAGATTTCTCAATACTACCTGTCGACATTCTACTGTATGTGTTTACGTAAAACAGGTGCCCTTAAGACCGAATGATCCTGAATCTCAAAAACGTCAAGTTAATCATCTAACCTCCTTAATAATATTGATAAACAAACAATTCAATATGCTTCATATACTACAACTTCTTTATATTTAAGCCCCCTGGCTCATGCACTGAAGACCATCAGAAACTATGCATGTTACACTCGTATACTCGGCAGAGCTACGGGTGTAGAGATTACAAAGCAAGGATAACAGCAGCTGACAGTAATGTGTGGCGACAATTTGTGACGACCATTACTTCAGCTGTAGAGCGTATAGAAAGCAAGGGAAAAGGTCGACGCTCTCGACATTTTAAGTAAGCCAAGGACGACAGTGTGGAAGGTCACTGAAATGGAATACAGTTCGCACTTTTATTTTATTTGTTCTCATAGTACAGTTTAACTACGTGTGAACTTTGCAGGGTAACGTTGCTAACGCAAAATATGACGTCAGACATTATCTCGTAAGCCCTTTTTCGCACACATTCGGGGCGCTACAAGTGTTGTGTGGTGCGCGTGCGCCCTCAGACAAAGGGCGCCCTGCACATGCTGGCTGATGCCCGCCTGCCCTTGGCCCGGCCCCGCGGTGACCCGCCCGGGTAATGACGTCACGCACCTGTGCGCGCCCCCAGTACTGGATGCTGTCCCGGTTTATCGAAGGGATGTAAACTGTCAAAACCATCCGTGCTAACGAAAACACTGTTCGGTGTTTACGTTCGGTGGTTTATCTGCTTTATCCGTTCCCTAATGGAGTATTTTTATTACTTAAATTTAAATATGTACATTCAAGATGAAAGGCGTGAAGTTACAATTGCAAAATTGGATGAAAAAGGCAGCTGGAGACATAAATACGTCAGTAGTGGATAGAGACAATGTTAAATGAATCTATGAAGCTTGACATTTTTAGGATGGCTAAGCGCTGTATGTGCAACTGCCAAACTAAGTAGAATATTTATGTAAAACTTAAAGCTTATAAATTTCTTAAAAATCTTACACATTTTTAACTTCGTTTGTGATCGATTCTGCGGCCAATCGCATGACAATCATCATCATCATACCATGTCCGCTCCATAACTAGGGCATATAACATTCGAGAACCGTCATCACAAGGAAGAGGGGCTTGAAGAAATGGCAGCTATAGTTTATACTCTCAAGCGGCATTCGCAAAACGACAATACATATCACGGCCATACTTAAAAGAAATCAATAATAAGAATAATTAATATATTTGTTTCTAAGGGGGGATCCTTGAATGTTTTAACTTCTATGTTCCAGATAAGTACAACCGTGCTCGTAGCCATCCATTGTTTTTGATCCCAGTTGATGCTTGTGGAGCTTCAAGCACTCAATTTTGTACAACGGCAATGGCGCTCCTAAATGGCCTACCAGCACACCTCGATCCTTTTCCTCTTTTGTCGATGGTATGGTTCTCCTAGATCTCTATGATTTTTGACACGTGTCATCTTCTTCTTCTTTTATATTATTTTTATCTTTTAATATCTTTTGTATGTATTGTATGTTTTTGTATGCTCTGTTTCTTAAAATTTTGTACCTTAGAACTTCGGTTCTGTATAATAAATAAATAATAACTTTATTCCTGTCAGTAACAAATGTAATAACCTAATTTTAATAGACGAAATGACAACGTATTTGCATCCAAGTGGCAGTACTGTATGCTTACATATGCTTATTTTACTGCCATAGGAAGAGAATACAGGAAAATGTATGTATGTTTTAAAATAGTTATGACATCACAGACACATAAATGAAGATTGAGGGCATTTCGTAGACACGAGGGTTGGGACTGTCTGAACCAGCCGCGTGACCGTCGGACGATTTTCGCAAATTTCCCCCAAGACGTGGACAAAACACACCTCTAAACATTTCAATGACGCATTTTACACGTCAATATTCAACGATTATTGCGTCGCAACTATTTTTTTTTTCGATTTCGCGAAAGCGTTTAAGCGTTCCGATTCGTATATATTTTATTGAAGCCCTTGTATAGGTCATGTACTGACCTAATTGACGACGCGACCCATATAACGTTTTGCAAAGACATTTCTTAATACATTTAATATATAATTAAATAAAAACGAAATATAACAGAAATTTAATGATTATTCGTAAGCGGTATCCGAAAAAATCAACTTTAATGAATAATAAAATGTTAATAAAGCCAGAGTACTAAAATTTGACGTATCGTACGTAATGTAATATACTCGCATGCAAAAATATTCGCTGTAAATCGTTTAATGTATTCCAGTACACAAATACATATACACACACACACGCGGCGCCCAAAAATAAATTATTTATGTAATAAAAATACAATTATTATTTAAACGGAACGCCTTTTCGTTTTTGTCCAATTACCTGAGCGAGAGCTGCGAATAACCAGGGATGACAAAACACACAGCTGGGACATACGAGTATACTCTGACATCCGCATGATGTAGTCCTTGATTACTGTTACCGAAAACCTCGATATACGATTTTTCGTCTCTTTATTTTGGGTCGCTTGTCGTGCATTTAGGCGCGCCCTGCTGACAGGTGTGTTAGTTAAGAACATCACTGGCGCTGAGCGAGATCCGTAGCGCCGGCGAGCGTACGCGGCAGTTGGTCCCCACCCTTGGGCGAAGTAAAGTCCGCGTTGCGGCCGCGTGGGCATGTCATACCGCGTGGTCACAAACTTGTAATGTTTTTGACGTAAATATAATCTGTGCTTCTAAAAGAAAGTGTTTATCTGCTGACCCACTTCTCATCCTGCCCCCTCGCGACGTAATAACGGCCCTCTCTTTAAGAGAGGAGGATGTTAACTCGTACTTCCATATACGCTCCCTACATGGCACACTAATTTACATTATAACTAGCGTTGGCAATTTGTGTCGACCATATGCTTCGACATGTGACTAATGACAATAGCGCATTGTAGTCGAGGTTTTCGTTCGATCGTCAAAGTTAAGCAGCAGTTAACATTGGGCGCAGACGAAAACTTATATCGTTTACCGCCTGTTTATGACCAAAGTCTCCAGGACGTGGAAACGTCGAGCTGATCATCTGATTAAAATACGATCACTCAAAATATACCTCGGATATGATTCCGTCTCTATAAGTCCCCAGGCTGCTGCCCTGGAGGTCCCCGGGAATCTTAAATGTATCCAGTTGGATCTTCGGGTGCAGATATGTCTTGAACAATGACAACTGTCAGAACTGAGTGACGACAATTTGTAGTACATAACCATTTGTTCCCAATATGGAACGGACATGTGAAAACAAAAGTATGCTCCATCTACGAAGTGTATATCAGAGAAGATTAGAAATGTTCACAGGTATGTTCCCCTTTTGATTTAATTTTATAGGTCATGAAGGTTACCAGTAAAAAAGTACTACACTCAACACAAAATACGTTAAGGTTTTTTAAACGTAACGTATTTTGTGCTAAGCTAAAATTGTTTGTGACAGCGTCCATTATGTATCAATCAGCCACACTTCACCTTTAATTCAAGTCTATACGGAGCCCTGGGAGCCCTGGGAGCCCTGGGAGCCCTGGGAGCCCCTGCGCTCCAAGATAACGTAATCACTGAAAACGAACGAGATTTGCGCAGGTATTAGCGGAAGAGAAGCGGAACAGGAAGAGACGGATTCGAATAAAAATATTCAATGATTGGTTCAAAGAATGTCTTGATGAAAAGATTTGTGGAGAAATTATTCGGTGATTGATTAACCTTGACTAACTGAGCTTCTTTTTATTGGGAGCGTCTTTTAAGCCATGATTGGCTCTAAGAAGAGGGTTAATCTGTTGAAGCCAATCACAATAATGATCCCAGATCGCTTCCTGCATGTAGCTTCGTCTCTCAAACCGTTTAGAATCATATATTCGTGAGTCTCGCGCGATAGAAGAGAAACTTCTTAGGTTTAAGAAACAGTTTATTTCATACATTGTTAGCATTTTACTACTTTCCACGTTGACTCGCTGTATCTTCACGTAACGATGCTATCGATGCATCCAGTATATTTGGTATGGAGTGGAAGTTTTATTATCAACTGTGTTCCATTATCACATTTCCATCTGACTCGGAAATATTTTTTGTATATATTTCTATGTTTATTTTGGCGTTTTTTATAGTATCTTTGCTGTTTATTACTTCGTAATAAAAACATCACAGTTTATGCGGCGCATACTCGTTGACTGTCTACAATGGGAAACGTTTCACTTTTCGTCTCATCCAGGCAAATTAGCCAAGTAATTTTACAAATAATCCACATCTTTTATATCCCTCTTTGAGCGGTACTTAAGAACGAAACTAAGAACCTGGCAGCTGACAGAATGGCTGTTTCAATGACTACGATGAACCACAATGGGATTCTCTAAAGTACCAATGATAGCAAACTAAAAATACGTAACAAGTATTTTATTAAAACATAATAGTAATATTCTGCTCAGTTTAAGCCGCCCTTAGGACCAAACGGTCCGGTCCTCGGGAGCGCCGGGCTTATCATCCATCCTCCTAAAAAATATTATTAAAAATCACTCAAATTATGCCTCGAATACTAAAGCCGCTCTTGAAGTTCCCAGGTTTATGTAATAGAAATCATGTATGTTCCCAGGTGGACTTTTGGGTGCAGAGATACCTGTGGATGAGGCATGGACAGTGGCAACTAAACCAAGTGTCGGCAATTTGTGGTAACAATATCTTTTTTTTTCGTCGCTGGGTTGTGCGACTGTGGAGACCTGCAGACCGCCTCACACCTAAGATCCTGCTCCATGTGCCCAACAAGCTGCACAACTCAGGACCTAATGCTGGGCAACACACGAGCTATCGATGTTGCCAAATACTGGGAAAAAATCATTTGACGTCGCTGACACGAAGAAGAAGAAGGTAACAATATGTTCCAGAAATGGAACGGAAGTGGGAAGAAAAAATGTTTTTGCATTTCTACTAGAAAGGCAAACACCAGACAATGGGAAATATGTTGCTAAAGATAAGGCCATTATCAATTTGATGTAGTTCTGACCTTGACCCGATGTGGTCCACGCTCGCCGCCCTGTCACACTGAGATAACATCATCGGGCGGGAGAGGGTCGGGACAGGCCTCGGGACAAATGAGATTTGCGCAGGCGGGAGGGAGCAGGCGGGAGGGAGCAGGCGGGGAGGAGCTGATTGCGAATTAAAATATTCAAAACGGCGGCGCAGCGGCGCGGTGAGAAGCCCGCAAAGCAGGATAGAACCAGAGATCCCTGCATCTATAATGCACGACCGTGAATCACAATGATGGGGCTGAGAATGGCTAAGAGATCTGTGGTTTAGCTTTAGATATCGTACCCCAGTCAAGACACAACCCGCTAAAACATTTAACAAACTGATATTCACGTAAATAAGTGTGTACTGATATCAACTCGATATAGCCCTTGCGGGCTAGTGCCGAAAAGCCACGATATACGATATTTTGTCTCTTATTTTTGTTTTTTCGTCTGAGATGCATGTTTAAAAATATTTGTCTATGTTTTAGATTTAGATAATCATAAGACGTCGCTTGCAGACGACACTTTGTTTGTTTTTTGCATGTATCACGTGGGCGCAATTGGTTATATAGATGGACGCTATGTTGATTCGGCGCAGTGACCTAAGTGAATTTAGTGACCTGCTCCTCATCCATTCACCACGCGTCCCGACGACGATCCCGGCGATCAGGAGTCGCTTTCAAATATCAAGTAATAAGAAGATGAATGGACAACTAAAATATATATATTTATGTTTACGTTCCGCCAGTGTATAGAGGCTACCTACCGGCGCTTCAACGCAATTTATAAAACGAAGTTAACGAGTTGAATGGAGGTATTGCCTGGAACCTGGGCGGTAACTGTCTAGCGACAAACAAGGACGTATTGATACGAAGTAACAAGCATATTTGAGAAAAAATAGAAAAACTTCTATTACGTATCTGTAAAATCAGATAGGTATTATAATCACCGCCTTATAGATCGTAAGAAATCTGCACACTAAGTAACGAAACAACGTTTTAGGAACGTTAACGATGCTCTTAAAAGTGACTGGAGTGATCAATGTCACAAACTAGTTTATTTTCAGTAGGTCATAATGCAGAGTAAGTAATTCAGAAGGTAAAAAGAGGGCTATCCATACTGATATCAGCTTGATATAGCTCATTTAGGCTGATGCCGTAAAGCCTCGAAAAACGATCTTTTGTCTCTCATTTTTGTTCGCTCGCCTGACATACACACCTATAATATTAGTTTTAATTATATTATATTACACGGCGTTTGCATACGCCGTTTTATTTGCTATGACAGTTGCTTCATTTCATGTTGGTGCAACTGTAATCTTTAATTTTATTTTTTGCCGTGATTGTCTTGGCGGCGCTGGATGTCACAGTGTTCCGGCAGTTGTCAGTTAACTTTCGTCCGGCCGGCGAACGCCATACCGATCGGACGAAAAATCATGTCAAATTAAGATTCTGCTCCATGTGCCCAACAAGCTGCTCACCTCAAGACCTAATGCTAGGCAACACACGCGCTATCGATGTTGCCAGATACTGGGCAGAAATAATTTGACGTCGTTGACACGAAGAAGAAGATCAAGTCTTAAGTAATAAAAATTAATGCGAATTGTGCTTCAAAAACAACTTCTTTATGTTGTTAATATGCTCCTGCATCCTTCCTCCACGCGGCCACGTGACGAACCCGCGACTTGTCGTCTTTTTAAATACGGGGGATGTCAATACATTATCCCCTTTTTTATTTGCATGACGAATAGAAATCAAAAAACGTTAAGTCCGGTATATACTAAGTAGTCTGCTATACAGGTAAGTTATACTGTTGCGCGTTAATTAATTGGCCGTGTGTAATATTGAGGTTAGGTTGGCTGGTCGCGTGATGATCAGACTGACTGATGGACGAGCAGCTCACTTCAGCACGAACCCGCAAAACGCTCAGACACGTTTATTGCGACTTTGTGTCGTTTAACGACAATGAACGCACAGCGGCGGCGGTTCTTAACAGGTGTGCTCAACGAGTGTGTCTCAGGTGCTCCGCGAAGCGTTGGCCGCAATATATATTTCGAATTGCTAGTCAATTTCAAATCAAAATTATCCATATTATGTTCCAGCGTCTGCTGTTTATTTTTCTCATTTTTTGTGATGAAAGGAATGTCATATAAGATGGTGTTTGCTGTGAATTTGTGTGTGTATCAGTTGTGCCATATTATATTGTTCAATTGAGTATTAAATGTAAATAAGTACAAAAATATGTATGCTATAGAAAAATAGATAACTAAACATTGTTTTTCGTTTGACCACTTCATCGCCACATGTTTGTAGAAACATGTGAAGTAACCATTTAAAAAAAAATGTATTAAAATAAATTTAAATACAAAAAATATTCTAGATATCGTTGTGAGAAAATCAGAATTAATTTTGAAATACATCTTTCGAATACTGCGAAGCGCGCACAGCTGCGCTTATGGCGATCGTCTACGTAGAGCGCACATGTGTGCTTACGATCGTCGGGTTAAGGATTTACGTTACATATATATACATACTTCATTTGAACAGCGGTCAAGTGTAAATTTATACGAGTACATATGTACATTCTAAGTGTTAACAAACATAAATCTTTTATTTTCTCCTGCGGCGCATACAACCCTTAAAATAAATTATAGTGTCGCAACAGCGAACCCTAATAAATTCATATTAAATACGACTTATAGAGTAATTTTCTACTACCAAATAAATTGGTCTCAAATCAACCAGTTTTTGGGAATTTTTATTATTTCTATTTAACTAAAACACAGTGACATTACAAAATGATACACTGCTACGTTTTTATACCGATGAGTTATGTGCTCCGCTGATGGTTGGCGTAATTACAAGCGCCAAAAAGATTGGCAACCATTGTACTAACGACTAACTGTTCAGACACGGAAGGTGAGCTTTCGAGGCGCAGACACGCGGAATAATGGATAAGAACTGTCATTGGCTACAACAGATTGACCACTGACGAGTATCCAATCACTGTGGGAAATTCTTCGGCAGGGAGAGCCACTATTGTGCGACTGTGGAGACTGCAGACCGCCTCACACCTAAGATCCTGCTCCATATGCCCAACAAGCTGCACACCTCAAGACCTAATGCTAGGCAACACACGGGCTATCGATGTTGCCAGATACTGAGCAAAAATAATTGACGTCGCTGACACGAAGAAGAAGACTGTGAATATATAAAACTTTGGGATGCGAAACATACTTGGTGCAGAACAATAATTTGGCAACCGACAGGTGCAACGCTTCTGAGGTGGATAAATGCTCCAATTTCGAAACGAATGTTAAACACAATTTTGTTCCAAGGACATAAGGTCAACGTACTTTACGATAAATAAAAAAATACCGCTTCCTTTTTCAAATGTTTTTATTTTTATTGAAAAAATATTAAGCAAACATCTCTTTTTAATAAAATGGGGGGGCGGTCGTTTGATTCCGAAACCGCAAGTGCGATTCCAGAAGATAAAAATAAAAAAAGCAAGTCCAGTTTTCCGCCGTCGTAAACTTCACAAATAATTATATGCGATGCGAGGAATATATTTACTATGTGATTTCATTAGAGATTCTTTGAACATTCGGAATTTTATTTTTATGTTTATACATATCGAATAATAGTAGATATACTGCAAATTGAATGGGGGTAATACGAGGGGTATTCGGCTACTGTTGCATGAAAGGCTCTTTGATCTTAATGATCGTAAATATTGTGGGGATATCTATGTTAAATATCAAGTTTAAATTAATAAAACATCAATATGTATAACAGAAAAACGGTAAATTGAATAAATATTTAGGAGCAAGATAAAGATTTATAAGTTTTTATCGCTGTATCTTGACTAACGACATTAGGGCATTGTAAGCATACGCGAAAGTTTTTAAAGCGAAAATTCCGCAATGTCTTAAAACTAAGGCGTTTAACCAATGCATCCTCCCTGTATTAACTTATGGCGCAGAGACGTGGAATCTGACAGCAAGTCTTACCCATAAAATAAAGTCACCCAGCGTGCTATGGAGAGATCCATGCTCGGAGTGTCGCTAAAAAACAGAATCCGAAATGAGGAAATACGCAGAAGAACTCAAGTAGTGGATGCTACCCAACGAATAGGCACACTCAAGTGGCAATGGGCAGGACATATCTGTCGAAGAGACGACGGTCGATGGGGAAGAAAAGTACTGGAATGGTGCCCAAGAACTGGCAAACGGAGCATTGGCCGACCCCCAACAAGATGGACTGACGATATAAGAAGAATAGCGGAAGTGACCTGGCTGCGGAAGGCGGAGGATCGAAGAGGATGGAGACTCATGCGGGAGGCCTACGTTCAACAGTGGACGGACACAGGCTGATGATGATGATGATGAATCATACGCGGTCCAAAACTAGGATAGATTACCGCTTGTTGCTTACCGCGTGTCGATAGATGGATTGGTTGAGTCCTTCATATAAATTAATTGGACAGGATTCAAAAGCGGCAGACTAATCATCTCCTTAAAAAATCCGATTAAAAAACAACCAAAACATGTCTCGGATACTGCGGCCGTCTCTTAAAATCTCTGGGTTCCTGCTCTGTATGTCGGGAAACATATGTTCCCAAGTGGAGCTTCGGGTGCAGCGATGTTTTGAGACAAGACATGGACAATGGCAATCTACCCAATACATTAGTAGAAATTTGTGGTGACCACATATACTTCAGATATGGAATGGATATGTGTAGAAATCTTGCATTTGCGTTATTTTATACATGTTATCATTAACCCATTAAAACGAAGTTTACATAATAAATTATTTACATGCGATGTCGGAAAAAATAGCGTAACAATTGACATATCGTAAATTTCAAATAATAATGCGCATTCCATTTATTTTTCCAATTTTTATCTAGGTACCTATCAACCTATAAGATGTACAAAGGATAAGTACGTTTTTAAAATTGTATGTCTATAAGCGGTAAGTAGACAAAAATATTGTTAAAAAAAAAATCGCCAGTTACCATGGCAATGATAACTTTGAAATAAAGGTATAGAATTGCAATGAGCAGTGGAGGTAAGTGATCAATGACGTAGTTAATCCTGATACATATTTGAGAATAAGGAGGCACAGATTGTTCGATCTCCCAAAGAGTAACACTAACCTGCCAGATACTATGCCTCTTGGGAGAGGGATCACACTGTTCAACCAAATCGCCTCGGATGTCGATATATTTCACGTAAAGGAGGCCAAATTCAGGCATGAACACTACGAATTTCTTTGGAAGAATAATTTGTTGGAGTCGTCTGTTTGATGATGATTGGGACCTTATGTTGCTTGTCTTTATTGCTTTGTTTTACTAGGTACTTAATCATAAGTACCTTTATTTGTATTTATATTTTATAGAATTATTAATTCAAATTGTACTTCAATAGCGCAATAAATTTGTAATGTTATTGTAGGAAACAATAAATTGAATAATTGCGATTTGATCAACGATGACTCCTGCAACGGTGGTCGAAATATATTAAAGAAAAAATACAATAAGAATGGGAATACATATATTAGATCTTGTCCGGTGTGTCTGATTAGCTACTCATCCTAACCTTATGAAGGGCAATTAATGGGTTATCGATGTTGCCAGATATTGCGCAGAATTTAACTGACGTTGCTGACCAGAAGTAGAAGATCAATATATTGCTTAATTGTTTATGCAACTTTTTTAGACAAAAAAAAAACTAGTAAAATGTGTATTTTATATTGTGTATTCTTACCAACGATAACGGTGCTGTGTAGTCACTCCATGTAAAAAATGAACCGAGGATTAATTATATTTATAGATACTCTGTCGTTCAAGAGACGAAGGTGGATTTGGCTGGAACATGTACTAAGGATGCCGCAGGAGAGCATTAACTACAGCTGCATTTTATTTTTTTAAGGTCAACATTAAAAATCATGTAATAACCAGATCACATAAAACGCAGTCTCCACCCACTTTTGAACAAGTGTGTACGCAAAACATCAATAATGTTGGTATGATCAGTCCAACATCGCTTCTTGTCAAGAGTTGCACGACTGATCGGCCTTGAGAGAGGTAGCTATGAAGATATAGAGAGGCGACTTAATGTATCTACATTGGAGAGACGTAGAACAGTGACTGACTTGCTGTTTATTTTTAAAATTATGAACTCCATAATCGATGACTCGACATTATTGCAGGAAATTACGTTCAATGTTCCCTCCCGGTTCACTAGAGGCAGTGACCTGCTACATGTAACGACATCCAAAACCAACTACGGATTCTATTCTCCTATGTTAAGAATGTGTAGACTGGTTAACTCCTCTAGTGACTTGGACTTTTTCGGGGTGGACCTTCCAGCATTTCGCAGATCCCTCTACTAATGTACTAGATCAGTTTTTTTACTCATGTTCATGTTTTGTCTAAATGTATTGTCTTAGCTATTTATTATATTGTTCTATTTTACCATTTAATTTATTGTATTTTCTATTTTAAAACCGTATGTATTGGCCTAGGCCGTTAATAAAATAAAATAAAATAAAATAAATGATATATCGTGAATATTAGACTAGCGTCCACCCGTTATTGCAAGCGGCATATTATTATGATCGAAGGTTTGCTTTACCAGTGTCGGCATTGTGCTGCGTGTGTTTAGAGTTGACCTCTCAAATTCAGCAAACATTTGCATGGTCTCGATAGAAAAAATACGACCGTAATATGGACGTTAAACAATATCCCTGACGCACGGCTACTCCGGCAAAACCAAGTACAGGCATAGAGATGTAAAAAAAATTAAGTACGAGATTTTTTTAAGCCTATTTTAATATGGATGGTTACCTAGTGACTGACTGCAGGTTGGAGGGCTACTGTGTTCATCATTTAGCTCGACATTGCGCACAAATCAAATCATCGTACCCTAATATTCGACGCATGTGAACCTATACTTAAAACTCATAATACTATTGTATTGGCATTCGATAATATGTCTGTATGATAATATAGGCGCTGTATAGGCATTGCCTTGTTTTGAACGAGTCCCAGACATCACTCATTAGGTTGAAAGACAATCCAGTGTTCTCAAGGCGAGGAGCGAGCTATTAGCTTGTAGAGAGTATTTCTGAAACTCCCAACCCTCTAAATAATTTGACTGCAAAGAGTGACCGATCTGCATCTTGTGACATGCGTCATTGCATATGAACTCTTATTTTCTTATCACACTTTTTCGAATTTGTTTGTGTGTAAATGGTAAATCGACATTCTACAGTGCCTCATCTACCTTGCACAATGTCAACCCTCTATACGCACGTTTTTTTTTTTTTTAAATTTGAAAAGGAGATATTTCTTATACGATCTTTTGTTGCTATTTTGGTTAAACCGCTTCTTAGGACTAAATAGACCATCGGACTAATCATCCATCTTACGAAAACGTTATATGAGGGTTGAATGTACTTTGATGCCTTAATATAACTGCAAACATTATTGCTCATGCTTTATTTATGTGCTAGTTTGGTCTAATTGCACTCTAACTATAACGTTTTCTAAAGACTGAAAAGCAGTAATGAATTCCTTGAAGTTACATTTTAACAGTGGTGTTTACCAAGTGACCCCTTTATTAGCAATCGCCCGCATTGAAAGCACACATCCCGGCGCTCCCCGGGGATCCGCCCTCGAGTAGCTCTGCTCCTTTGGCAGCAATAACAAATAACTTGCAGCTATTTATGAAGGTAGCGAATGTGATGCATAATCAAGAGTGTTTTCACGGGAGAGGGTTATATCATAAAGCCAACACATTTCACCTCCTTATTATTACAGGTATTCCTCGAGTTACGACCTACGTGACTTATAATATTTCAAATTTATGCACTACTTTGTAAGTACACATTTTCAACAAATAAAAATTTATTTATATTTTCACCATTTGATTGGAAATGTAGAAAAAATGCAAAATTCGGTTAAAATGAGGTGGAAATCGTTCACTTATAAAATTAAAACTTACGATGGTCTTCATTTCTGTGAGGAAAACAATACCATCTACAAAAGAGGAAAAGGATTGAGGTGTGCTGGTAGGTCATTTAGAAGTGCCATTGCAGTTGTACAAAATTGAGAGACCGAAGCTCCACAAGCACCAACTGGGAAGGAAAACAATGCATGGCTACGAGCACGGGTGTACCTATCCGGAACGTAAAAGTTAAAGCATTCAAGAATTCCAGGGTTGTGAATTGCACCGCGAAGAAGAATGAAAGAATGTTGAATGGATGGTTACAGTACATATAAAAATAGAGACGTCGGAGAAACTTTTTATGAATTCTTTCGAGCATAATAATGTATTTGGATTTATTGGGATACCAAACAAAGATACCATATTCCAGAATACTTCACAAAACACACAGAAAAGAGGGTACGAAAAATTATAGGTTTGCGAAATCGACTAGCTCGACACTACAAGAGTTTATTGTGCGCCGGAAGTTAAATTAATTATGCGAGTATGGAAGGTGTTTAGAAATTAATTCCAAACATTGTGTCGTAAGCTCAAAGGCAGACTATCGACATGTTCATAGGCAAGGCAAACTATACACGAGGAAAATAATTATTAAAAGGTATTATTCTGGGGCAGTGGATTATTAGTTCGGGCTAGGCCGACTGCGTGTAGGTGCGGTGTGGGTTGGGCAGACACATCACTCGGCGTGACTGCCGGCAGCTATACTTGACCGCTCCTGGGCGACTGTGACATGCACACACCACAGTGCGGGATGACCTCAGCAAGGGTCACCATCATATGCATGCACAGTCATTGAGGTGAATTGAGGAGAGCGTTCGCGACGAAAAGGTGGGATGCGCTTTTGATTATATCACTCAGTGAGATGTCGCTTAAAACATTGTTTGCGGGCATTGTTTTATGCTGATTGTAGCCTGGCGCGGGCGATTTTTGGGTTCGCGCGCGAGTTTTTTTATAATTTTTTATAACTTTTTAAAAGCCTATAACTTTTGAAATATTAGCGATAATTTAGTAAAATTTTAAATGTAGTTTACCTTATTGTGCAGCAATGATAAAATGATGGTAAACAAACACAAAAAAAAACGTCTTTTAAAGTAACACTTCACATAAGCACAAATATTTTGTAGAATTATGAACAAAACATTTTTACCATTCATCCCTTCGTCAGGTAGAAAGAACCCCACTTCTCCGTAGAAGTTGAAAACAATTATTGCGCATGAAGAAGGTCAAAAAAATCAAGCCAACGGGATCTGCGTCAAAGTTTCTTCAAGCACACAAAAAATTGTGTACTTTTAGACATTTTTTTTCTTTTCATAATTTATTAATAAATTAAAACTAAAGCACAATAAATACAAATTTAAGAGTGAAATGTGTAGTTTGAAGTAAGATATACGATTTAGCAACAAAATTTGTTATTACGCAACACGTATTATTACGTTACCCGACGACCACCACCAGAGAGTAAAAAACGTAGTAATACGTCTACTGCAAACAATGTGTTAAGACAAGTCATGTACGCTGCCGACTGGCGTATAAACAAGAGACGAAAATTATTTTTGATAACAATATCGGATTCACTTTTTTTATGTAAGCAAATACAGGAGAATACCGACAGATGGTGATAGTAATTCTGAAGTCTCGTCTGTGGAATTGTATGACGCTTACCATGCTGCATATGGCTAAGCGCTGCATGTGGAGTGTTGATCCGCCAACGTCGTAGACCACAGCCCGAGATTCACGCATTATCATTTATTATTACAGGAATTTACTATGAATGGGTGGTCTTCACGGGACGACTTTCGTCTACCACCAATTTTGACTAATATGCTATGACTTGCATTTTACGGGTGAGGGATCAAATTCACATGATTTTAGAAATCAGAAATCTATTAAAAAAAAAAATTAAATCTCCGCCGGGGATCGAACTCACGACTTTTGGATTGCAAAGCAAACGCTTTGACCATTGAGATACACCCGCCGGCAAACTTTCGTTTCGAAATAAATTGTGAGACGCTTATTATTATTGAGGACAAAATTATTATGAATAATAAACATATTTCTGATCACTTCAGCAAATAAATAAAGTTAGATTAAATTTACTTGTTTGAACTTACATTTTTTACGGTGCTTTCGTCGAATGAAAAGAAAATCGTATTCAGTGGATGCGAATTTAATGCTTATGGAATTCATTTTCTCTTACCTGAAACATAAAGAGAAAAGAATTTATATTAGTGAATGATATTTTGAAACAAATAATAATTTGCACATTAAATTACAAACAAATAATGATAGCATACACTTTCAAATTCAGTTTGAAGATTGTCAATTAATACATTTTTGTTTTAAAAATATATTGTGCTTTACCAAATACCACCCTTTAACCCTTTTGTTGGGGCTCGGTGGAATACAAATTAAACTGTCAATACGGCGTGAATTTTTCAAACCATTTTTTTTTGCTTTAACTAGTATTTGAAGCATAAATGTACTTATCTGACCTATTTTCATATATCACATTGGTTCTTCTATCCTTTAGCTATCAGGTAATGCATAAAAAACTATTATATTTAACAAGCGTTCATTATGTAACTCCATACATGTGGTGGCATTGACACATGTGGTTTACAGAAAAATCGCTCCTGTGACGAAACCTAACGATATTTATTTACATGCTTTACAGATTCCTGTAAATAATACATGTTGGTTGATAAAGGGAATGACTGCAGTTTCAAGTTCCCACCGTAGATGTTACAATGAGTACTGAAAGTAGCAAAACGATATATCACGGCTGCCGATGTCAACAGTAGGGGAATCATAGAGGGCATATATCGACAACCGATGCGAAAGGGTTAAAACAAAATCAGACCCCAATCTGGAGTATATAGCCATCACAAACCGCAGCCAACAAAGTAATGTAATACTATTTCCCATATTTTCACCTAATTGAACCACATTTCGAAGAGCTAAATACATTATTTTTATAACATATGGTACCACTTACAGATACACACAGATAATCCTGCCTTTATTCCAAAGCTTCAAAATAAAACCCTATTTAAGACATATCGATATTCCATCATCTTACACCTTCAAACTATATACAGAGTTCGAATTCTGAAATTCATCTAATATGGCCGTTACATTTGGATGAGAACCTCATAGAACGTTATATAAAATCGAATATTTAAATTCTATACCAAGAGTAATTCGCTTGATAAATGATTACAGCCTAGCAACTAATTTCCAGAACTTTATAGAAAGATACACATACATTTTTTACATTAAAAAAATCTATTATTTTGTTGTCCTATGTTTTCAACACTGAACGATTTTGCGAGGAAAACTAAAAGCAATATTTTAACCTGACGAAATTTCGTATACTAAATAAAATACCGGAAGATGCGTAAAGTTCACGAATAAAATACAACTCCAAACGTATTATTTAAATGGCTTAACTTTAAACGATATAATTATGAAAATACGTCGCTAAGCTATGACGGCCATTGGCTGGATTAGCAGTTCGTGCCTCAGATCGGTAGTTGATATCCGCCCCAAGGGCTGAGATGTTATCATTCAGGGTTTTTGCGTATGCACGAAGCGACCTTTTCGACTAACAGGGTAAGAAAGGCATTTCATGCTTCTCAAAGAGCAACGGTTTTTCATAACTATTAATTTTTAATGTGCACAGGTATTCCGACAATCACGCATAATCTACGATAAACTACATTATGTACTAAATACGTCTACTAAAGAGTAAACGGTAGTGATAAATCGGAAAGTTATTAGCATGTTTGAGGACCATATAAGCACAATCATCATATGAAGTAGAACATTATCCATCCTTTCCCAAATGTTACTTCAGCAGGTCCAAGATAATTCGTAACGTCCACTGCAGGGGCGAACTATTGTATTTTGAAGTTCTACTGCGTATTTGATTATACATATGTACATACAAGAAATCGACTTCCGAAAGGGTTTCGAAGTTAATAAACTGTTTTACGAGACACGAAATATTTAGAGCTTCTCTCAAAGATTTGACCTCTCTTCTGATGACGCCCGCCGAAGTGATCCGTGAAAAAAGCAGACTATTAGACATTATCTGATGCATTGCATCGCCCAAGAAAATAGGTATTCTGTGTTTCCGTTTGGACGATAGCGCCATATTTTGAGAACACCCCTTGAACTGTTTATTCCTGGAGTTACTTTGCTGTTGAACTACATCAAGTATATCGAAGGGATCATGCGCGCGATTAACGAGGCTAAAACAGAATATGCAGTCAATTTTTTACCTATCTCGCATAGTCCTTAATTCGAATGTACATCTATACAATTAGTTTTATATAAGTAGAATGTGTTATATGTACTCAAAGAAAAACGTAATTTAAGATTCTTTAATATATATGATATTTCAAATTGATATATGCCATATTCATTCTTAATTTGAAACACATGGTCATCATAACCCAATACCAGGAAAAAAAATCTCGAACATTTTTTTAAACCAATTCTTTTCCCTATATTAAATTTCACAGAATTGTACTATTCAGGATGCCGAAACCTATGTCTATTAAAAAAACGACTAAAGCAAGAAAACTTAGTATTGGTGGTGTAGTGAGGTGCTATGGTGGAAACACAATCTATGTTGTTATACGTAGGTAGGGTGATTAACCAGACACATGCTCACTGTGCAGTGATAACTATTAATATGGCGTGGCTGTGAAAAATTGACGATCGAATTCATCGACGAACCGGTTTATCGCGATCCCCATTCGCTACGGTTTCGCGGCACAGCATCAGCTGGGATGTAATAATAGATCGGCCATGTCCCGAGAGAGGAAGACTCGTATTGATTGTCAGTTTCTTAGCAACTGGAGGACTTGTAGTAGAGCAAAGTGTTCTCCATACATACAAATAACTAAGAAGAAAAAAAACGAAACATAATACGCGTACCATATAATGCAAGTAAATGAGATTAAAATTCACACTGAGCAATTTTTCACTTGAAGCCTTCATAGATTGCGAAACTTCAGTCTTTCATCAAATGAAACAGTGCTCAGTGTGATTTATGTTTAAAAAAAATGTAATATATTTAAGATTTAATTAATTAATGTAAAACATCAAGGATTAGACATTTATTATCGGGATAAATAAATTGCCAATAAGATGAACGTGTCACATTTAGAAACATTATTCCACCAAAGTTAAGCAACATTAAGCATGGATTATCCTTGGATTGGTGACAGGGAACACCGCGTGTTGTTGGTTGAGCTGAAAGGGAAATTAATACAAGCAGACGATGATTGATTTATAACATTATGTATCAATCCATCAACATCGTCAGTCTACAGCTTTGCATTCACGCATCGTCAATTTTTATAGTGACTCGCAATGAATGGGTGATATTCACGGGACCACTTAAGCCTAGCGCCGAAAGGCTCTAGTCAAGGAATCCGTCGAGAACTTAGCATATTATGTACTAGGCGGAGCTTTGTGTGCAGAAATGGCTAGGGATCACCAGAAGAGATTGAGTGTGATGACATTCATCATCAGTATTCAGTTTGCCGGGCGGCACAGTCCAGTGGTTAAAGCGTTTGTTTCTCACTCAGACGCCGTCGGTTCGCATCCGACCAAGCTCGATGTTCATAAATCGTCTTAATTAAATCTAGGCTCTTTACATGCCCCCGGTAGGATCAAAGCCTGATCCTTGAACATCCAAATATTTCTCTGATACTACAACGCAGTCTATGCAAGTTCGCGGGTTCTTGCTCTGGAGCCTCCCGGAAACCATCTATGTTCCCATGTGAACCTCCAGGGATACAGATGTTGTGGGACAAGGCATGGACAATCTGAGCTTTACAGAACTGTGAAACGGAAATTTGCAGTGTCCATATGCTCCAAATATAGAACGGATATGGCAAACAAAAAAAAAACAAAAAACAGTTTACAATTATAAAATTTAAATATATTAAATAAATCGTGATGGGTTTAAGAGCCACTGATCTATTTAAAATAAATATAATTATAATAAAATCAATAACAAAAACATGAATTAATTATTCCCGTTAAGAATATTATAAATATGATTATCTTTGAAATACTAATATTTATGCCGACTCCATTTCTTATGCTAATCTTATGGGGACCGTCACGAGCAGAAAAAAAGTATCACAAAAATCAATGTGGGCGGATTTTAATCGGCAGCTTTCCCTTTAGTCTTATTGCCAATAATAATTATGTAATAGTGAGAGAAACTTACGTTCATAATATTAGCAAACATGATGAACATAAAGCCATCTGTATAATTAAAAACCGAAACTATCGAAATAAATTTACATAATTGATAAATATGTCGATCGTAAAGTACTTTAAATTTCTTTAATTGCTAGCGCTAAGTTTTGTTATGGTCTTCTGTCATCCTTGTTACCTCCATCACACAATGAATTAAAAAAAAACATAAATTTAACAATATATCAAATACTTTCTAAATATAGAAAAAATATGTCTTTTCTAATTTAAATATAGAAAAAAATATGTCTGAAACGTGTGTTGTGTTCGTGTTTGTGTGTGGGTTGGGAGATTGCAAGTGTATATTTATCTGTTTCTTGAAAAGATGTTATTTTACCATACATGATCCCAGTTCTTGGTCGACATATATTAACCGTGTATGGATGTTCGGCATTAAGACGGTTTTCATTCAGCGTATGGCCTCCATTAGGATCCCCGCTTAGTTGTCATTCCAAAGCTACGCCAAAAATATTATATCGGGTATAGCTCAACGGTCAAATCGTTTGCTTTGCAAGCCAAAGGTCGTGGGTTCGATCCCCGACGAAGATTCAAAAAAATGATTTTTAATCGATTTATAAGCTCTAAAATACCCCCGGTTGTTGTAAATGTGATCCCTCACCCGTAAAATGCCAGTCATAGCCTATTAAAATTGGTGGTAGACGAAAGGCGTCCCGTGAAGTTCACCCATTCATATTAAATTCCTGTAATAATAAATAATGATGCGTGAATGTAGGGCTGTAGTCTATGACGTTAGAGGATCAACACTCCACATGTAGCGCGTAATTTCATGTAGAATTGTAAGTGTCATAGAATCCACAGTTAAGCGGTACGATGCTCTGTTTCATAATCACATAATTTATAAAGGTAATAAGAAAGTGCGATTATCACACCGAATGAGCTCAATGCATAGGACGCCAAGAGGGAAGTAACATTTTCGGCGCCAAAAGGTCTGCTTGCCCGACAGGCCGGAGACACGCGCGCCTAATGAGCTGAACATGGAATTCGGGCTCTCTCGCCAAAAAATGCGCGAAAGTCATATATATTATTACCGCGGCCCGGAGTCTAACGCCGAGCAAGGCAGCGGCCGATCTGAAAGTGATCGGAAAGTGCGATTTGCACATATTTTTTTGGAGTCGCAAATGTCCGGTTCTCGAGCGTTATTCCCTGATCGTAGGTGAGAGGCGCGAAAGAATGCAGAAGTGGCTTTAGGTGGCGACCGGCGACTTTATAAATACCCGGACAGGTTGACACATAGCAGATATAATGCGGGATAGGTGAAGCATACGTTCAGTTTCAACCGGGAATACTCTAGTTTGAAGGAATTGTTCGGATTATTACAATTTATTATAACACCTAAGGGATACCCTATTGCATTTACAATCAATTTAACTGAATGTTTTATTAACAAATTGATATCCAAATATATAGCAAATATCATCATCTCCAATGATGTTCATCTCGTCACTATCGGAGATATATAGATTCTCAATTACCTTTTTTTTTATATAAACACATACAGGAGAATACCGACAGATGGTGATAGTGATACTGAAGCCTCATCTGTGGATTCCATGACGCTTATATATGGTTAAGCGCTGCATGTGGAGTGTTGATCTGCCAACGTCATAGACTACAGCCCGATATTCACGCATAATCCTTATCATTACAGGAATTTACTATGAATGTGTGGACTTTCGTCTACCATAAATTGTGATCAATAGGCTATGACTGGCATTTATACGGGCAAAGGATCAAATTCACACCAACCGGGGGTATTTTAGAGTTCAGAAATCGATTAAAAAATATATTTAAAAGATAATCTCCGTCGGGGATCGAACCCACGACCTATGGCTTGTCAAGCAAACGCTTTAACCATTGAACTATACCCGCCGGCCAATCTATCAAGTATTAGAATGCAGAGGAAGACCTACTTAGAGTCCTGGACGTCTACTGTGTTCTCGGTTATCGTTTTGTTTGTTTTTTGTGTAGTATTTAAGCATATTTTTTCGTACTATTTCATTGAACAATTTTCTCTTCAATAAATAGATAAAATCTCTCGAAATCGTCACGGTTTCAAAGAAATGGGGGTGGTGGGCAGGCGGAGGTCGGTTCCTCGCTAGTCACCCGCACAGGTGGGCAGGACTATATTCCGACTATGAGTGAGCGCATCGCGGACTGTTTACGTTATTCATTGCCGACAGATCTCTATAAGCAATCTCTTGCACAAACTACAACTAATCCAACATCGTTTTCTCATATCTCACGATTGAGAGCGCGGAAAATACTATCCGCGAAACACATACTCGTACATGATCCATATTATTTCTTGACAATTTAACAATAAATACCGAAAGGTCTGGTAACTATGTAATAGCCGATCTTCTCTTACAAAAAAAACGTGCAATATTCGCTCCATTGTGATGCTACAGTGAAAAGAAGACCAGTGCAGAAAAAGGAAAAAAGCGAAAACGCTTCAAACATGTGTTAATAATAAAAAAGCTTGCTTCCGGAGCTTTAAATTGAGCTGACCACGTCACGAACAACGAGGTTCTCAACATAATCAAGGAAGATAGGCACCTAGAAAGAACCATCTCAGAGAGGCGAACCCGATGGATCGGTCACATCATGCGCCACGATGGTTTTCTTCACGACATTGTGGAAGGGATGGTTGAGGGTAGAAACTGTAGAGGGCACCCTAGACGGGAGTATTTGCAGCAAGTGTTCGAGGACTTTTGAGTTGTAGCTCTTATGCTGAGCTGAAGAGGATTGCAGAGGATCGAGAGGAGTGGAGATCGAAATGCATTTTGTTGCTGCAAACCAATCCACCGGATTGATACTACGAAGAATAAAAAAATCTTAACATTTTATTTATTTATATATCGTACTGGCGTGACTGCCTAGCAACATGGCATGACTCAAACTTCATCGCAGTGTTGCGTGCTTCCATTTTGTATTATATATACGAAAATGCATTAAGAATTTTGAAAAAAAAAAAAATATTTTTAGTGAGGGGATTATACTATTTAGATGATAGATCGAGGAAAATGATAAATCGAGGAACAGTTTATGCAGAATTACTTCATATAGTTTCTTATTGGTATTTTCCAGGACCAATTAATGCGGAAAATGAAAAGGCAAAAACGAAATAACGGGGTTTCACTGTATATTCGTTTTTTAGCTGAAACATATAATCGTCACAAATTACTGTAAGCCGATAGTAAAGCAATATCAGTTGCTATGGTCACAGCCGAGTACATTTTGTGTATAGCTCCCGGAAAGCGAGATCTCTGGTGCTGGAAAAGCCATATTTTATGTATTTACTGCAAAAAGCACACCTAACTCTTACTTCTAACATACGGTTTGTTAACGCAAAAAATAATGCCGAATTAGCACACGAAATCACTTTTTCCATTTTCGTTCAAATTCACGGGGTTGTCTGTTTTCAATACAGTCAAACACTAACTAAATGGCGCAGCTTGCCTAAACTTGTACAGTAGTCTATTAATAGATGGCAGTTGATGGAAGCAGTGCTGCAACTTACTGTGCGGAAAATTCAAAAAGTCGCCAACTCATCTACCAGCTCTCGTAATGCCCTTAGGTCTACATTCGTTGTTGGCATTATAAGGATTTGATATCTCCATGAAAACCTTCAAACTTAAATAGTTAATTAATACATAATATACAAACTTATATCTCGTATTCAGCGTTGAGCCACCTTGGCAAGCTACACATTTCTCCCTGTGTATATACAGGTATATACCTTGTTTATGACATTGGGATAATTTTTTTATTTTAAAGAATGATTGCCTACACATTTTGATGTGGCTCAACAACATATAATCTTGTTTTTCTTTTTCACTGAATATTCAAAGCCGTTCAATTAAAACAGAATTAACTTTTGGAAACGAAAGCTTTTAAAATAATTACTAGGGGAATACTCATTACACGGGGAAAGACTTTATGATTCAAGGAACTCGAGATTATCTTCGTCTTCGTATTTCAACACACTAATATTAAGGAATGTGTACAAAAACGAGAATGGAATATTTTTTTAAAAATACTGAAATGGAATACCTGTACATTGTATGAGATCCAAAAAACGTGATAACATATTTATTTGTAAAATGTAGAATCCCGAATTGAAATCCCAACGGTTTTTTGAAACCTTTTTAAAGTTAAAAAAAACATTTGATATGGCTACGAACCTAGACATCAATAGACAGTGCAGCCGTGTAATAGGCTTTGAAAACAAATGATTTCGTATAATACTTGAGTTTGATGGTTTTACTTTGTGAAGAATGACGAGATGAGGGAGTTGATAAAGCAGATTTCCATTA
This sequence comes from Glossosoma conforme, assembly GCA_022606575.1. Classification (NCBI taxonomy): domain Eukaryota; kingdom Metazoa; phylum Arthropoda; class Insecta; order Trichoptera; family Glossosomatidae; genus Glossosoma; species Glossosoma conforme. The sequence continues at coordinate 147,848 of JAGTXR010000295.1, forward strand.
TATAGTAGGCTACGAGACGAAGGTCGACCAGCTGGGATATGTACTTCGGGTGCCACAGAAGAGTGTAAACAACAGCAGCATTTTCTTCACATCATCAGGTACTAGGTGTCTTAGAAGGCTGTTGGGAATTAAACATATTGACATCCTCCTCTCTACGGAAGAAACGACTTGCCGGGATAGTTATCGGAACGCGTGGCGGAAGTACGAGGAGCAGATTAACAACACACAGACTTTTTCCGAAGAACATTGACGTATATTTTCGATAAAGACTTGATTTCCCCTATCGACCGTAACATGGCGTTACTTTCGCCTCGATCGATCGCGACTTAACTCACGACTGAGCGCGCTCGTGATGGGCTGTCGCCCAGCGCCGCAAGTGGCGATCTACGTAACTAGTCCTCCTAACGGCATTACGAAATGACGACACACACACGTACGACAAGCGAACAGAAATAAGAGACGAAAGATTATATATCGAGGTTTTCGGTACCAGTCAGCAAGGGCTATATCATCTTGATATCAATAGCATGTACTCGGTGGAACCCCAGAAGGCAGAGCTGACATGGGATGAGGTGAAGCTGTCAGAGCTTTGTGGCAGGTCGTGACAATCATATGCTCCATTTAGAGGAGCGTACATGGCAACTATGATGATAGTGATTTTATCATTAGATTAGCGTATTGCAATGATAGTTTATTGGGCGACTTGTTTTGCAGTTTTTGCACGTTGGTGGTGGAAAAGAGCTATGGTATAAACATCTCGGGCAGGGCGACAATTTCGATGAAAGCAAATTTAATAGCCCATCATTTTTACTACGAGGCCATTAGTTTATATGTTGGTACTTGCAAAAGCACCATCCTTCGGGGGTCGCCTTGACCTTTGAGCCGAACATCTGTGTCGCTGGGTTATTCGGCGAAATCGATGTTTGTGAATTATTACAGAATCGACATCACAAGATTTACGCTGAATTAAAATTATCATCACTAAAATGTACAGCCATATTTAGATAATATGCTAAACAGTTAGGTCGGTAGCCAGCAGACTTGTATTTTAGAGCCATCTTTCAACAAAAACGGCGTATTTCAAAAAAGACAAAGAATAAATTTGTGGTCAGATTTTTTTGTGTAGTTTTAATTAAAAATCAGCTCTTTCTTATGATAATTCATAAATGACCAATATGATATAAGATCATCCTTTTACTCTTTTATCGATGGTATTATTTTCCTAGATCTCCGTGATCTTTGATTTGTGTTATCTTCTTCTTTTTTATATCTATATATGCTATATGATTAATTTATGATTATTTTTACTCATATTACACTATGTTTATATTTTGTACATCTTAGAATTACGGTTCTTTTAAATAAATGAAAACAAAACGTAACAGAATGTGAAAAACCAGTATGCACTGTGTCAAAACAGAACATATGAAATTTATGGCTTTTGTGTGCGTTTTTTTTGCGTCATGGTCATTATTACTGTGGAATCTGGTATAATTTCATCAAACAAATATATCGCATCCCGATGACGACTAAATGCAAACGAAATGTAGTAACTAAATGCACATCTTAAGTTATGAATTCCAATTTGGCTGTCATACCCAGCGTAAGTAAATACGTAACTACATACTATGTGATTAATTTATGAACAACAAAATAGTATGAGGCAAGATTATGGAAGATCAATATTTGTTTCAATCAAGCCACCATCACAACAAATTATTATTTAACTCGATTTCAAGTAAAGTAAAAAAAATAGATAAACCACAAGGTAGGGATAATACGAAGGACCTGGAGTATTATGTCACTGTTGTGGGTTTGTGGTGACCATATGTTCCCATTACAAGTGTGGCATACACAGCCAATCGTTATCTTGGATGTTGACTTGCGTGTTATTTGTATTACACCAAAAATACGTCCTGTTGTATAAGCAAGAAAAAAATGTTCCCGATTTACGATCATCCACGATTCTTATCGTTTAGCGGAAGTAGGTAAACGGATGTTGAATTTAAATTAAGGTAATGAAGCTGCAAGGCAATGAGAAATTTTTGATATTAACTAAAATGTTAATCGTTATTCAAATACGTAAAAAACGATTCATTAATTAACGATTTATCAACATATATATATTGTAACACATAATTACTATTTCAAAAATAAAAAATAGTTTTTAACCTCTAAATTATTCTCAAATACTTTGGTTTTAAAACCCTTGGTTTAAGTGATAAAGATTCCTCACTTGTAAAAAAAATTAATAAATTAAAATTGGCGGTAGATGAAAATCGTTCTATAAAACCCACCCATTCGCAAACTGTGCTTAAATGCGGCCTGCAGCCTTATGAAGTTACGCATACAGTGCTTAGCCATCATCAAAATGGAAAGTGTCATAGAATGCGCATATGGCAGCTATCAAGATAAGCGGTAATATTAAAAAAAAAAAAAAAAAAAAAAAAAAACAAGGAAATTTATAGAATAAATAGAAGATTTGTTTGCAAATAAACAAAATTGAAGGATATCTTCATGAAATGCGATTCGAATATGAAGTCCATTGGTCTTTGAAACGGCTTTGGACAATGGTGAAGGTCGTCTGGATTATTTTATTTATTTTCGTCCCTCTATAGTACATAGAGTAATACGCTAATATTAGGCTAAACCCACCGCATTTCAATGAATGACTTAATACATTTGAGGACGTTGATATAATGTGTGGGTTAAGCCCTGCGTGTTGGAATGCCGCAATTCCTTAGATAAAGAAGTGGATTATAATAAAACGGAAACGAAACTGGTAAGAAGGCTGCTGGCTCGTGGAGACAGAACAGTTACATTCATTGAAACACTATACGAAACAAGGCAGGTAGAAAGGACGAGGGAGCAGATACATTAACTCCTACAGGATCAAAAAATCAATGTATATAAAATTATACAACTCTCCTTGTATGGGTAAGGTTAGGTCATATCCAGAACCTTTAGTTCAATAATGTTCCAGGATTCTGGGCAGCGGGCTCTTTTACGAGTTCACATGTACCAGACCTTACACATGCTTTAGACCAGTGGTCGGGGACCGGGGTAAATTACCCAAATGGGGTAAAGATATGTTTTTTGGGGTAATAAGGAAATTTTTCTAGTTTGCTATTTCATAAAACTTACTATTTTCGTGTAACTTTTTTGTTATTTTCCGTGTAAATTAATTCAATAAATAATGTTTATTTAAATATAGATTGATTGTCTTTTTTTCAAATGGGGAGGAGTAATATCGACTTACGCAAAAATATTTTGGGGTAATATCGACGTACGCAAAAATATTTTGGGGTAATGGTTAAAAAAGTTCCCCGACCGCTGCTTTAGACTTAGCGTTCGCCGAGATGAAATAAGATGATATATACTCCACAACTGCATCGAGTTGTACACATTTGCAGAGCCCTAACTGCTCTATTAGCATTGATATATATTATATACAGTACAGGGTTACTTTTAAGGTTAGTGTGAGATTCAAGTCTCGTGCAATACATCTTCCCTTGTCTCAAAAACATATAATTGGAGATCCGAACCTTTGATAGTCTAATCTGCAAAGACTTGGTTTAGTTCAAACCAAACTAAGCTCATTCCATCCATACTCCATAACATAAGATTTGTCGCACGAATCAAATTTTAGAATGCTGATAAATGTATGCATTCGCTCGTTTGGTCCAAACAGGGCTTTAGATACGCTGAAGCCTATTTCAACACAATTTGGAAAATCAGGGACAACTGTATTCGATTTTTAAAAACCATATACTTTCCCTATTTATGTTCGAGTATATGGATGCCTGCGCCTCTAGGCATCGAAACAAACCAAATACACCGGTACAATGGGTTTTGCGCAGAACAGAAGTGTGTGTAGAATTTTAGAGGTACGATGGTTTGTCTTTGCAATGAATAACGAGGTTACGGAAACTCTTAGATGGACCTGTCCGGGACATGCTCTCCGGATGGCCTTTTTTATTTGTCATATACGCTCGGATGATAGCCAGTGCTTTCAATATGGTATGATTGTCGGTCGATAATGAACAGAGCACAGATTACAGTTGCCTCTTCTTTCAAACCCATCTGACTTCCTAGAAGGTCCACTAGTACGATACACAGAATTTGCTCAGAAGACCTCGAGATGTATAACTGACCTAGGACTGGACTAAGATCATGGCAGCTGACAGAACTTAATGGCGGCAATTTGGAAGAAGAAGAATACATACTCGTATATTGTATTACTACTGATAATGACGGTGGTAAGGAGATTTGCGACACGTGCGATCACATGGACCTATCGCATTTTTAGACCATTAGGCATTTTTGATGACTGTCCGAAGTCTGTTCGCGGAAAACCAAAACCACCAGAGTTCAAAATTAAGGTTAATTAAAACAAAACTTTGAGACTCGAGCGAACATATCCGATACATACACAGTGACACTTCACTGCAGTGTATCGAGCTTTATACAACCAACACATGCTTTACTTATACAATCAAGACTACTATATCATTGAAGGATAGTTGTCCTGGGGATGGCTCATTGTTCGATTTACCAATTCAACAGTTATAATAGCATTTTCAACACTTTTAATCCAAATATTGACAGTTAAATACCTACTGACGAAACAAAGAATTAACGTAAACGAATATTTTGGAAAACCCACACTTTGGGACACACTTGAATAATTTATTATTTCACCGCGCGCTTTGCCGATCATTATAGTGAGTAAATGCAGCATAATATATGATTCTTTTACAAGTTAATTATTCTGTATATTAAAAATTGTAATATTTTACAAAATTGTTAGTAAATAGCTAATGTTAATAAGGCAGATGTAAAGCTATATTTTTTACAATAGAGAATAGTTCTGCCACTGGTTAAAAATCACTGAAATTACATAATGGACTACAACATATGTATATATACTCACTATTAATTAGTACAAAAAAACATAAATCTATGGCAATGTTGTATAAGTTTGTCAACCTAACAAAACAAAAATGATATTACAGAAAGCTTCTTAGAAAACGAGGCTAGATTTAGTCCATAATGTAATAGATTATATTAAATATATGTCTAATTGATAATTAGTATCATCTTACATTACATCAGTTTTGGACTGTATAGTTGCAGATACTCTCGCATAGACTCTTGAAGTTTGCTGGAGTTTTCTACAATCTAAGAGGTTACCTCTAAGCCTGTTTTGGAGCCCTAGCTCTTTATATTACTACTTCAAGTGACAATGCAAGTGAATCAGTACTTTTGTGGATCACCTGAGAACTACTATGATCCTAAAACAAACACAGTATCACATATAGGGCTTTTATGGTGCGATACACTTATACTCAACCGAAAGTGACGGTTCTCTATGCTTCTTACAATCTTAAACTATGTACTACAGGGTAACCTCAGGGCCTCATTCGATGCCTTAGTTGCTTACATCACAACAAATCATAATATAAGTGAAATTTAAGTCCTGATACTTTTTACAATCCTATACTTAGTAGGGCTGACTGATTGTCTGCACGGAAGGTAGCGCCATGCCTCTACCACTAATATAGCTTATTTTTGGCTTGGACTGTGGTTCAGTTTCTTATTTCATTTCTCCCAGTGACAGTTCAAGTGCTGCAATCCTCCTTAGGTTCGGTTAAGACGTCTGACTATCATGTAGCTATGAGGCTTGCTGGCTGGCGACTCGGGAGTCTCGCCTCGTCTCTAACGATAGTAAAGCTAGTGCGGGTACCTCTGCAGCGTCCTGCTCGGGCTGCTGCGGCGCGTGAGGTGGGCTGGCGGGCTCGGGAGGTCGCGCCTTGTCTGGCGCCCTGGCCTCCTTGTGGTGCTCCGGTGCGGGGGCCATCTTGGCGAGTCCTGCGGGCTCTTGTCTGCCCGGGAAAATGCGGCGGCCCGCGCCTGTGCCGCCGGACGCGCTCAAGCCGCTGCCACCATCGCCGGGACGCCGATCGTTATATCTGAGTAACTTTTCTTTTGTATTTCTTCGCGATCATGATCACTTTTGACGAGGGGCCGACCGTCGGTTTTCACTTCGCTCGCCGGCGCGCCGTCTGCGGGTAAACTGAGAACTCGCCACAGGGATGGGACACACGACGCAAGGTCGAGTCGATCGATTGTCAAATTGTTCAAATGCTAGTTACCTAATTCGTTTACACAACATCTTCGTTAAATAAATAGCTAATTAGTCACCTCAAAATAATTTAAACGATCAATTTTATATTTCCTACCTACCGTCGTCATAAGTCATTATAATTATATTATGTACATATATATTTGGATTGTTATTTTCATAAATAATTACATATACCTACCAAATCTTCCACCTACCAAATCTTCCACCTACCAGAAAACATTTTTTTTTAAGAATAAAAAACTCTTTATTTTTTATGCATCAAACCTGCTTTATAAAACCGATTTAAGTTTTGAAAAGATCAATATACAAAATTTATGCCTCCCATGAAAAAAAAAATGTACCACCTTAAAAATATTTTTTGGAGTTGCTTTGCTGGAATTTTTTGTAGTAAGTCTATAAGATTGCTTTTTTCATTAAATAAATAATTAATTAACTAAAATGATTGGTTTATTTATTTACAATCTCAATATTTTAGTCTTATTTATATTTGATTTCCGACGAATAATTAAAATGATAAAGGTACCTAATAAAAAATATATTATTTCAATTAATTTTTTCTTATAAGTATTTCATTTACATATTATACCGATAACTTACGTTGCGTTATGTATATGATAAAAGATTTTTAATTTAAATGGCATCGATTATATCGATGCCCCTTAATTTTATTGTAAATTAAAACTTTATTATTACTATAATATATATTTAAAAATAATGAGTTATTTTTTTACCTTAGTAAAAGATAAAAATAAAATAATAAAATATACATAATTCTGAAGATAATAATTATATTTAGGTAATAAATATTACTCGACTCTACGTCGCGGCTCAAAAATGTTAGTAATTCTGATAATCGACACCCGTAATATCGCCTTCTCTTTTAGCCATACAGATTATTTAGAGGACTCACGTCATTTATGATTTCGCGCAATTCGACCTGTCAAACAAACACCGTCGCGTACTTAGTCTTATCTGACACATACGCAATTAGGAATCTTTAACACGTATCAGACGCTTCAAGCATGTCAAAGGAAGGAGAGATGGCCGAAAATATATTCGTCTTCGTTCCCAATCTCATTGGTGAGAATTGATCTGTTTTTCTGACACAAAACTACTAATTTAATTAGGACTACCCCACCAGGAGTATGAGAATTACCCTTTCAAGCACTTTCCAAACGATGGAATGCCTTCGTATAATAAAAAATGCGACATTAATCCTACGGGATTATTTTAGCTAGATTACACGCGATCGGAAAACTTAGTTGTAGTTTAAAATTAATAAATATCTTTTATGATATTGTATTATTTTATGATTACTTCCCTTAACAATACATTTATGTAATACGCTATAATGCGTAAATATAATAATTTTAAATCCTATTTTTAAATCCTTTCTCATTACTTTGTTGCGGTTTACAAAATGTTTTTCTTATAATTAAATATGATACTGAAGTTTATTTCACTCACAATACTAGGTTACACTGTATTAAGTTAATTATATTATTAATTTTCTTTTTGTTCAAATGGTAAATGTAGTACATTATGAATTTAGATTTATAAAATCAATGTTTCAATTGAGGGATAATATTCTTTAAATACGCTGCTTATTGGCAAACTTACAGTTTACCTTTATATGTCCATTTTTTCCAAACACATATATGACACCTTTTACAGTAAATCAAAGACAAAACACCTTTTAATATATGTTAACCCTTTCGCATTGGTTGTCGGCATATGCCGTCATAAGATTCCCCGACCGTTGACATTGGTTGACGTGATATATCATTTTGCTACTTTCTTAGAATAGTTTTTTATGCATCATCTGATAGCTAAAGGATACAAGAACCAATGTGATATATGAAAATAGACCAGATAAGTACATGTATGCTTCAAATACTAGTTTTATAATTGACAGTATAATTTGTATTCAAACCGAGCCGTAATGAAAAGGTTAAAGAGTATGGTCACAAGATGGTTTCTTTTTTATTTCAGGATATGGGCGCATTGCTTTGGCCATCATATCTTTCTACTTCATGCCGACCAACTACGTGGTGGCCTGCTGGTGTTATGTCATCTCGGGGTTGTTGGACGCAGTCGATGGACATGCTGCAAGATACTTCAACCAAAGTAAAAATCATATCAAATAATAAAATTACTATAAAATTTGAGAAAAGGAAGAAAAACTCTTAATATATGAATTTTTTAATTTTTATTAGAATTTTATTTTATTATTTCAATATTCTAATCTACTTTTATAGATCATTGACTATATTACAATATTATTATTACTTAAATATACATATACTATACATAAAGTTCTTTTTTCAACGTGTCAATCCAAGCACAAAAATAACGGCAGAAGCGGTATGCGAACCGCGAACCTTGGAAACCAACTATGCCCAGGTATTCTTCCCTTGAGACAATATCAAGAAGGTAAAATTATCCATCAGCAACACAGGTAAATGATTGGTTATAAAGTCCGAGTCGGATCTATAAGTAGTCGTTTCTCATCCATTCAGTCTATAGTTTGGTTCGAGACCCGAGTGGTACTTACTAAAATAAATAGACTGCCGGAAAGTAATAATATTAAGCTTGTGAATAAATGAAGACTGATAGAATAATAATAAAAATATACATACTTTGAATATATACTATAGCGACATCTATCGTACGATGATAACAATGATATAAATACTAGTTTCAACGCAAGTCAGTCTAGGCATAGCAATGGCGCAGTTCGCCGAGCGGTATGAATACCTGGGCATAGTTGGTTTCCAAGGTCCGCGGTTCGCATCCCGCTTCTGCCGTTATTTTTGTGCTTGGATTGACACGTTGAAAAAAGAATTTTATGTATAGTATATGTATATTTAAGTAATAAAAACTCTTAAATTTAGGTTATGTATTTGATAAGTGGATAATCAGGATCGCTTAAGGCAGAAAAAAGTTATCAACAAGATAAAATTGTTAGATACTGTCTTCACCGTTGACAAAAAACAGATAACTAAAAGGTCTTAAAAGGTTAAACAATATCAACTAAAAAGAAACTCATGAAATATTATTATAAATTTGTTTCGTAAATAATTATAATTTACATTTGGTACTCTTCCATTTTATGCTTGTGTATTTGCAATGGCTTTGGCTGAGAAAAAAGTAATCATCTATTATGAGAGAGTTCACATGTTTGGTCCTCAAAGAGGCTTAATATATTGATACCAATGGGTAAATTGACTAAAGCCCCGACTTGAGATTACTCTGCTTGAGATTGCATAATATTTAACACGAATAATCTAATTAAATCATCAACACCTGCTGATTTCTAATTCTCTTCTGAGTAGAAACTTTTGTCACCTTATCTTTTATACTAAAACCTTAAACAACTATGTATTAGTCATTATTTTTTACGGGCCATGAATTAAACATGAGATAAAATTGAACACGCCCAAAAATGATTAATACCAAAATGAAGACATACAAACATATTTGTCAAAAATATAATTACCCTAGCATGCAATAATATTAACTTTTTTATGCAGGTCAATAACTAATTTTTCGTGCACTTGTTTTTGCATAATACTGAAAAAATAAATAAATAAAGTAAGATGGTTTGCATGGCTTTTGTACAGGTGTTCCTTCTTGTACTATGTCATCCTCCTAAATATGAATTATTCTACTTGGAGGTAGTTGCATATCAAATGCATCTTGCTTAGAAACAGATGATTCAATGGTATTTATATCAATTTGAATATTTTTTCCGCTCCCTATTATTAAGAAATTGTTAAATTATTCCGGTTTTAGAATACGGCGTCCACTTTTCGATTGCAGCAACAAGGTATATGATAAATTCATTAATTAAAAAAAAAACTGTATGATAGAAAAACAATGGTACGCTAATACCTGATGTCCAATCTATTGAACACGGATGTTTTGTTGGCTTAATAATCCTATTTAATAACTTTTCTCAATTGATCCTGCCTGCATGGATCTAACGATGATATTTAGATATTCAAGCAATACTTGTGGAATCGTTCCCATTTATCCATACACGGTAGATGTATGTCGACTCAAGAAAAAGAGTTTCTGCAGTTGTTCTTTTATTAATGTAGGATTCGTAGTAGATCCAGCATGTGTTTTCTATTTCATACAATCTGAATCTCTTTATGAAACAGATTAATACAGATTGGTAATCTCTACATGCATAAAACTACTACGAGTCATTGAGTTTTTAAATCTAGTGTTAATTTCGGTTTCTTCTGCCGCAAGGTATGTTGTGGTCGATTACTGCAAGGTGTTGATTTGTTCAGATAACTTTAAATAACTTTGCCAGCGATCATAGCTCAATGGTCAAAGCGTTTGCTTTGCAAGCCAAAGGTCGTGGGTTCGATCCCCGACGGAAATTAAAAAAAAAGGATTTTTAATAGATTTCTGAGCTCTAAAAGGTTGGTGTGAATTTGATCCATCACCTGTAAAATATCAGTCATAGCCTATTAATTAAAATTGGTGGTAGACGAAAGTCGTCCCGTGAAGACCACCCATTCATAGTAAATTCCTGTAATAATAAAGGATTAGGCGTGAATCTCGGGCTGTAGTCTATGACGTTGGCGGATCAACACTCCACATGCAGCGTTTAGCCATATACACCATGGTAAACATCATAGAATTCCACAGATGATACTTCAGAATTACTATCACCATCTGTCGGTATTCTCCTGTATGTGTTTACATAAAAAAAAAACACATCTTTACCACAACATTTTTCTGGTGTTTTTCTATCTATTCTGTCTTATGATATAATATTTTTTTATATTTCCTCTTTTTGTCATTTTAGGCACCAAGTTTGGTGCTATGCTCGACCAGCTGACAGACCGTGCTGGGACCATGTGCCTCTGCATGGTGCTGTGCACCTTCTACCCGGCGCACACCTTCTGGCTGCAGCTAGCCACGGCCGTGGACATCGTGTGCCACTGGCTGTACCTCCACACCACGCTGCTGCAGGGCCGCGCCTCACACAAGTTCATTGACATGTCGGGCAACCCCATCATGCGCCTCTACTACACCAACAAGACCGTGCTCTTCTCCATGTGCGCCGGCAATGAAGCCTTCTATGCTGCACTGTATCTGCTCCACTTTACTGAAGGACCGATGGGTGAGTTTATAATTATGAAATTATCGCATGATCCATATGAGCAGCGATGTCTAAAGATGAGGATATTGACATATTTGGTGTGATATTGCTTCGTATTCAGTGCTAGTGTGGACAGACATGGATTGTTGGATGTTTGATTTTGTGACAGTAGCACCTTGTATTACTAGTGTATCAAATCGGATGTACTTATGACGTGCTTTTTATTGTTACCATTCCTGACTCTCGGCGCTCAGTATTGTGTGACCACTTGTGCTGGACGTGGGGTCGTTGACACTAAATATGTTAATATGTAAACATTATTGATATCACGGGTTCACACACTAATATTTTATATCTTCTTCGTAGTATCAATCCGGTGGATTGGTTTGCAGCAACAGAATCCTGCATCTCGATCTCCATTCCTCTCGGTCCTCCGCAACCCTTTTCAGCTCAGCATAAGCGCTACAATTCATGTCCTCGAATACTTGCTGTAAATACTCCCGTCTAGGGCGCCCTCTACAGTTTCTACCCTCAACCATCCCCTCCACAATATCGTGAAGAAGACCATCGTGGCGCATGATGTGACCAATCCATCGGGCTCGCCTCTCTGAGATGGTTCTTATTAGGTGCCTATCTTCCTTGATTATCCTGAGAACCTCATTGTTCGTGACGTGGTCTCTCCAGGAAATTCCGAGAATTCTTCTGTACGACCACATCTCAAAGGCCTCTAGTCATTTTTTATTACTTTAAGATAAGCACCATGTCTCACAGCCGTACATTAAGATGCTCCAAACAAGTGTTTTGGCAAGTTGCTTGCGGAATAAGATTTCTGATATTTTATTGAATAATACTTTTTTTTGTTTTTCTAGTCGGCAAAATCGGATTGTTCCGCCTGATTGCCTACGCATCGGCTCCCGTGGCCGTGGTGAAGTCTTTGATCTCCGTGCTGCACGGCTGGGTGGCCTCCATGAACTTGGCCACCATTGACGTCAACGAGAGGGCAGCCATTGCAGCAAAGCAAGGCTAAACACACCGCCCGTCAAACTAGTCTCCGTCTACTACCGAGAGTCAAATTCATAACCTGTTACAGTCAACCTTCCCAAATTGTCTTCATATGGTCGGATTATTAGCCCATTGCTCTTGAGGCCTGGACTATTTACTACTAAAAGGGGGTATAATACAAAATAACAATGTAGAAGGGACCGTTATATGAAATATGGCGCAAACACTAAGTGAAAAATCTATTTTACAAATCAAAAAAAGCGTGTGATGTAGGAGGGTTGAATGTATACAGGGATTCCCATTAAGAACGATACAGCTTTATAATAATATAACAACTGATAAAGGACAAATGGATCTGAAGGTTATATTTGAAAGAATATTTCATTTGTTATTCAAACAAAATATTTTTCTCAATGTTACTTTTCAAATGTGATGTCTATGAGCCGTTAGAGTTCTATCATTCCTATTAGGAAACCCTTTATTTTTATTATTAATAATTGATTTACTTATTGGAGTCTTTGTATGTTTTTGGACAACTTTATTTTGTATTCTTCTTCCGTACCTTAGACTGAGAATTCTTACATCAATAAACTTGTGATTGTTTTATCTACTTCTGTTTGCATTCTGTCAGACAAATAATAATGGACACCTGAAGTCTTGTGGCTCTTGTTAGGTTGGCGCAGTTCAATGCACTTATTGAACTGGATACTTAAAATATATTTTTATAAGATTACTTCTACCTTTCCTAACTTGTGTTGTGTAACTAATACTATTAGTATTTCTATAACTATTGTAAATCTGGTGTTCAGTTTTTAAGTGAAGTGACTTATTTTTTCATTTCTCATCACTAAACAGCACCAGACTGTGCAGATTTTATAATTGAGTAATGGAAAGCTTAGAATAGAAACACACCAAGGAAACAAAAATAATTTGTTATATTTTAGTTGTTGAAATAATCTCAGGTTTTTAAGTTGAAACATTTATGTCCTTCATTATATAAGAGTAATAGTATATACATTTAAGATTAAGGAGGACGGAATCGCTAAGGAAATAAACAAAAAAGAAATAGCTAAAAATGGAATTCAGATAATATTTTCAAATATTTCATTTGTTAAACATTTTCGTTTTTTAATATACATTGATGCTAATAAATAATAATAATTTAAAATGCCATTTTTTAAAAATTATGTTTACTTTTATTCAATTTGTTTTTTTGACAACCATTGGATATAATATTTTCTTAAGCAAATAGAGAATTTTTAAATATAACCAACCCTTCAACATTGATTTTTATATATTTTTAAATCTTATAATCAATTTTATATATTAATGCATATGTCATTATGAAGATACTATCATTCACTAACAATATTGTATAAGATTTCCCAACAAGGAATGATTTATTTAATTTCAATAAAAATCTCAGATTCAATTTTATAGGTTATCAGGTTGAATCTTGTATCTTTTAAATTATCCAAACATTATTTCGAATATTATGTTTAAATTTTGTTATGTTAAATAAACCTTTTATATCACTTATTTGTTATTTAAGTTTAATTTTTATATATTTTCTATGCTTTTTAAGTCTATTTTCGTGCCAAATTTTTAGATTTAAGTGTTGCTTATTTAATTAATTATTACCAATGGAAAAATTGAAGAAAGAACACACATGACTGTAATAATTTCAGCATTGACAAACAATTAAGCCTTCAATTGTTATATTGTAATAATTACCTTTGTATTTAATTTTAGTTTTTTTATTTTGTACCTATAGTATGTTTTTTTCTTAAACTTTTCTGTGTAAGTGAACATGAGATTTATTTTTAAATTTCAACCTAACATAAATATACTCCAATCTCGAATAATTAGAAATAATCAAATGGAATTATATATATTTTTTATTTTTAGTCATATTCTTCAAAATGTATTCATCATTGTAATTTCTGTAGACTTGTGATTATTCAAGATGAAAAATAATAAGGTTCCAATTGTTTTTAATAAAAATTAAAGAACCACGTTATTTTGTTAAATTTTTAATTGAAAAAATAAAAAAATAAGTGATGACAGATGCTGTAGGGGGCAATTTTTGTCGATAATATCTTACAATCAGGGATTGAATATTTAAAAGAAATTTTAACCTTTTTTATATGATAATAATGATTTTTCTCTATATTATTACAACCCTGCTTTAGCCGTGTGCTAGAATATTCATAGGTATGCTATATTAGTAAAAACAAAAACAAAATTGGAATAAAATTCAAAATAATATGTAATCTTCTTATATTAATAAGTAATTGATATTTAATGAATATGTAAAAAAATGTGTTCTTGGTTTAAATTGTCAATCAAAAAAACTTTTCGAATAATATTTAATTAATAAAAAAAAAATATTTGTTGTAATAGTTTTTTTTTTTTTTTGTATATTTCTTCAACATTCATTTTGCGATTTATTTAGTATTTATACTCCCATTTATTAAATACATGTTCTTCATTTTAAACATTATATTTAGTTGCATTTATATTTTATGCATTCCTTGTTTTTTTTTTTAAAATATCCATTTTGAATATATTTACACCACATTTTCAAGCGTTTGTATTTTGTTGAAAACTATTTCTAGTACAGACCTTACTTAATAATGACATTGAATAAACCTCCAATACATTTACAAAATGTTTTTTTCTCTCTAAATAACAATCAATAAAACAAATGAGCTATGACAAACAAATGTCTTTACATAAAGTTACTTTTTAAGTTATTTTAATGAATACATGTTTTCAAATGTAATATCAAATATTTTCTTATCTTACTTGTATAGGGTCCGCCATCTAACGTTTTTTTTCAACTAGTGCTTATTTTGTGAATGGTAACACTTAGCTCATGTCTGATTTGACAGATAATTAGTTTTATCCTTCCGCTGAAGGAATATGGTTGTGTATACGCTTGAACAACGCTGGGAAATATTGCGACATTACTTTGAAAATCATGGTAATGTTGTAGAATGTGTGCGAAAGTTGCGTACGGATTTTGGAAGAAGAGAATCACCGTCAGCTCCGTATGTTCGTTAACTTGTGAAAAAAGTGAACGAAACTGGCATCCTCATCGATGAACCAAAGCGTGAAAAGCCAAAAACAGTGCGTACACCCGACAATATTGCTGCTGTGGCAGAAAGTGTGTGTGAAGCGCCATCAATGGCATTTCCATGCGGCGCGGCCATGTTGAACGAATTTTGGTTCACAAAAATTGAAGAGGAGGATATTGGCAACATTTGGTTTCAACAGGACGGCGCTATGTGCCACACAGCCGAAGCTACACTCGATGTTTTGCGCCCTGTTTTAAAAAAAAAAAGTTATTTGGCGGACCCTTTATATATTTTATGCATAAAGGAAGACAGTTACAAAATTGTGTGTACTTTTGATGTTAAATATCAAGAAAATGTATGGTTAATGTTCACCTTTTGCTAATAATGGTAATAGAACAAATCTGCCCAGTTTTAGAATACACTATACCTTTATATATGAGCTCCAAAATATGCACATGAAAGACTCAGTTTAAAAAAGAAAAATTCTGTAATAAATAATAGTTCACTTACATTTAACTTTGAATCTTTGTCACAGATATAAAGTATACTCCTTTACAAAATCTGAATATAAAAATATCAATATACATTTGCGATCTCCCCAACTTTTACTTAACCTTTTCTATGCCAAGCGGTTTTTGTATGGTAAGACCCCGAGGGCCGTCATTTTTTCGTAAAATCAAAAGCTATTTTTAAAATCGATGTATTATCGATAATTCTTGACAATACGTAGTAGTTAATTATTTCAACATGGCAGCAAGAGATGTCACTGTGTGTTCTATATTTTAAATTAACCAAAAAAACGGGACATATGATGACACAGAGGCTCAAACCAGAGCGAGAGTACTCGCTCTTTTTCTATAACCGGCCTGCTGGGCACGGCCAAGAATGCGAGTAATCTCGCTCTTGGCACAGAAGCGGTTAAATATTACACATCTATCCAGCTGAGCGTCAAAAATCTACTCAGCCTGTAAAAATTCCATTGATTTTAATTCTCTTTTACATGCGCATATTTGAATAAAAAAATGTGTGCAAATATAACCAAACAGATTATTTTATTTTATACTTACATGCTAATGGAATTATGAAAAAATATTTTTACAAAAGTATAATGTTATGGTTACTGACTTCTCATTGGAAGGAGAGTGTTATAGATATTAATATAGTAGAAAAGTAATTAGTGACATTTTTAATAATTTCCCCTAATCGATTTGTGGAGTGGTTACCTATCTTTAAATATAAATAAACGCTTTTACAATCTCATTTCCCAGATATGGCAACCCCAAATATATTATAATACAAAATATGGAACAATTTTCAATTTGACCAAGTATATTATTTATTTATATTTAATTTATCATTGTGAATTGCTGATGCATCATACCAGGGTAATTTTATAATAATTTTCCATAATCTGTTACTTGTTTTTGTGTCAATATGTACTTATAAATAAAAATATTAATAATTATAATGTTGTACTCAACCAAATACTAATTTACACGTAGTATATTTTATTAGAATTTTTATCTATAATTAAAGTTGGTTCATAATAGAAAATATCTTCTTTGTTTTATTTATTACTAAGAATGATATCCAGCAATGTCACATAATTTCAATGAATTCTTAATATTCTGTTTTTTAGTTACTGATAAAAATATAAACCTTATAAAACATTAGAAAATTCCATTAGAGTAATTTATTTCTTGAATAACAAAATATATTCAGTGTAGTAGTATATTAATTAATAAACATATATATGTAGGTAGTATTGTAATATATTCTCGATTAACAGTTGATTAAAGTTTCAGTATTTAAATAAAAAATATTATTTTTCATGCAATATATGTTTTAAAATTCAAATTATGTTTACCTATTTATGGAACATTATTGCCTTAATGTCAAAGCAACTATCTTCTTTGATTTGATTATATAAAGAAGTAGTAAATAAATAAAATCATGATAAATGTCAAAACACTATTTAACAAAAATGTCTTATATATAAATAAGCTGTAATAATAAATTGCAAGAAAAACAAAAGCTCCTCTTGTAAGTGATTCCTGCGTCTGTGCACAGAGGGGATAAAGGCAGCCAAGTTTTTTTTTTTTAAAAGTGAAGCCACGTAAAATTTACCAAACACTATTTTATAATCGGGAATTTGTAACAATTATTATTTATGGTTGACGTCTTAACTTATCTATTTTTTAAATAAAATTATGTTTTTCGTTCAAATATAAATGTTACATTATAATATGCACTCTAGTCTAAAAACATGCAATTGTTGATTATTTTACCTAGAAAAATCCTATTAAATTAATATTGTAAAAGAAATATAACTATACGTATAAATCCAACAATAAAAATAAATATAATACATATATGGGTTTTATTTTATATACAATATGTGTGACAACAGTTTTGTTGAAAAACAATCGACATAATGCTGAATAACATAATGTTCCTTTTTTCAAAATGCACCTTCTATGGTGGGCTTGCAATTTTATGATTATATTTGCTTTAGCATTATGAAAGGGTGAAGTGAAGGTCCTGCACCAAAAGGTATCATGGAAAGAATGGAAAATTATATCAACTGCCAAGTCTCCATTTTAATTCATAATCGCATGTTTCAGTATTTATTTCCTTCATTTAACGATTTTTACATTTTTTTCTGTTCATTTTATTATCACATTTTCAAATATTTAAAAAAATCACGCTAGATTTTTTCGTTCATGCACTTGTTGCTCATTATTATATTTTTTTATTAATTCATTCGTCAAGATTTATAATTACGTCACAATTATTAGTATTTTGAAAATATTTGCAAAGTAAAAACTATGTCATGCGTCATTTTGGCATCGAAATTATTGTTCGTTTGTTTTTACGTCGAGAGCAGTGCTTGTCCATCTTTTAGAATGATACTTTCATTTGGTATTTATACACAACGATATCTTTTTAAACAATTATTTTTTCGGTCATTTTTGACATTTTACACGCGCAATTTAAATTTATCTGTCATTTCAAACAATTATCATTTGGATGTCGTATATATATGTACTTGTATATAATATATAAATTGTAGCTCGATCCCTATTACTACAGATTTTTTCCCCCAAGAAAGAAGAGTATTTTTATGAAGTTCACTACTTTTTTACTTTTCTCTACATAATTTATTCAAACAAAAACATTTAGCTATCAATAATCTCAATGAACATGTGGAGAAGCGCAACTGAGGGGAATACTTGGATTGCCCCGAAAGAGGACTGAGCCCCAGGACATGACCAGGGGTGGAATATATGGAGGTCCCTTAACAGACTTCGGACCGGAGTATGCAAGACGAGGACACAAATGAAAGCCTGGCAGTTTTACAGCGGACCGACTGAATGTGACTGCGGTGCGGAGCAGACCCTGTCACACCTTCTGGCGTGTGCGCCGTGTCCGAGTAGCTGCACCCAGGAAGACCTGATGATGGCCGGGAGTAACGCCATCGACGTCGCCCACTTCTGGGCAGACAGGATCTGACCCTGTTGCTTCCGACACGATTATATATATATATATATATATATATATATATATATATATATATATATATATATATATGTATATATATATATATATATGTATATATATATATATATAAATATATATATATATATATATATATTTATACATATATATATATGTTTAATATTCAATGTACAAATAGGTCGAGTAATCAAATTACGTTCTTTTTTTCGTAATTATCATCTAGATCAGCGGTCGGGGAACTGGGGTAAATTACCCCAAATGGGGTAAAAATGTTTTTTTTCTGATAATAAAGAAATTTTTCTAGTTTGCTATTTCATAAACGTGTTAGTATTTTTACAAACTTAATCAATTTAGGTGTGTGTGAGGAGTAAGAGACGCGCGTGTGTGTGTGCATAATTTTTCCGTGTAAATTAACGTCTTTTTTTCAAACTGGGTGGAAGGGGTAATATCGACTTACTCAAAAATATTTTGGGGTAATGGTTAAAAAAAGTTTCCCGACCGCTGATCTAGATTCTATAAATTTAATTATTTCAAAATATTAATCATTGATATGGTTGAAGAATTTCTGATTTAATATGCAAGTTAAAATCACGCCACCTTTTTCTCGGCCGAGTAACGATCAATTTCTAGCAAATTCGAGTTAGTGCGTAATCTTGGCAGGTAAAACCGGCAGACTTGTGTTTTGAACAACGTATTACCTGGCGGACGGCCAAGTTAGTTTGAATAATATTTTCAGTTTATCTGCTTGTTTGTTTGCATCGCAGAATTTCAGATGCAATATTATTTTTGAATTGTTTGTTTTAATTGCATCGTAGGGTTACGGCTTAACCGGCGCGACTCACGCCACGGCGTAGCCTTTTCTTTGTTGTCTATTATTCATGAGAAGAACAAATACGAGTATAGTGCTCTGTATGCAAAATAATATAGTGATTTAAAAATAAAAATACAAGTTCTATGCTTAGGTTTATTTTTATTTTTTATGTAAACACTTACAGGAGAATACAGATGGTGATAGTAATTCTGAATTATCATCTGTGGAATTCTATGACGCTTACCGTGGTGCTTATGAGTAAGCGCTGCATGTGGAGTGTTGATCCGCCAACGTCATAGACTACAGTCCGAGATTCACGCAATGTCCTTTATTATTACAAGAATTTACTATGAATGGGTGGTCTTCACGGGACGACTTTCGTCTACCACCAATTTTAATAAATAGGCTATGACTGGCATTTTACGGGTGAAGAACCAAATTCACGCTAACTGAGGGTATTTTAGAGCTTAGAATTCGATTAAAAACTCTTTTTTAATCTCCTTGGGGGATCGAACCCACGACCTTTGGCTTGCAAAGCAAACGCTTTGACCATAGAGCTATACCCGCCGGCAGGAGTGATATGATCGTATTAGTTTAACAAAATTGATGTGTGGTTTACGGATTACGATAAAAATTACATTTAGATTATTAACTGCCTATATGTATTATATTTGGACTGATAATTAAATATTTAATACATAATCATATTTTTATACTAAAATCGAACTTCTCTAAAATAACGATTGAAATGTATTCGTAGGTTTAATAAATGTCAATGTATAAGTCTGTCTACATTTAAAAACATATTTGTATAGGAAACTATATATTTATTAAAGTCAAAGATCTTGAAAATTGAACGATTATTATCGTAAACATGTAAATTGTTATTATCATATGTAACGATAGCTTGCTAACACATATAAAACTTTTAACGGAAAAATATTAATATAAAAGTAAGTACATATATAGATTTTTAAAATTATTTATTAGAATATTATTTTATTATTTCAATATTTTAATCTACTTTTATAGATCATTGACTATATTACAATATTATAATTGATTAAATATACATATACTATACATAAAAATCTTTAAACCAGTCAATTCATTCAGAAAAAATATCGGCAGGAGCGGGATGCGAACCGCGGACCTTTGGAACCACCCTTTTTGCCCAGGTAATTATACCGCTCGGCCACCGGCCATTTCTTCCGCCTTGAGCTGACTCATTTCGAATCTTCTATTTAAGGCTATCATCGTATGGTAGATGTCGCTATAGAATATATTCAAAGTATGTATATTTTTATTTTTTATTATTCAATCAGAATGCATTTATTCACAAGCTTAATATTATTACTTTCCGACAATGATCTATAAAAGTAGATTAGAATATTGAAATAATAAAATAATATTCTAATAAATAATTTAAAAAATCCATATAATGATGTCACCTTGAGACAATATCAAGAAAGTAAAATTATTCATCATTAACACAGGTAAATAATTAATTGCAATGTGCACGTCGTACTTACAAGAAGTTGTTCTCATCCATTCGATCTATAGTTTAGGTTCAAGACCCGAGTGGTACTGACTAAAATAAATAGATTGTCGCAATGAGTACTGTAAGTAGCAAAAAGATATATAACGTCAACCGATGTCAGTGGTCGGGGAATCTTTGACGGCATATACTGACAACCGATGCGAAAGGGTTAAATAAAACACTGGTAAGGTATAATAAGCTCCTTACTGCAGCTGCATTGCCGTAACAGCTGGTGTTTGTTACAATATGTAATAATGTTTAAAATTACTGCCTTTTATGAAAACACATGCAAAGAAACAGAGAAGATTTTCAAAATTACATAATAGATAACAAAAAATATTTTTTATGTGTTTTCCCCTTTTGAAAGATTTTATGTTTATCTATTTTAAGCATTGTCCTTTGTTTTTAGGAGTCTTTTTATAAATAATTTTGTTCAAAATGATCTTCTATTCCATAAAAAAATATATTTTATATTTTTTTAATATTCGTTAATTAAATCGATGATTGTATTGAATCTTTTGCATGGGTAGGTATATTCGTGTCTCTGAGAAACATCCGATCAAAACATCCAACGTAACGTCAGCTGAGCAGTTATTGTCTCTGTCGCATATTTTCAATGTTTACAAGTCGAGCGCCCGACCGACCGTAGGGCTGCTATAAAACAGTAGCCGCGCCCCCGGAGCGCCACAATAAACAATATGAGCGCAAGCAAACTAGACGCAGTCTACAGAAGCATCCTCATCACCAAGTTCTTCACCAAGGGATGGGGCAAACCGGACAATTTGCAAAGGTAAACCCCACCTGTCATCTCGCATACATTTTGAGGTTACGTCGCATGAATTTTTTCATTCTTCGCTTATTATGACATCACAACAACTGTCATATATTATTAGAAACACCAATATTGAAAGCATTTTTACGCAGCAATTTAGAGCTTAAAAATAAATCGTATCGTAAATAATTATCACATTTTTTTATACTTTGTGATGTCATAGAAAAAAAAACAATGTAAATTTTTCCCCAAAATCACCAATCAATCAAAAGTATCATAATGTTTTTTTTCATAGAATATTATCGATTACCTAACATTATGTAAATTCTTTCTATAAGTCTTTACTATTATGTTGCATTATATGATGCGTCATTTGTTGTTGTTTTTAATATCAAGGATGAATAATTATTTGCAGGACATTGCACAATTCTCGGAAGTATTTTTATATCGTTTTTATTTTTATTGACGTACATGGTTAGTTTTTAAAATAATTTTTGATCAATTATGAAGGTTTTAATTTATTATAGAGTAATAATATTTTATCAGAAATTATCCAAACATAAAATATAAATAACAAGATAATATATGATATTGTGGCTTTTGGGTTTAGCCGTGTGTGGCGAATTTCTTCTCTCCGATATTTCGACCGCCATTGCAGGGGTCTTCTTCAGGGTTGATGATTAAGTTGTAATTTAGTTGTGTTAGAGTTTGTGTCATTATTTTTTTTACGAGCGAACAAGTAATTTTTTTTATTCATATTTAAAGAATAAAATAATAAAATTTGTAAAACCACTAAGTTTTAATTAATTTCAACCATTTTAAGTTTGTCCTGACGAAGATGAGATTTCACTGAAACCGGTAGATCAATAAATAGCTTAAACTCGGTGGTTTTTCAAAATTTATTGTTTCGTTTCTTTAAAAATATTATGCCTTATATAATTATATATAAAAATAAAAAATATATATAATTTTGTGAAAAAAATAATATATTTATGAACATAAGAATTTCTTGCAGAGAATTAATGTATTACTGCAGTTCTGGTACTCTAATACTTTCTTAAGATGGCTCTATAATGTAACATCTTCATAATATTATGCAGTAATAACATAAACATGTGCTTCTCTTTGCCTTGCAACGTACATTATGATGTCATAATTAAACATGCTTTGATTATGCGTACATGTTTACACTCCATCTCAGCCAAGATTAGATTCAAGGTTGGGTTGGTTAAGTAGGCTAACTTAACTGTCACACAAGAATTTCTGAGCTTGTATTTAACTCTTCCTTTGTGCATTAGTCCTCATTATATTAAAATATATATTTTTTAAACAATCAATTTTAATCAATATAATTTGTTTTGATTGTCGCAGATTATTTGAATTTCGCAAAGTGGTCTCCAACAGGGAAGAGTGCTATAAGCTGATACCTCCGGATTATCCCGTGACTATTACAAAGGTGATTATCACATCTAATTTAATTATTATATCTTATACGTAAATTTCTACACGATTTTTGTTTTACTCTTGTATAACAAAATATGTATGGAATCAATCCTTTTGGGTTTGAAACACTGATATTATTACCGTGAATAATATATATTTATTACATATTTAAAAAAATATATTTAAAATAAAATATTTTTAAAATATATAATTGAAGCTTGAATCCAACACCTGCTGTCCTTTTTCTCTTTATCTGTTTAATTGAGGATAAAAATGAATATCTTGTACAATTGTATTTATTTTTTATCGCATGCCGGTCAATGCTTTTAGTATTTTATCTATTTTTCATTACACAAATCAGAACATTATTGCCTTTTGTAATCCTTATCTAATCTCCCTAATACCAATATCTATATTTATCTTCAGTGAGTTTTATGTACTAATAATGTAATTGGTGCATTGATTTCTTAAGTCAAATGTGCTAATTTAAATATTATTATCATTCTTTAATATTAACAATCCACAAATTCTTAAATAGTAATTTAAGATATCGTGGTTGAGCTATCATCAAGAGATAGCATTTTATTTGGATGTTTATAGTTAAATTGTATTACTGATGTTCACACCACTGACATGCTTTTGTTTAGCCTATTATTTTTTTCAAATACCCATTCTAATAATAGGTTTTGATTAGCATTCTTATCATGAATGCGTCAGCTAAAAGTAAACTCATTGCAAAACAATTTATCTACCTGAATAATCAATTTTTACATATTATTTTTTCTCTTGCTTTATTTATTTTCAAGGTAAAATACATTATTTACAAAGATATGAAATGTAGAAAATCACCGCATTGAAGTTACCTTATCTGAGGAATATATAATGTTAGAATTTTTCAATATGGACCAATAGCTTGTAGTTTTTTTAAACTGTCTAGGTCAGCGGTTGGGGAAACAGGGTAAATTACCCCAAATTGGGTAAAAACATGTTTTTTGGGGTAATAAGGAAATTTTTCTAGTTTGCTATTTCATAAAACTTACTGTTTTCATGTAACTTTTTTGTTATTTTCCGTGTAAATTAATTCAATAAATAATGTTTATTTAAATATACATTGATTGTCTTCTTTTCAAAATGGGGGAAGGGGTAATATCGACTTACGCAAAAATATTTTGGGGTAATATCGACTTATGCAAAAATATTTTGGGGTAATGGTTAAAAAAGTTCTTTAACCGCTGGTCTAGGTCATTAGACTGCTATTTAGTAGTCTAATGACCTAGACAGTTTATTTTTTAATTTTTTATTATTTGATTATAATCCCTTTTCATTGAATTGAGTTTATGTATAATTTACCATTTAGAGTTTTTTTTAGTGTTTTTGTGGGGAAAATATATAAATTCATATTATTAAGTTATAAAATGTCAATCTATTTTACTTCATATAATGTTTATATTTAGTACTTAACCCTTTCATTACGGCTCGGTGGAATACAAATTATACTGTCAATTATAAAACTAGTATTTGAAGCATAAATGTACTCATCTGGTCTATTTTCATATATCATATTGGTTCTTGTATCATTTAGCTATCAGATGATGCATAAACATCTATTCTAAGAAAGTAGCAAAATGATATATATCACCACTACCGATGTCAACGGTAGGGGAATCTTACACGGCATATATCGGGTATCGATGCAAATAGGTTAACGAAAGATGTATTTTTAGATATAATTCTATTGTTTTATTGTTGATGACATTCTGCTAAAAGGACAATCTCAAGTGTGCATGGCTTCTTTATGAATTTTAAATATATTTTTAATCAACTCTAAAAAGTAAAGGAGCCGAAACATGTTGACAACAATAAAACTGTAAATTTAAATATATATATAAATATCATTGAATATAGTTTTGAATGAATTACTATGTAGTGTTCATCATCAGCCTGTGTCCGTCCATTGTTGAACGTATGCCTTTTAAATGTGTCTATTCTTTCTCGATCCTCCGCCTTCCGCATCCAGGCTACACCCGCTATTTTTCTAATGTCCTCAGTCCATCTAGCAGGGAGTCAGTCACTCTGACACTTTTCTTTCCCATCATCCACCATCTCTTCGACAGATATGCCCTGCCCATTGCCACTTGAGTGTGCCTATTCGTTCTTTCTTCTTTGGATTTTCCCTTTCGGATTCTATCTTTCAGAGACACTCCGAGCATGTATCTCTCCATGGAAGTAGTGTTCATTGGACATAAATATAAATGTTAATAAGTATATAATATGTATTTCACAGTATACAATATACCTAAATGAAGAATTGTGTTTAATTTAGATGCATATAAGTGTCAAGTGTATTCATTGAGCCGCGTTGGCCGTTACATTATGTGCTTGCTGCTGTCATTATTTGTGACGACAAATAAAATAGTAATGACGCTTGTAAACTCTTCCACGTGGATCTGTTGTTCTGTCTACTGATGCAGATTATGAAATGCCAATATTTGGCACAACTAAGTGGTTAATATGACGGCGGCGGCCAAATATAAATCAGAGACATCTGAATAACAAACACGTGAATTATCCACATGAGTTGCATTACTATTCACATTTTTATTGATGGATACATAAAATATCTAATTATATTTTTGGAACATACAAATAGCTGATGTCATATTTTGGAATAAGACATGACAAAAATAATTCGAATAATATTTATAACATAGTTTCATTTACTTAGAAATCTTTTGGAATATTAAATATAAATGATACAACAACATGTGAATGTTGTTTTTGTGATTTTTGATGATTCATGCATTGTACTTGAAATCCTCATCATCATCATCAGTCTGTCCACTGTTAAACGCAGGCCTTGCAGGTCGGCCAACGCTTCGTTTGCCAGTTCTTTGGTGCCACTCCAACATTTTTCTTCCCCATTGACCGCTGTCTCTTCTACAGATATGTCCTGCCTATTACCACTTGAGTTTGCCTATTTGTTGGGTAGCCTCTACTACTTGAGTTCTTCTTAGGATATCCTCGTTTCGGATCCTATCTTTTAGAGTCACTCTGAGCATAGATCTCTCCATGGCACGTTGCGTGACCAATATTTTATGGTTAAGACTTGCTGTTAGATTTCACATCTCTGCGCCATGAGTTAATACTGGGAGGGCTGCATTGGTTATCCTTGAAATCCTGGTCCCACAATGTAAGGTACTTATTGAAGATACTTATTAAAAAAAAAACAGGAAAATGTAATGTTTTTGTCCTTTAATGTACATATAAGTAATTTACTTGATAAGTTGATCTATCAAGAATAAGTCACATATGTGGCTGAACTATGTATAGGCTGGTGTAATAAAGTTATATATATGTGTTATTACACCAGCCTATACATGTTTAGGTGTTAGATCCTTATTGAAGGATTGCGTTTTTGGTTGCAGGAAGAGAAAAGCAAGGACTGTCATGTGCTGGAAGGACACTTCACCACTCCAATGGAAAACTTCCTCCCCGGCGTGGTGCCCAGCTGTGCACAGAAAGCACACTTTCAGGTAAATATACGTACGGAGATAACCAGATTAAATTTTACTAATATCTTAATGAATATTTAAAATTAAAAAAACATTTTTTTATCTCTGTGTATAAAAATCATCTCCTTTACATAGTATTTATGCTTTTAATGTTTATTTCTAGGTTATCATGCCTGCAAAGTGGCTTGAGAGCGACTTCAAGCCAATGTGTGTCCAACTTGCCGGAACTGGTGACCATGTAAGTACAAAAACAACACAATATAAATTATTCATTTTTATTAATTACTACACTTCATTATGCACCGGAAAGCTGCTATAGATGCTATAAAAAGTTTATCACTATCACAGTATAAAAAATATTTCTCTTCATAATCTCCTTTTTATCAGTAACACTGGTCACATTATATGTTCTGCATTGCTATTGATATCAGCTCGTTATAACCCTTGTAGACTACGCCAAAACCTCGATATATGATCTTTCATCTCTTACTTTTATTCGCTCATCTGACTCGCATACATAAAAGGTGTTAGTCTTGATTAAAGGAATAAAACTAGATATGGTGCTGTCGGCTTTTTGTAATTATTTAACAGGCCGTTGGCAGGACTAGTACTGTAAATCGACACTTGCGGCGCTGGGTGTCACCGACCACAGTGTTAGTAATCAGTTAAGTTTCGAATGCGACGAGTAGCGTGTTGTTATCCGGCCGGAATCTGAAAGCAAACGCTCCACCCCGGACCGAAAATTTGACAAGTTTATCAAAAATATATGTCAATGTGCTTCTACAAAAGTCTTTTCGTTGCTCATCTGCTCCTCATCTGTCCATCATGCATCCTGATAATGATCCCGGCGACGTGAAGTCGTCTTTCCTTTAGTGAAGGAGATGTTACTGTTTAGCATCGTTTGGTAGAAAAAAAAATGTTGCCAGGTGTATCAATGTTCCATTCACGTCCCTTAATATTATACATGTTTAAAAATTACTTGTAAATAAATGAAATAATTTCAATTTAATCACACAAATGACAATATTTTTTGCAATTAATTTATAATCCATGTAGATATTCAAAAAAACCTGCTTTTGTGCTGTTCAAATCCGTGTTTTTAAATGAACGTTTTTTTATACAGTTTGCTTTCATCAAAAGTGAAATGTATAATATATTATCTTTTAGTTCTTTTGGAGGCGAAGGAATTTCATGGCAAAACCACTGATGAAGGAGGCCGGCATCGGGTCCATCATTCTGGAGAACCCCTTCTATGGATACAGAAAACCACAAGATCAAGTGTGAGTGTATTCACTGTCATACATTATTTATTAACAACCCTTACTTATTAGATTATATACTGATACATTGGGGTAAATTTACGAATGCCATGACTCTTGAGATTACTCTCATTTATGTAAATTGGAACAAAAATACACAATTTAACTTAAAACTGTGGCATATGTTAATGTTAATGCCGTTAAGGCTAAGCCATGGCCCGAAAGAGCGATCCTAAGCAGGACCGACTAAACCCCGACTAGCCTTCAAGCAAGGGGTGTTATGTTGTAGTAATATACGAGGGTGGTTCGATAAGTACTTAGCATACAAAAGAAAAACGAAAATATTGTGTGCCAATTTATTTCTCAACGTAGTCTCCTTTTAGCTCGATACAATTGACTCAGCGATGCTCCAACTTCTTTAACCCGTCTGAACAATACGTTTTCTCGAGGTCTGCAAAGTAAACCTCCGTGGCGGCGATGACCTCCTCATTCGACTCAAATTTCTGCTCGGCGAGTGACTTTTTCAAGTTTGGAAACAATATCAGATCCCCCTCGTAGATCAACACCTTATATCTCTTTTAATTTTTTAATCTAACATTATTTCTTATATATATTACTTGATCTTTTAAACGGGGCGCCTTTCTGTTGGATTTGTTAATAGATTTTTGTGTTAATTAATATAGACTGCAATACATTTTCCAGTAAATAAATATATCAGGTATTACTTATAGTTTTTCAATGGAATCCAATATGTTTTATATTCAGTTATATAGTAAGTTAATTTGAAACATTATAACAGTAGATTAAAACTGGAACACGAGGCTTAAAATTCCATTTAAACCTTATGACCGCTGTAGACATCTTACGTAATAAATGGGTTAAAGTTTACTGAGATATGTGAAGTAATAAATATTGAAAGAGTCAAATGAGAACTGTTCTTATTGGATACTAAATCAATTTTGAATGCAATATGCTAGTCTTATTTTAAATGACAATGAAATTATGATTTGTTTTTTTTTGGCTTAGGCGATCTTCCCTGCATAATGTATCAGACATCTTTGTGATGGGCGGCTGCCTGATGCTGGAGACTCTTGTGCTGCTGCACTGGTGTGAGAGGAACGGCCTGGGCCCCCTCGGGGTCACCGGCCTCTCCATGGGAGGACATGTCAGTAAATCATTCATACGTACACGACTACATAAAAATATTTTTAAAAAATACAATGGAAGGAATCAATGTTTTTGAATTTCATTCTACAACTCTTCTTTTTCAAACAAAATTTGACGATATATCATTTTGTGGAAAATAACTTTGTACATTTCAATAATAAAAATAAAATTACATACACCATTATGTTTTTAAATAAAAAATCGATTTGTTTCCCTTCATTAGATACAATCACCTCAGATGTGAGCCAAAATACATTGACCTGAGTCAATGCTATTTTATTGGCTCTTACTATTCAATTAATTCTCAATCATTGAATGTAAGATTCAAATTTCTTAAAATAATAATATTATTTTTTATAAACCATGTTAAAATACGCTGTCTGAATATTGAAAACTAACCTTTTAAAAAGTTTTTATTTTTATTATTGCTTAATATTATTATTTAAACTTTACAGATGGCTTCTCTGGCAGCCACCAACTGGCCTAAGCCACTGGTTCTCGTTCCCTGCCTGTCGTGGTCCACAGCATCAGCGGTCTTTACACAGGTTACAAATCCTTCAATTATTCATCATCTATGTTAAAAGTATAAAATATTTTAATAAAAAAATATATATTACGTTTATTATTGTTTTTACTTCTTAAAGCAACATACTAGTTTATTTTGTAGTAAAATGTGTAAGGAAAGCCATATAATGAGAGTTGTGTTGCTTGATCTTATTTCAAAGAAGTGTACTCCATAACATAACTATAAATTTCAGACTTTAATTCAATAATTGATATAGTTTTTTTTATTGATTATTTAGGGTGTGATGTCCAACTCTATAAACTGGGAACTGCTGGAAACGCAGTTCTTTTCTGACGGCCAATACCGGGACAAGCTCGCCAAGATGGTGACCATCGTGGACGAGGCCTTTCTCGCAGGACGGAAGTTCGCCCAGCGCTTTTCAAAAGCTGAGCATTCTGCCGCCTCTCTAGACGTGGGCTGCTACAACTTACCCGGCCTCCTCGCCCGCAGTCCCAGCGCCCCGCCCTTCGACATTACGAACCCGAACCCCATCTCAAGCTGTCAAGGACTCTCACCGGACTTTGGTCAAAATTACTCGGTGATCAACACGCAAGAAAACGCGGACGCCGTCAACGACAACGCCCCCACGTTGGAAAGTTTAAAGACAAATAAATGTTTAAGTGAGAATCTCTACAACAAGATTACGTCCGATAAGAAGTTCTGCTTGGAGCCTTACGAGATCAACGAACTGAATAGGATAGCTTTTCAAACGGTCGATCAAGCCATTGAGAAATTAAAAGAGTCACAGAAGATGCAAGATAAAATCGAAAGTGTTAAAGTTGAAGAGATCACGAACGCCGAAGCTGTCGAAAGTTGTTCTAAATTAAACGCGACGAGTGAGAACCTTCCTGCGTTATGTGACATTAAAAATCAAGTGATGGTTACCGATGGGAAAATTGAAGATCTTTCAGCGTCGAAGCAAGTTACCGTCGAGTCGGAGATTGTGAGGAACATTTTGATTGATTCGGATGGAGAGGTGCCCAAGGTTGAGAAGCCGAGCGAGGCAGGGAAGAATCTACTTAGTACGATTCCGTTCTTGTCAAAGACTGCGGAGAAGAAGGTGAAAGTGCGCAGCCGGGAGGCGCAGCAGTTCATGAGAGGCGTCATGGACGAGTGCACGCATCTCGGAAACTTCTCAGTCCCTTTTGACACGTCTCTCATTATTGGTGAGTTATAATTTTAAAATATCTTTTTTTAAACAGAGCATTAGAACGACGTTTATAGTCTATCAAGTAGTTATACTTATGATTTATAATGTGGCAATAATGTGAATAATCCGTTAATAATTTATGAAAATCTGTCCAAGATCACTTACAATTTTATAAAATAGATGCATACTTATATATTTAAAGCGTAATTTTATGCAGAAAAGGAAGGCAACCAATTATTTTGTCAGTATTTAATTCAATTAATGGCCAGTAAATATTAAAAAAAAATCATTAATAAATACATAAAAAAAGTCAGTAAAAATAATAAATCGGTAGTATAAAAATAATACATAAGTTTAATTAATAGAATTTAATAAAAGTTTAGGTTAGGTTTTCCATTTTATGTGCTAATTTTTATTCATTTTACATTAATTACTGGCAGTATTGAGTATATTACCACCGGTAAGCTATGGAATGCTCTTCCAGCATCTGTGTTTCCTCCTTCCTACAATCTGGATCTCTTCAAGAAACAGATAAATATACACTTGCAATCTCCCCAACCCACACAAACACAAACACAACACACGTTTCGCGCATGCAGCGTCCAGCCTCCTGGCTGAGCGTCATAGACCACATTCATACTGGCACAGTGGATAGTGCCAATTTATTTGATCTAGTGCCTGTATATATTATTTAATTTACTGACAAAACCTTATATAAGTTACTGAACAAATAAATACAGGCCGAATACAAATAACACATCTATCCACTAAAATAATTATAAATGTGATACAATAAGATGGACTAATTACATTGTGGTATTTGTTTCTTTTGAATTTCCAATAAAATCAATATCCAGGTAATTCACAATGTCTTAGTAATTTTAATTATTTAAGAATATTTTATGTAATAGTAACATGTCTTACAGCCGTGTGTGCCAAGCATGACGCCTACGTCCCCCGGGGAGACAGCGGCGCCCTGGAGGAGCTGTGGCCGGGGGCGGAGGTTCGCTACATTGACGCTGGCCACGTGTCCGCATATGTCCTGCATCAAAGCCTCTTCAGGTAAACAATCCACCAACATTTTTTATTTATTTTATTTATTTCAACAGAACAGATGTTTCAGATTTATGGAGTACAGTACAAACATTGAAAAATTATACATAGTTTATCTATTATAGCATTATACAAATAAATAATGTAAACATACAAATCTAAGATAAAATAAGGTAATATAGTACAGAGACAGACATGAAAAAGTAGATAAAAAAGAGATGAAATAATAACAGTGGAATACTGAAAAATTACAAACACGGAGAGTAGATATAACAATGTAATATTCAGTAGACAAGTAGATAAAAAGACAAAATACTAGTTTTCGTAATTAATACATGGAACGTTAACATTAGTATGAGTAACAAACATGGAAAAGTAAGCATATTATAGTAGAAGTAAGTAATTTCAATGGCAAAGGAGGATACAATTTAGTATTTGAGATTACATGCATCTAAATTATTTTTTCCTATTCAAAATTACTTAATTACAGATTCTAATTATGCTTATATTTTTTGTTCTCATCTTTACAATGAATTTCATATTTTTGTGTGTTCTTTTTTGTGTACATTTTTGAGTAAATAATTTTATGATAAAACATATAAATTCATATATATTATTTTAAAGACATTTATAATTTATTACAAATCTTAATAACATTAAGGTTATCAAATCATAAAACTTGGTGAAACTGCATAATTTTAAATTAATTTTAATTAAAAATTATTTAATTGAAAATATTTAGTTTCGATTCACATTTATTTGAAATTATTACATGTTTCGGCCTCCCTGGAGACCATCTTCAATAACGATATTGAAATAAATGTAGATGGTCTCCAGGGAGGCCGAAACATGTAATCATTTAAAATAAATGTGAATCAAAATTAAATATTTTTATTTATAAATTTTTATTTTAAATTAATTTAAAACTACAAATCTTAATGTCAATGCTTACATTATGTTTGTATGTGTTTATAGTTGAAGGAATACGTTTTTAAATCCGCTTTGATTTGTACACTAATTATAATAAGTTTTTTTTTTAATGTAATATTCTCTTTTCAGATCCTGTATTGTGGAAGCATTTGAAAAATCAAAGAAGACATGGGTGAATGGAAAGCATGTAGCTTAATACACAAATAGATACATAATTGAAAATAGTCAAATTCTTATTTATATGCTGTAAATATTGACCTGTACAGTCTAACATATATAAATTGCTATTTAATAATTCAGCATAGATGGATAAAAATCATGTATTCACCATAAATACTTTGAGCTACATTGATAAATTTAAAAAACATAGACAAAGAAATTAACGCTTGGATTGTGTTTCTCATTTTTTAATTGTCTCTGGCCGTTGTTGTTTTTTCCTATATTATTCAGTAGTCATAAAGTAAAGAGGAGAAACATCTCGTCGTGTAAATATTATTATTAATTTTGTACCTACTTGTATTTTTAGTTTTTTAATATTAGCCGATGATAAAGCTTTTAAATCCAGTGTGCCTTATTTGATAAACCTTGTGGCCCGAGGCCTGATGCAAATTGAAATTTAATTAGTATCTAAATTAAAATACATCCACGGTCAATGTGAATCAATCTGTCTGGAGTAGCTTTATGATAATACTGATGGCTTGAAGATTGTATGAGGATTGATATTGTGGCTTTTGGGCTTAGCCGTGTGTGGCGAATTACTAATTTCCAATATTTCGACCGCCTAAGTCACCAAGTCATCAACCCTGAAATATTGGAAATTAGTAATTTGCCACACACGGCTAAACCCAAAAGCCACAATATCAAATCTGGCCGTGAAAATCTAAGAAGTTATATGAATGAGGATTGTTCCTTTTTGATGCATTCAGATTTAAAGTGATCTGTACTTTATGCATCATATACGAGTATGAAAAAGTCTACTTGATGCACTGTAATATACTGGTAGCGGCAAAAAAAGCTGACGGTTTTCGTCTTAGTTTAGATTTACAACCGTCAGCTTTTTTTGCCGCTCCTAACATTATAACATAATGATAATGTCATATATAATACTGCATTTGTATTCACGTAGATACTATAAAAAATAATTATGAAATTAAAAAAAAAACACTTATGAAATTAATTTTATGTCCAAACAATCTTATGTGGATTGTGTTATGAGTACATAAATGTGAAGTAAATTTGAATGTCAAGTTTTTACGTTGAAAGGCCGATGCTCATGTGATTACGGTCAGTTAATTGATTGTGATATTGATTTAATTATCAGTTGATGTTACCATTTTTAAAATTACAAGTTGAAAATGTAAATAAAATTGATAATTGATAAAAAAAATCGCATCATCAAGTGGAACTTTAGGTGTTAAGTGATTTAGGAGCTTTCTAGTTATCTCATATGTAATGTGTATGAAATTTAATAGTTACCAAAAATTAATTTAACTTAAATAATATTGTGTATGCGATTTTTTAAATTTAGTATTTAAGGTGCGAATGACTGTCTTTGGAAAGGCTAAAAAATGTAATGGAAAGTGAAAACTAAGTCAAGAAAATGTAAAATAAATTTTACGGCACAACCCAACCTAACCTAACCTACTTAATGTAGAAAAAGTTATACATTTTTAATAAATAAATAGATTTTATAAATATTGTAAAACAATACTTAGATTTAGTTATTTATTTTAACTCTCAATTGTTGTTAAATAGCTGGCAAATGTGAACCGTTCAATACATTCCCTTCTTTATGTGAACATACTTTTTTGCTTCCAACAAAGATTTGTTGAAATATAAAGGGAGCGGCAAAAAAAGCTGACAGTTTTAAATCGAAACAAAGATGAAAACTTTTTTTGCCGCTTTTTATTTATTTTTAACCATTTTTTATTAACTTTTCAGCGTACAGTGCACAATCCATATGATTGAGAGTTAGTTCTGAGTATTTCAAAATGGAATATTTTATAAACCTAAAATTGCATGTTTTATTTGTATATACAACTGTACAGAGAATTTTATATATATTTTTTAAACAGAAAATATAATTATGTTTTATTTAGAGTGTCACCTTTGTAGATATTTATTACACATTAAATAATGAACATCTTGGTAAATAATAACCAGTTATGTAATTTTTATTACATGTTCTGTAATATTTTTTTTTTTTGGAAAATAGACAATCAAGGTTTTTGCTTTAAAAATTGTCCTTTATAAATACAGTGGTACCTCGACATACAAGTTTAATTCGTTCCGCAACCTTGCTCATATTTCAAATTACTCATATCTCAAAGTGTCATAAAATAGCTCCGATGCACGACCAGTTGCCTTTGTTTCTGGGTGTTTCTTGCTAAGTCGATTGCTCGTATCTCAAATTTTGCTTGTATTTCAAAGCAAAAAATCGCTCACTCAACGGCTCGTATCTCAGAAAATTCGTATGTTGGGGCACTCGTATGTCAAGGTACCACTGTAGTGTAATTTTTTATTTTGTTTGTTATTGTAATTGTAATGACTTTGCAAATATTTGTTTTCGATGTTTTAACACTACACAAAGACAAATGCATCTGTACCTGTGAACAATATTACTAGTATTGTGAATGTACTCTTAAATAATAATGTTAATGTGATTTTATACATAGAAAATTAATACACATAGACTAGGATCTTTCAATAATGTCAAAAATATAAAATAAAACTTAAGAATTTTCTACTCTAACACAACTATATTGTATATATATAGAACAAGATTTGTGTTCCTGGATACGAAACAATAATCACTAACAACATATGATGTATATTTTATAAAATTACTTACACTTGCCGGGGGGTATAGTTTAATGGTCAAAGCATTCGTTTGACAAGGCGAAAGGTCGTGGGTTCGATCCCCGACGGAGATTAAAAAAAAGAATTAATTATCAATTAATTTCTGAGCTCTAAAATACCCTCAGTTGGTGGGAAATTTGATTTCTCACCCGTAAAACGCCAGTCATAGTCTATTAATTAAAATTGGTGGGGGACGAAAGTTGTCCCGTGAAGACCATCCATTCATAGTAAATTCCTGTGTGACGTTGGGAGATCAAAACTCCACATGCAGCGCTTAGCCATGTGCAGCATGGTAAGTGTCATAGAATTTCACAGATGAGACTTCAGAATCACTATCACAACCTGTCGGCATTCTCCTGTATGTATAAAAAAAACATGTTTTTTTTTTAATAGACTTTTGCATTCTAATGTTTTATTTTTTATTTTAATGTGGTATATTATAATACCTGAATGAATTGTTCAAAGATTTCTTGTTTATTCAATAAAGAAATCAATAATATTGCAATCTTTTTTTAATTATCTTCATAAATAATATTCTACTGGTGTCTAATTTTAAAATTCATCAAATCACACAATTTTTACTGAAAATCAATGAGTTATGTCAGTCTTCATATATTTCTTCTTTAATATCACCATGCTATAGTTTTCCTAGTTGTGTATCATGATGCCAGTGTACATAGATCCTCCTTAAGTCAAAATACAAGTCAAAGTGTACATATATTGCGTAAAGTTGATCAATTAAAACAATTTGAAATTGTTAAATGTTTTTTTTTTTTTTGATTAATCAATGTGAGATTCCGACAGATTTGTGTACATTTTTTAATCAAATAAATGCCACAATGTATATTAAAAAAGCAAAACATGATAAAAAAGATACAATAAACGCGGGGAGCGGCAAAAAGATCTGACGGTTTAATTACTTGAGATTACAGAAAACCATCAGACTTTTTGCTGCTCCTTGTATTACACCACATTCTTGAATTGGTAGCCTCCTACAAAGATTGTACATATATATACTTAGAAATGAGTTTTATAATGTTGCGAAATGTTTCTTTTGACACTTTTATCCCTTTTTAAAAAAACATACACATATTTAACCCCCGAATACATATATAGTTATTGTTTTTTAATATACACACTATACATATTTACTTTTATAATGTTTTTTTTTTTACGAATATAATTCTGTATCTTGAATAGCTTCAATCACAAAAACATGCTTCAAATTATAAAACACAACTTTTTATTGATTTACATAAAATAAACTTATTACAAATTAGATTTGTTATATTTTAAAACTATTACTTTTAAATGATTTATAAAATTAATTAACTATGTTTTAAAAAAATACTTTTATCTGTCTTTCAAGTTCTAAATTTTTTAAATAAATGTTTTTAAATTTAATCATTCAAGTTATATTTAATAAATAAGTGTATTCACAATGTATCAGTGATGAATTCACAAATAAAATTAGTTTCTTATAATACAAAGCAATAAAAAAATCATTTTGATTTTTGAAGAAATTCAGATTGTATTATGCAAGTAATGCAGATACTTGTTGTCAGAGGATTCTATACATAGATATTTATTAATGTGTGTTAACATAATATTGATATTAGTGGAATAAGCTACCAAAGTATTTACACAAGAAAATTTGTGAAATTTTGGTGTCGATTAGTCCAAAGAGTTGAATATATCATAAAATTTTATACTCCGGAAAATGAACAAAAATATATAGTAGCACCTTGGTCTAGCGAGCGATTTTTTGCTTTGAAATATGAGCAAAATTTGAGATAAGAGCAATCGGCTTAGCGGGTCGGCCGGTTGCACACGAACCGCGCGTCACGCTTTCCCGCGTGAATCCCCCGGCCGCGGTCAGAGAATCAGTTATCAGTGTGCTCTCGCTGTTAAAGCATCTTCGATAAGTTGTGCTTTAAAAATTAAGCAAAAATAACACTTTATAAATCTAGTTTATTTCTTTTCATTCTCTTTTATTATGTTTTTGTACAATATTCGTCATTTATAAATACAATATAATTTTAAATTAATTTTAATTAAAAAAATAATAAATTAAAATATTTTAGTTTTGATTCACATTTATTTTAACTGATTACATGTTTCGGCCTCCCTGGAGACCATCTTTAATAATGATAAAATAAAAACAGGCAGTGGCTTATATAGGTATGGACAATTTTAAATTTTTGAATTAAAATTTATTTAAAATTATAATTATGAAGT
The DNA here is from genome assembly GCA_022606575.1 of Glossosoma conforme. Lineage (NCBI taxonomy): Eukaryota > Metazoa > Arthropoda > Insecta > Trichoptera > Glossosomatidae > Glossosoma > Glossosoma conforme. Next base: position 186,018 of record JAGTXR010000295.1, read on the forward strand.
TTCACCAAGTATTGTCAGTTGATAACCTTAATGTTATTTATAAATACATTTTCCTTATGGATATTTTTAATTATTTATTAGAATATTATTTTATTATTTCAATATTCTAATCTACTTTTATAGATCATTGACTATATTACAATATTATAAGCAATTAAATATACATATACTATACATAAAAATCCTTAAACGAGTCAATTCATTCAGAAAAAATATCGATTCAAAAGCACGTAACAAAAATAACTGAGGTGACATTTTGATGACTGGAACCGATTAATGGCAGTTCCATTAATTTCAATGGGGAAATTTGCTTTGAGATACAAGGAATTTGTATTACGAGCAAGGTTGCAGAATGAATTAAACTCCTTAGTCGAGGTACCACTGTATAAAACACTGCATCCAATGTCTGAAATTAATATAATATTGCGATTATGCGGACTTAAAACATTGTATGTTATTTAGAAATTAATAATTACATTCAGTGTGACTAAGTGAATAATTGTGGACTTTAAAAAGCTTTGTGACCTTAACCATTTTTGTCAACGAATAAATCTTAGCTCAAAATATACTACGTAAATAAATACTATAACACCTGTACTATTTGCTAAGGTGTTTTAATAGTAAGGTAATTGTAAAATGTTTTTTATCGCATTTATCATCCTTATATATTTATAACCTTGACCATGTTTAAATCTGTTTTTTTTTTAAATGAATAAAAAATGTATGTGCCAAATATTGATGTATCATTCAGATAATATTTTAAAGGGCTGGCTTAGCGAGCGATACATATAAAGTGCCGGCGGGTATAGCTCAAATCGTTTGCTTGACAAGCCAAAGGTCGTGGGTTCGATCCCCGACGCAGATTAAAAATAAATTAAAAAAAAACGATTTCTCAACTCTAAAACCCCCGGTTGGTGTGAATTTGATCCCTTGACCGTAAAATACCAGTCATAACCTATAAATTAAAATTGGTGGTAGACGGAAGTCGTCCCGTGAAGACAACCCATTCATAGTAAATTCCTGTAATAACAAGGAAGATGCGTGAATGTCGGGTTGTAGTCTATGACGATGGCGGATCAGCACTCCACACCCAGCGCTTAACCATATGAATCCACAGATAAGACTTCAGCATCACTATCACCATCTGAGGGTATTCTACTGTATGTGCTTACATAAAAAAAAAAGTGATTGCTCAATTATTGGAAACAGCTGTTAGAATAGTAATCGATACACAATGCACAGGGTTCAGAGATAAATTTTCCATCAGAGACAATTGATTATTATGTTTTTTTTTTCTTAAGTTCAGCAATCAAACAATTTGTATTGCTCGTGTTGGTAGTCTCTTAGAATGTATAAATTTATAAATGTTGTCCTAGGTGCAAATTCAATACCTACCTATTTATGGTTAAATTTGAAAAATAAAACTCATTGACAATGTGAAACACAAATCATGTTCGAAAAGATTTGGATATCAAATTGAATGTTAGAAAATAGGGTGTTTATTCAGTTTTACCTGTGAACAATTTCAATGTTTGATATATAAGGAGTAAGCTTTTGTAAATAAATTAATAAATATGTAATAAAAAATTGTGTCACGGCCAATTATTCACAGACAATTCGATCGACGAAGTGGAGCGCACTGGTCGGTGGTGCATGGGACATTTGGCGACAACTGATGCACTGGATGTCTCGCTAACTGTACAAATAGTTCACCAACATTGTGTTAGCGAGACATATGGATCTCTGGACTCTACGATCACTTCACAAATCCTTAGGTTAGGTTAGCAAGACATCCAGTGCGCCCCAGGTCGTTACCGCTGATTCGTTGAACGAATTATCTGTGTACTAAATGCGGCGGAACCATAAAGAGTGGCTCAAAAATGAACTCATGAAAATGTGAAATCATTTTGAAAGAAAATATAATCATGGAAAAATTGTAAAAAGGTCTTTTTTTACTTATTGTAGGATTGACAACAACAAACGATTGACAAGATTTTTTCGCATGTTGATATACATTTATGACATTTTAACAATTTTAATGATGCACAAAATATAGTAAAATATACAGTGCTACCTCGACATACGAGTTAAATTCGTTCCGCAACCTTACTCGTATCTTAAAGCAAATTTCCAAAAAGTCACATAACGCGAGCTCAACTTATCAAAGATGCTTTGACAGCGAGAGCACACTGATAACTGATTCTCTGACCGTGGCCGGGGGATTCACGCGGGAAAGCATGACGCGCGGTTCGTGTGCAACCGGCCGACCCGCTAAGCCGATTGCTCGTATGTCAAACTTTGCTCGTATTTCAAATCGAAAATTCGCTCGCTCAACGGCTTGTATCTCAAAAAATGTCAAGGTATATGTATAATTGTCTACTGGAAGACTTTACTTTCATTGTCAATTGATTTAATTAATTTCCTCATCTATTTTGAGGTCATTTTTTGGCTAAATATATCTTTTATACTAAACCACACTCTCAATGCTTTCTTGACGATGTATTTTTATTTATTACAATTTTATCACATTTAAATAAAATTATATTTTATTTCCCACCTGTATAATATATGTTTATTATTCAATAAATTCACATTTATAAAATGAAACCAAAATCTTTTATTTTTTATTGGTTATCTAAACTATTAGCATTCTATGATATCTACATATATAAAAGAAATTCGTGTTAGTAACACCATTTATTATTCAAGAATGGCCAAACCGATTTTCACGATTCTCGATTTGTTGGATTTGTCTTGATCTCGAATAAAAAACTAGATATTAAAAAGACCGAAAAAAAAAATCACGGGAAAAAAGTATGAAAGAAATTCATTTTTTTCATACATTTTGTATGAACATGCATTTAAATTTATACTGATTCCATTAGATGGCGTTGTATGCTGTATCATTTTGCACATTTTTTTTTTGTAATTATTCATCGGAGCTGGGCGAGTTTAAAAAAGGAGCAATAGGTTAATAGAAGTTTTTTTAAATTAACCCATATTCATAATTTGAATTTGGGATTATTGTTTTTGGTTCATATAAAAATTCCATCTTAAAAAATGATATTCAGCTTTCTAATATTTTCTATTAAAACCTAATTTGGACAATTATGAAAATTTTAAGGGGGGGGAAACAGTACAGAAAAGGAAGAGGAACAGACGATACGGGAACAGGATAGGAAAAGGACCGGCTTAAATAATTTAATTATTCATCCATCATCAGATTTTGGTTGTGGAATACTTTTGCCAAAATTGTTTGTTAAAATAACGAGTTTCCTTGAATATCTTTTTTTCGGAGATCGCAGCAACGCGCGATGGATCAGCTAGCTTAAAATAAAATATGAAACTAGTACAACTTTTTCAAGTGCCTGTGCAGAATGTTGTGAGTATGGTGGCTTGACTTTGTGAGGAATGACAAAGTGAGGGAGCCAACAAGGCAGTCTTCTAAATTACAGATTGCCAATCGCCAAAATTCTCTTGTGGACCTCCAGTTCGCGACCGCTCGCTTCTACTCTCCTGGGCTATCCGCAGAAGCCATCTGAGTACAAGTGACCTTCCCCCACCACAGATAAACTGCATGTACGAGTAGTTCGAGTGTGTGGGGATTAAAATACAAAACAAAAAATGTTAAATATAATATATATTTGAAATAAAGGCTTAAAAAAAAGAACTTCGTAAAATAAATTTCCAATAAATGTTGCAAATTCGTTTTTTTTTTAAATATTAGTCTAAAATAATGTATCATATCGCATAAATTATATAATAAATATGTTTTTACTGAATTCAAGAAAAAAAAATACTCTTGTAAAATGTCATACTTATCGTAAAATAATGCTATAATAATAATTCAACTTATATGCAATATCATTGGTGGGCGGATAAGTCAATCGTTTTTCTAAAAATGACTATAATGAAGATTATGTAATTTGGAGATCCCATAATATGACATTGATCTTAAAAAATGACATTGGAACATTTCAAATTGACCCAATGTCATATTATTGTCACCAATGTTATAAGTAAATACATATTTTTAAGAAATTTAATACGATCATCCGTATTTTTTTTGGAGCATACATCATTTTTGTCATCAACAATTATTACTTTTAGAAGGGTTATTATTTATAGTATTTACTCTATCGTCGTAAAATCAAAATATATTATTTCTCCAACACAGCACTTCAGATATCAGGAACTTATTTACGGTGTCATGTTTTTCATATTGTAGTAAGCAATATGCTTATAATTTAAGTGCGGTTCACGAGAACACAAAACTAAACTTTCATTTCTTTATGTTTTGATATCCGGTCATCCTGAAGGTCCGCCAACAACAGAATTCAATGGTTCTGTAGTATGGGGAAGTAACTTAGGGATGGATATGGCCCATGAAGACCTTTTTCTAAACACACTTTAATTTCACCACTGTACGAATAGGTAGGGAACTATAAATTGGTATTAAATGTGCTATAGATATCCACGATTAAATGCATATTATTTGGTTAGTACCAAGAATATTTTACAAATTTATTTAGGCAGATGTTGCAGCGCTCAACTTGAAGCCGCCTTTATGTGATAAAAAATCGTCCACTTTGAACCCGCCTGGGAAGGTGGTGCTTTGAAAGTAACGATTAACGGAAGTATATTTATTAGATTAACTTAAAAGTTAAATTAAGCAGACAACCGTTAATTTATGATTCACGGTCGTCTGCCTGCTCTTGAGACATCCATTTATAGGAGTAGATATATCACATTACGGGCAAGCGGTTGTATAGGGTCCGCAATCTAACGTTTTTTTTTTAACTAGTGCTTATTTCGTGAATGGTAACACTTAACTCATGTCTGATTTGACAGATAATTAGTTTTATCCTTCCGCTAAACGAATATGGTTGTGTATACGCTTGAACAACGCTGGGAAATATTGCGACATTACTTTGAAAATCAGGCCATTTTTCTTCGAAAATGAGCAAGGAGTGGCCGTTACAGTCAATGGCGATCGTTATCGGGCCATTTTTGTTCACAAAAATTAAAGAGGAGGATATTGGCAACATTTGGTTTCAACAAGACGGCGCTACGTGCCACACAGCCGAAGCTACACTCGATGTTTTGCGCCCCATTTTCAAAAAAAAAAGTTATTTAGCGGACCCGTTACTATATAATACCTACCAACTATTGGTGTATTATATCTTAATCAATAAGTAGGTATTATTATGCATTAGAATCATTAAAGCTGGTCTCGACTATTGGTGAAATATTTCATTAATAAAGATTTGATAAACAAATGATTATTTTTGACGGAAATTCAATATCCACATAGGTATATTTAAATACAAGTAATAAAGATATATCTCAACATAATTTATTGATATTATTAAATCACCCGGAAGCTTCTGGTTAGGCACCTATATGTTAAGCAGATATTTCAGAGCTTAACGTTTTAGGGTGTGCTGCCGTGCGATTAAAAACAATAACAACAATGCGTGCACCTACTAAGTTTTTTTTTGCTACACGAATATCTCAACATTAATTATAAAAAAAAAATACTGGTTTGATTAATCGTTTCCTTGGTCGGGTCCTAAGCCCACGCATCTCGAGGACTGTTGAAGACTAGCCAGGTGAGGTAACAAAGAACATCATTAGATAATGGTATGACAATAGTGTTGTAGACTATTTTTTATTGTGAAAATATTAAAAAAACTGTATTTTTCTGTCTTCTACTTACGAAGGTTTATCTATATCCATTCTCTAGCTGGAGTCATTACTGTTTGATCACCACGAATCGCCTACACAAAGTTTTGTTTGCTGGTATGATTCTCGTCTGAAGCTAGCTTTGTAAATTGAAGCAGTGCCGGCTTTGGAGGGTGGTAAAGTGGGTAGGTGCCATAGGGCGTCGAAAAATCTAGGAGCACTGAGGGCAACTATTTTTTCTTATATATTTTAAGATATAAATAATATGGGGCGGTAAAAACATGCTCTAAAGCTCCGTAGTCCAAAGTCGGTACTGTATCGAGGCTTCGATGTGTACATTATATTTATTGTTCTCACCGGCAAAAATAAAACCTTAAAGTAATGGTAGCTGTAGTCTCCACGCATTTACAATCTTTGCTCGTATTTTCGGTGAGAGAATCTAACTTCCATCTCCATCTCTTTACAACCCATGAATGCGGTTCTAATCTCTTTCACGGGTTCTTTCTTTTGGCACTTCTGTGCAGTGGCCACAATTGTTCAGAGGGGACACCCGCTGGACTTATCAGTTGCTAGCTGATCATTATCTGAATGAGCGCGTCATCAAGGAGACTTAACTGTCCTCCGGTGTGATGCGGGTGTGAGGCGGGTAAAGTCCAGACCAGCTGTAGTCTCTTGATATGTTGGAAGACATTTATTACTGAACGTTTGCTAAATAATTACTGTCATTAATTGAATTAAATATTGCCAAAAAAAAAGTTGCCTTATAATTTTAAAGCTTAATATTTATTATTTATTTTAATCACTTTTCTTATATTTTCGTGGAATATTTTGTACGTTTTGAAATATTCAAAAACAGTAAAATTCTTCGAATGATTTGTTCGAGAATCTTTGAAAAAATGGCATTTGTTTGTGAACAGAGATATTTCTCCGAAGATGAGATAAAAGCCGGTTCCCTTTATTGGCCTTGGAAACCAGCGGACAGCACCGATGTTTCATAACCTCGTCTGTGGTATTTGGCCAAATAAGTCAAGAGTTTTGTATAATAATATAACGGTTGATAAAGACAGTGATTGTGAAAGGTTGGAGTTCATTTGCGTAGTGAACTGTAAAAAATGGAATTCCATGTTTCAAATAATGCGATAGGGTTTTTTATATGTGTTTAGGTATGTCTAATCAAGTACAAAAACATTTTTGTACTTAATGATAAGGAAACTTAAAACACATACTGTGATTAATTACAGAGAATATAAAATATACAGATAATAATAGGTAAACGTATAATTATGCCTGTAGTTTTATGACAATTCAGACGCTTTTAAAAAATATAATCACACACCTAGTAGTCTGTAGGTATTTAATAGATTATGTGTATTTCTTTAATTTATTTAATTTAATCTGCTAGGAGAACATTCCAAAGCCTGCCTGTGGTGTTAGGAGAAAGAGCTGGAAAAACTGCACGTCTTTTTTTGAGAGACTAGTTTGTTAGCCTGTTATGATGTTTGATGATTATTATTGGTCATTTTATTTCTATATATCATCATTTAAAAAATTTCAAAAAAAGTTATGATATCATTATATGACGCCAGCAGTTTTGAGAAATCACCCGTATGCAGAGAGATTCCTCGACTTAAGGTAACTTAGGCAACAAACTTAACACCCCTTTGCAGAGACGTTTCTTACGATTTGAGGTGAGTTGGGGCTGGGGCTACTCAATTTAATCATTTTAAAGGAAAGTAGCTGTTATAGGTTGGTTACCTGAAGAAATTACTATGTATACGGATCTTAAGTTGGTTACCTTAAGCCAAGGAATGACTCGCATAAGTGTGTTTGCCTCGTATGTGGATTGTTAACTTGATATACTATACCCCGATGTTCATGAAACTTCTTCAAATCACGAGCTACCCGCGAAAAGTTCGACTATTACTAATTCCAATGAATATGGTATGAGTGTCGTTTTTACGAGTATGGGATTAGTTTCATAAAAAATATAGGTATTTAAAGACATTTCTGTACAATGAAAGGTTTATAAATTGTCAAAAAACATTTTTATTTTAAGCTCTACTGAGATTGAACTTGTGAGCACGAGCACGAGTGAGCAATTTAAACGTAGACATAAAGTCAATCAGTTTTTTCAAAAAGTTTAATAAAGTTTTAATAATTAATTAATTTCCGCATCACAGAGTTTACCCACACACAAATCGTCACAATAAATTTGTCGTGTTTTCCCATCACTATTCAATATTACCCACGACATCGTTTTTTTTTAAATAAATAAATAAATTATAAAGTGTTGGTACATATATATTATGTACCGGCCATGTGAGTCCTGGTAGTTAAGAGTTTTCTTGAAGCGGATGAGCTCCACACTTGATCAGTCAACTTCTTGGCTTCGAGAGCCAAACACGTACGAAACGCGAATAATTTGTGAATTTTCTGAAAACTAATCAACGACAAGGTAAAACATACGCACAAGTTATTTACCCATAACATACAAGTTTATAACAAATAACAAACTAGAATTGAGGTTAGCTTTTCGTAAATTATAAAAGTAGGTATGGGTCTAGTAAATTAAAATTATTTCGTTTTGGTGCCTTTTTATATAATTTTTTAAATAATTTACTCACGATTTGAGCTACCTTTACATTAACAAGAAGCTCGCATAGTCTCCGATGTATTCAGGGATGTTTCGGGAAAGGAAGATTTATATGTTATCATTTTAAAAGTAGAGCTGTTATTGAGTTATTCATCTATATTGTTAGTTAAAATTATTAAAAATTACAGTTTGGATCTAATAATATGCTTAATATTATATTATGTAATAAGGCGCTTGGTGGGTTTAGACCAATTTCAGTTAGAGTTTGAACGACCTTTTTCGTCTTTCCACTGAGATTACCTGTTCCAAAATAAATATATTTAATTTGTCATTTATTAATTTTGTTGTTATGCAGTTTTCCCTACTACATTTACACAAACTACAACATTTTATGTCTAAGTTTGTGTGTGACTGCTCTGCCAGACATTAAAATGCCAGGCATGGCATATACATTTATTGTACCCTTTCGAAGAAAACTATTTACACTGCGACTGCAATTCTCAACTACACAGAGTGCTCACACTATTTAAAAATTAATTACATTTTAATGTTATTTTTTATAGTTTTGGATGAATACATATATTGCCGTGATTTCAGTTAACTTTAATAATAATCAACGTGTTATGCTATTACATATAGATGATCATTTAATTATTGATATACGAATCAATTATTTAGTAGCATTAACGGTTCCATCATTCAAATTAGAGAGATTTATCAAATAATTTATTCATTTTCAACGTTGTATTTTGATTTTATACGAATATTCTGGTAGTTATCATAGATAACGATGCATTTGTCCCACTTTGGACAGGATTCAGATTTAAATGGGGTCAGTTCTTTGTTGCATTTAAAATAAGCTGCCAATTTTTGTATGAAAATTTATTGCCGTTTTTAAAAACGTCTTTTTATTGTCAATACCATTTTTTGTTTTCTTTTTTAGCGTTTAGTCATAGGGATAATATAAATATATTGTGTTTACTTATCGTTTGCCAATATGTGTTATATATAATCACTGAAGAACATTACTTTCCCTTTATTAAATAAAGGTTTATAAATGAACTAAATCACGAAGTTATTTTAACATAAATGACCAATTATTAGTCATAATAAATATTAATAATAACCTCCTGAAAGCAGCTGAGAAAGCTTTCGGTAATATTAAATTAACGTGCTTTTTTATTGAGCGATTAACTTTTAAATTTATTTCAAAATGTTTTAACGCTTTTATTAACTCCCATTTAATATAATTTCCATTTAACTTTAAAGAATCGCGTAACACAAAATGGAGAGGATATTCTTTTCTTACATTTTTTTCTGTACTTTCAAAATATTTTTACGTAATTGAAATATAAAACAGAGGCGATATATTGTATGTTTTAGCTCGTACCATAGCTGAAACAATTTACATTAATATCCGTTACAGTTTCAACAAATGAACATCATAACTATGAATATAGTTAACTTTTTGAGTAACGTATAAATGAGTTTTAGAATTTTAAAATTTTCATGAAAACATTATTTTCTCTAAGCGGTATGCAGGTATATGAGTCGAGTAAATCCTGAAACCTAAGCTATTATATAACATTAAGGTTATCAACTGACAATACTTGGTGAAACTGCATTATTATAATTTTAAATTAATTTTAATAAAAAAATAATAAATTATAGTTCTGATTCACATTTATTTAAACTGATTACATGTTTCGGCCTCCCTGGAGACCATCTTCAATAAGGTTGATTATTGAAGATGGTCTCCAGGGAGGCCGAAACATGTAATCAGTTTAAATAAATATGAATCAAAATTAAATATTTTTAATTTATCATTTTTTAAATTAAAATTGATTTAAAATTATAACTAAGCTATTATGATCTACAAAATGGTTGTTTATATAAGAAAAAATATTTTTTAGTTAGGATAAACATCAATTAAGTTTAAATTTTGACGTCAATAAGCATTATTTTAATGCTGAAGAAAATGTCATTGTTTCAGTGGAAATAATTAACATTTAACCGTTTGAAGGTGATTTGGAACAATGAGATGTGGAAGTTACGTAACGATACTATTTTTACACGGAATTTATTTTCAAAATACCAGAAATAGCTTCTTAATGTTTTGAAATAATTTTATTCTGTATGAATGATTAGGTAAAGATTTAAGAAATGTAATAACATAGTATAGTACGTTTTCAATATGTGATATAAACAGTGGAAGATGTTGAATAAATCACCGTCGTACGTGACTCGAATGTTAAATATTATATTTTTAAATATTTCAAATTTATAGCTGATGTCAATATGCAAGGTCACGGTCGTGAGAATCCGATGCCATTTTGAAAACGAGTTATTTGTCCATTAATAACCATACGCCAAGCCCATTTGTTTTATAGGCACAATAAATATATTTAGCTAATTTTTTATTACAATAAACTTTTGCTCTTCGGAGTTCAAGTTCACGTATTTCTTTAGTTATTTTATGTTAGATAATATTTATCTACTTTGTTATTTTTAAGAGAGTATTATTGGCGATTATTCATTGTTTAACAGTTTCTACTACGATATGAAAAACTCATCGGATTCTGATACGAAATCTTTAAATAAGTAAAAAAAAAACGCATATATTTCGAAATAAATATGTCAATGCAATATTATTAAAATATTTTCTACAATAAAAGTTCCATTCATTTTAAAATTTAAAATTTAGCATATTGATATGTTTTTTTCTTTTATCAAAATGGAGGAAGTAAACACGTTTTTTTTGGCTTAAATGGGTCAAGATATTTAATATCAAAGAGGTCATCATCAAAGATTGGAAGTGGTCAAACAATAATTACAAATATAATTATGGAAAACTAAGTACATATTTACTAATAAATATATTTAAATTTGATTGCCTTCTTTTATTATTTGAATTTAACATTAATTGCATATATCTCTTCTATGTGAGCTAAATTCTGTTAATGTCTAAATTTACATGTATAATATTGCAATATAAGAAAATGTTGAATTAAAATGTTACTTGTTGTTTTATTGCTTCTTATTTTTTGTACATAGTTATTCTAGTTTATTAATGCGTTAATTTATAATTTCTTTGGAAGCCTTATACCTTAAAAACAGAGCACAACCAAAAAAGCCGAAGAAATACATATTTAAACAACATAAGTTGAGGTCAAACCACGGATTATTTTATGCATGAAGTGTGTTTGATTTTACATAAAGCAACATGTACTTTACATATTAAACTTTACCAAAGTAGTTTTTGCTTATAGAGCAAGCTATAAAATACATTGCAACAAGAGTCATCGCTACAAATCTGTAGCATTAAACCCACACCTTTTTGAAAATGATTTTTTTAAAGTTTAAATTAGTTATAATAACTTTTTTGTGTTTCTGTGACATATCATGACAGTCATTGTTTTTCGTATATTATTAGCATATACGGAAGGCCTCGATGGCTGTTAATTATTATCATTTTGTCATCTCAAGCAAGGCATAGTGGCCTGACCAAGTATATCTCTCATGAATTTCGTTCCGGCATCGCCCATAACATATTTCCATCTGCCCCCTCGCATAAATCATGATAGGTACACACAGATTATGCAAATGCAATTATATAACTTATAAGGTAACATTGATTCAAATCATTTTTCGTCACCGATATCTGATTTTTAAAACATAAATATACATAATAGTTACATTATTAAAAACATCACACATCCTTACCGTAAATAGGGTCAGCCACTCTCGTTGAACGCATAGAGCTCACAAGTTTCCATCGGTGTAGATGTTCTGTTAAGAGCGTTAGTTAAAAAAAACTAACATAGTAATTCAGTTTGACACCAAAGGGTAAATGAAAAGAAAGCCACAACACTAGTGGTTACTCTTATCTATTTAAAATAAAAAATACAAGAATTATCTTGAAACTACGAGTTGAACGGCCCAAGAGAATTACTCCTGGTCTCGATTATTGTTAGTGATTTATTTCAAAATATCAGAAGAACAAAAATGCTGAGAAACAATTGAACACAACTGAAAAAAAAACAAAGATATTCCAAGAACGAAATTCAAATTTAGTTCCAAATTTGAATCTTAACATTAAGTTGAATATTTTTACAGGGCTTTTCGTTCCCGCTGAGTAGAAAGGTTCGTTGCCAACGCCACATACGTGATGATATCAAGTTTTACCAATAACTATTAATAATTATTATATAATTACATAAATATAAAAGATCACGAATTATAAAAAATATAGTTTTTTTGCTATTTATCAACTATTTTGAAATAACAACCATCAATTTAGTGTCTGGTTACAGAAATCATCATTATTAGTCACCAATAAACAAGTTTGTGATGAATTGGCGGTAGTTGCATTAATAGTTATTTAATAATCATTAATGTCACAGGGAGATTATCTTTGTGGGTAGTTAATTGCTTGAACGTTTCAATAAGTAAATTATAGTACTATTTATATGTGTTGATTACCTACTTACATAATAATAGGAAGGTTTTGTACATTATTTTATTCTTCCAATCGGTGTTTGACTTATGAATTATTTATTTATATTGTACGTAAATAAAGTGTAAGATTTCCCACACGTTTGTGTCATTGAAAATAATGAATGGGTTGAACATCAATAATATAAAGAATAGAAAAAAAATCCGAGGATATTATCAATAAATTTGGACAGTTAAATAGCAGACAAAATATTGTTAAAAAGAAAACTTTAGGTACTCGTAATTGAGTTGTTTATATTTTTTCATATCTACTCCCTAACTGGAGTACATACATCATCCTCTTCTTCCACTTTTGCTTCCTATTTGGTGCATATGGACGTCACAAGTTGCCATCATAAAGTTCTACCTGACGCTATGGTCGCGAACACGGGGACATAAAAAAAACTCTAGTAACTGATGCATATTTTGGTGGTCACTAATATTTTCAAATGAGATCGGGTGATTCGATCGATGCTTCCGAAGCAATCTCAATACTATTTGTCTATTTTTTATAATTAATTGTTTGAATTGTGAATGAATTTTTCTTGAAGAATTTTACAGACTCATTGCAGCACAATATTTTTTCTTTGCAATATTGTTCTTGATAATCACATTTCGACGTATTTGATTTAATGGAGACATATGTATATAACAACGCAATGTTTGTTTTCTTAGATATAATGTTATTTTTGCGGATTGGTCAAGTATCAGTGACATTTGAAAATCACTCAGTCCGCCCCCGCTGTGTTGCCAGCAATTATAATGATATTACAATAGGTATTAATGGATTGTTCTGATTGTAATGTGTGTTGTTTGTTGTTGTTGCAGATGACCATGGCGCTGGCTGTGCTGTGGGTGGTGCCACTTTTGGTCCTGTGGCATCCCACGGTGGAAGGTGAGACGACTGAATGTCAACTCAAGGCCAGCATCTGTAACTAACGGGCTGGGAAACAAGATCAATGCTAAATCGAGCAAAACTGGCTAGCAACAACGATGACTATGAAATTGGCTCATCAAAATAAGATCAAACTCATCAATAATATAATTAGTGAAATCTTATTGATATTTAAGATATCGCAATGTTTTTTCATTCCTCTGGTTGTAGGGCGGAAAATTATACATCAATATACTTTGTAACACGATTAATTAATGTTTAAGCAGATCAGGATGGTAACAATGGTAGTAAAGTTAAATAAGGATAGTAAAAGGAGAATCAAAGTGTTTGAAAAATATTATATTATGATTGGAATTCATTTACAAGATTTTTTCTTTCTTATATTATCGGCTCTGAATCTGTATTAATTTTCAGACAATTGCGGCCATTTGAACTATTGCTAGTAATTTAACTGATTAAAATAATTCGAGTAGTGGTGTTATCCAAAGAATATGTACGTACAGTCAATCGGCAATGGGCAGGATACATATGCCGAAGAGACGGTAAAGAATTGTGGCACTCAATATCTGGTGAACGGATTGTTGGCCGATCTCTTGCCAGAAAGACTAACGACATCTGAAGAATAGCCGGAAGAGGCTGGATGTGAAAAACGGGATATTTGGAAGGATACTGGAGGTCTTCTTTAGTACTGGACGTACAGGAGAATGCCGACAGATAGTGATAATGGTACAGAAGTCTCATCTGTGGGTTATATTAAGCTTACCATGCTACGAATAGCTAAGTGGTGAACGTGGAGTGATGCTTCAGCAACGTCATAGACTACAGCCCGACATTCACGCATCATGCAATTATTACACGAATTCACTATGAATGGGTGGTGTTCACGGTACAACTTTCGTCTACCACCAATTTTTGATTTATAGTCTATGACTGGCATTTAATGGGTGAGGGATGAAATTCACACCAACCAGGCTACTTTTAGAGCCTTTAAATTATTTTTTTATCACCGTCAGGAATATAACCCATGACCTTTGGTTTGTTAAGCAAACGCTTTAGACACTAAGTTATACCCACCGGTTGAGCAAGCGAGCATTGAAGAGGTTTACATACTACAAAGCACTAGTCGTCTTTGTTATCACGGAGTTACAAATCTCCCTGGTCAACTTACTCCACTCGTACTCAAGGTTGATGATGATGATGATGAATATACTCGTATTTCCAGGCATGTCCTACTACACGACCTACAACGCTGGAGGCTGCTCCACGGGCACCTGCGGTGTGAACGCGCAGTGTACCGTGGCTGTTGGAGGACGACCCGTCTGCTCCTGTCTGCCAGGACACGCCGGCGACCCCTTGTTGCAATGCAAGAAGGAGGAGTGCACAGGTAAGATAATAATACTCTAGTATAATCTTGAAAATATATTAAAAATGATATTCAGCATGAAGGATTGAGTGGTTTTGAAATCCCCGCTTACTCAAAGGCAACTTCACGTCGCCGGGATCGTTATCGGAAGGCGTGGTGAAGGGATGGAGAGCAAGTCACCAATCAAAGAACTTTCAAATTTTAACGTCTGAACTTTTACATCCACGTTTGGTGTTACTCACCAAAGCTTACTTGTATAACGAGAAAGTACTCTGAAAACAATGCCTTGGTGAGTGCTCCCAAGGAGCGCAGGTACAAGGCGACCGGCCCGGGTCCCTAGGCCCCAAAAAAACAGAAAACTTTTCGAGAAACACATTGTAATTTATTTAAGACAAAACATTAACAAACTTCGGTCATCTGCCCGAGACAGAACTTTCTGGGCTCATCACAAGTCCCGAACAGATGACGACTGACTTCCAGGCAGTTATGACAACAACCCAGCGCCGAAATTAATACTGTAACTATTTATGGAACTATGGCGCGCCAATGAGAGGACTTGTCAAATAAACAAATTTCCGACGCAGCACCATTTTTTATATGCGTGTCAGACGAGCGAACAAAAATATGAGACGAAATATCGTATATCGACGCTTTTCGGCACCAGCCTGCAAGTGCTATATCGAGCCGATGTCAGTTTTTATAATTTATCGATTGATTTCGTTATTTTCAGACCACGCTGACTGCCGCAGTCACCAGGCTTGCAGGAACAACAAATGCGTCAGTCCCTGTGACTCCGTATGCGGCAGCAATGCCAACTGCGATGTGAGAAACATTCATTTTAAATAATCTTCAAGTATGCACGCGTGCAATGACTACGCATTGCGGTGGTGTGTAATGCAGAAAATCTATGATATAACATGTTGGTTTATTTTACAGGTCCGCAATCATGTCCCAGTATGCAGCTGCCCGGCAAGATACACCGGAGACCCATTCAGGGGATGCCGTCTCATGAGCCCAGGTAAACATCATCATCAGCCTGTATCCGTCCACTTTTGAACGTAAGCCTCCCGCATCAGTCTCCATCCTTTTCGATCCTCCGCCTTCCGCATCCAGGTCACTCCCGCTATTCTTCTTATGTCGTCAGTCCATCTTGTAGGGGGTTGGCCAATGCTTCGTTTTCCAGTTCTTGGGCGCCATTCCAGTACTGTTCTTCCCCATCTACTGTCCTATCTTCGACAGATATGACCATTGCCACTTAAGTGTGCCTATTAATTGGGTAACATCCACTATTTGAGTTCTTCTACGTATTTCCTCGTTTCGGATTCTATCTTTAAGCGACACTCCGACCATGGATCTCTCCAAAGCACGCTGGGTGACCTTTATTTTATGGGTAAGACTTGCTGTCAGATTCCACGTCTCTGCGCCATAAGTTATTACAGGGAGGATGCATTGGTTAAACGCCTTAGTTTTTAGACATTGCGGAATTTTCGCTTTAAAACTGTACTTTAGTTTTCCAAATGCTGCCCATCCCAGTTGTATACGCCTGCAAAAATAATATATTTGTAAATAAATATGGTTGTAAGCCTATAAATCATCTCTAGGTGTTATATATTGAGTTGCTTGAATAAACGGTAAATTTTGACATTTTATACGGATCAGTCAAGTTTAAAATTTTTATTATAAAAAAATTCGCTCCAACTAGTTGGAATAAGATATAGCGATGTTTTTCAATAAGAGACACAATATAAGGTTAGATTTAAAAGTTTAAAAGCATCACGTTAATGTTTTCTTGTGTTATAGATGAAGCTTGCTACCCAAGTCCTTGCGGCCAGAACACCAAATGTGATGTCATCAATACCGTTGCCACCTGCAGTTGTCTCCCTGGATACCAGGTAAAAAGCTCACTAACGATCTTGATAGATTCCTTACACCTATATATTTATATATTTTTGTTATAGGTGTACAATTAACTAGTAATTATCGTTAATAATCATTATCCATAACTAAGAAAAATAAAAATATATGTGCCTTGGAAATTTGATTAGAGAAAAATGCTGTGAATTTCGTGGAACAAAAAGGAATACCACCTATTTTGCCCTGAAAAAGGAATGCATCACTGAAAAATTCGACAACATGTTTTTTTTGGGATGTTGCGAAATCTCCATACTCTTATATTCTTCTGAATATGGGAAATTTGAGAAGAATGATGCATAAGACTAGGGTAGGAGATGCATATTTTAAAATACTTATTTAGAAGAAATAAGCTCTACAATGAAGAAGAGACCTATTTAAAAGACTATATATTCATATGTGTTGTAATGTAATACGTAATCATTATATACAGTCGATTCCGCTTAATTAGGACACCGCTTAATTGGGACAGCCGCTTATTTGGGACAAATCTAAAAAAAACAGAAACCAAACCAAGAAACCAATAGTAAATTTATTTGTTTATTTGGGACAACATTCCGCTTAATTGGGACAGTAAATTTAGGATCACAGCACATATTATGTTACACATATTATGCAGGAAGGAAATGAAGGGAGTCCTACATCCGCACTGAATATCTGTGCTTATTTTGTAGAAGTGAAATGTTACAAAAACAAAAGACAGACTACACTTGACTCATTTTTGCACTGAATTAAATTGTATGGACCTACCCATTTATTATTTTAATTAGGTTTTTTTCTTAATGTTTATATTACATATTTGTAATTTATATGATAATTTGAATTACTTTTATGTAATTTATAATTTCCAAGTTAGTGTTTATAAAATAAAATAATTGAAAAAAAATATGCATTGCTTAATTTTATGTGTGTATTACTGGTTAATGGCCTTAGTTGCCAAAACCAAATAAATGAATTTAAAAAATGTTAAATTCGCTTAATTGGGACAGCCGCTTAATTGGGACAAAATGCCCAAGTCCCGATGTGTCCCAATTAAGCGGAATCGACTGTAATTTACTTGGTGTTGTTTAGGGAAATCCTCTGTCCGGATGCCGTCGCGAGTGCGAGAGCGATGGAGAGTGCGGCCCCCAGCAACATTGCTCCCAGTACAAGTGCGTGAACCCCTGCAGCCAGTGCGGGACCAACGCTCAGTGCGAGACCGTGCGCAGCCACCAGGCTGTGTGCAAGTGCCCACAGGTAGGAAGCATGTGATACCAGCCAACCATCCAACTTCGTAATAGACGAGAGACCGAACGAAATGAAAAACTAGCTAGCCAATGAACGCACCACCTTTGAGAATGGGACTGCGATGGAACTTTGATCATATAAAAATATTTTACGATTTACCAAAATGCCACTGATATACCAGCTAGTATTGAAGAGGATGATCTACCACAAGACACTAGACGCGTTCGTTGTCAAGGAGTTACAAATCTCCCTGGTCAAGTTACTCCACTCGTACTCAAAACGTGAGAGACATTTTATTTGGTCACGTATGCGTATGAGGGGAATACTTTTCAAAGCAACATAAATATACTCAGGAAGATAATAATCGATTTCATGAGGTAAAACTAATCTTCTTGTGTTGTTTCAGAATTACATTGGTGACCCGTACAGGTCTTGCCAGCCCGAGTGCTCGTCTCACTCCGACTGCCCGTCCTTCAAGCCTCAGTGTCAGTACAACAAGTGTGTCGATCCTTGCGTGGGTGCTTGCGGGCATCGCGCCAATTGCGAGCTTCGCCGCTCCACCGCCGTCTGCTCCTGTCCCAAGGACATGACCGGAGATCCCTTCGTCAGCTGCCGACCATTCGAGAAGAGTGAGATACAATTCATAACTTTTCATTCATTTCCTGATATCATACTTTGTGGTATACCTACCAAAGAATTAATCGTTCTTAACAACACTTTAGTTAACGGTTGTGGCGGCTTTGCCCTCGTATAGATATGTCATGATTTAGGTAATTCGGACAGACGCTTTTCGTTTATTATTGTTCATAAGATGCCAGAACACAGCAAGTAACCATCCAACTCCAAGCTTTTGATTCTAATGCAACTCTTCTTCTTCGAAACCTCAATGTGCACCAACCACCATGAAATACTATTTTATTTTATTTTAATTTTTATTTTATTTTCAAAATTAAACTTTGATGAAAACTTTTTGCTTAATCTTCTCACCATAGGATAGAAGCTGTTGCAGCGAAGTTTTGTTATCATGAATTTTCTTAAAATATAGTGTTGTGGCTCACGTAACCAAGGCGGCAAAAATAGATTTAAACCATAAATAGCACCGAGTTCCTAAAGCTTTTGAGCCATCCACCTCAATCAACAGTATTTCTTTTTACAGTTGTAAATGTGGACGATGCTTTTCGGTTTCATAAATACTGGTTATATTTTCCAATGTGCTGAAGCGATTGATTGTTTCAGGGGACCTGTGCGAGCCTAACCCATGCGGAGTGAATGCTCACTGCGAGCCAGGATACGACAACACGAGTCGCGAGCGACCCGTCTGCACATGTCTGCCTGGATTCGTGGGGAATGCCCTCACTAGCTGCCAGAGGGTATGATTTTATTACTCTTCCTATATAACCGTTATTGATGCTTAAAAAAATATCCTAATAACGTATTCTCTCTAGAAATCACGTTCGGCAACTGAGTAATACTCTTACTGCATCCGAATTGACATATTATATCAGATTATTTCGTGCGTGCGTTTGTGCAAGTTTGTATTTCACTATGGACAGGTTTTTATTAATCTGGAGTCATCTGTATATTATTTACACTTAAAATAAAATAATTGCGAAACGGGCACTACTATTGTTTGTGCATTTTACTCTTTAATTATTGAAAGTATTTGAACCAGACATCGCGTGTGTGACTTTCGCATCGAAACTCTCATTCTACGGGAACGAAAAGTCCTGAAAAATAGATTCAAGTTTGGAACAAAATTTGTATTTTTTTTTAAATATCTTTGTTTTTTAGTTATGTTCAATTGTTTCCAATGTTTGGTAGTGTGTGATGCCAATCTCTCTGAATAGTAATCGAATTTGACTAATGTGTTTCGTAGTTTGAAGTTAATTACGAGAATCGTATTTCTCCAATATTTTATCGGATTAAATCTACTCTTTTGGAATCAGTAAATGTAATTAGAATTTTAAACCTTTGAACAACATATCCATGTACAATGTAACAGGTAGTGGTGATGATTTTCAGAAGAATGATTAACCTAAAACTCTTTTTTTATATAATTTAATCTAGAATTTAAAAAAAAAACCTATTCAAAGTTTTAAGTATGCAAACTAGGAAACACTTTAATTAGATTAACCTTTACAAGTGGCTTTGAGTGAATTCTACTTCTATGAAATATATTTTTATTTGTTTGTTTCAGGGAGAGTGCCAATCTGACGCCGAGTGCCCCCAGCACCGCGCGTGTGTTGGCTACTCATGCGTTGATCCTTGTTTGGGCCAGTGTGGGGCGGGGGCCGAATGTAACGCGCGCCGCCATCTTGCGGTGTGCACCTGCCCCACGGGCTCCGAGGGAGACGCCCTCGTCTCTTGCGTCACCAAGAGGGGCTTCCTCTCTAGAATCTACCGCAACTACTAGAACTATATCACTTAACAACCATAAAAGTATCAAATATTTTAATCTGGCAACATCAACATAGCCCCTTTCAGTAGCTTGAAAAGAAGATTTTGTGAGTTCAAATGTTAAAAAAAAGCCAAAAAAATAAACGACATTATTTTTAATTAATCAAACATTTATATATCTAAATATTATATTTTAAAATAACAATATTTTCTTGAACTCTATGACAATTGTCTAATTTTTAATCATAGATGGAGGTAATAAATTGATTGTTTAAAATGAAACCATTAAATAGGTATAAGAGGGGTATTTTGTTTATGTTGAATACCAATGAATTTAATTATTCATTGAACTAGTGTGGCCCATTGCCGATTTCGGTATTGTGATAGCTTTACTATAATGTTCCCTTGAATGGTTCGAGTTTTAGTCAACACCTGAATTATCATACATATCCGACAATACCATGAGATTAAATGCTGTCAAAGTATATAACTTCACAATAATAAATGACTAAATGAGACAACAATACCTGGTTCCTGCCTACCTACTTTTTATTTCCTTAACTGATCGTAATGTAATTTTTTTCTCAGTATTTCATTATAATTATATATGTATTTAATTTATTATTTTTATAATTTTGTATTATTTAATTGAATAAAAGGAATAAAAAATCAAAAGTATTATGTTCATTATTATTCTGGTGTTTTACGTTTTTTTTTTTTTTATCATAATCATCATCATTATTATGTCCCATCCCCTAACTGAATTATATGTTATTTACGAACTGTCGTCACAACACAAAATTATTTAAACATATAAAAATATATAAAAGAAAAATATTCAAAGTCGTCTATAGAAGAAAGGTCGTCTAGTTTGTCATCTATATATCCACGAATAAAAGCGGGAGAAGCGGTTCGCGAAATAAAGATATCAAAAAACCACAAATACTGAGCGCTACCGAAAGAATCGGAACATTTATTTGGTAACGAGTGGGATTCACCTACCGAAAATAAAGCTAAAATAAGTAAGTACCTATCACAGACCTATTATGGGTACATATTTTATTTAGTTTTTTTTTGTTTCATAACTTTTAAATTCACTATATTGTTCAATATTATATTGGAGTATTGAATAGGTATCTAGTGAAGCGAAGTTTTACTGTATAATACGTTCATAACAAATATATAGTAAATTACATTGTATTAAAAGAAATCTGAGAAAAATACAATTTAATAAAGTGGATATTCATGCTATTTGAAACTTTCACATAAGTAAATTATTTTTTAATTTAAAAATTATCATCTTTTATTGAAAATACCTACCTAATGATATTTTAAAAGATACAGAGACTTCGACCAATTTTATCTTATTTAAATACATTTAAAATAACATATTTCTTCTATTCTTGTAAAAGGCCACAGTTTAATGCCAAGAATGTATATGTAGAAAAGATTCGAATCGAGGTGGTGGAGTAATAAAAGTATTTATGAAGGTTTTATCGCTTAGCTAATATGTAACAGGTACGGTCCCCACCCTAGTGGTGTATAGATGCCAGCGCCCGCTCGGCCGTTATCGAATCACGTTGCTCTCCGAAGCGAAGAGCATGACTTCA
The DNA here is from genome assembly GCA_022606575.1 of Glossosoma conforme. Lineage (NCBI taxonomy): Eukaryota > Metazoa > Arthropoda > Insecta > Trichoptera > Glossosomatidae > Glossosoma > Glossosoma conforme. Next base: position 208,193 of record JAGTXR010000295.1, read on the forward strand.
AACCACCGAGAATCGCAATGCGGCGCGGCGTAAACACAACACAATACTCAGGGCACACCTCGCAATGGATGGCTACTACCACAGGAATCAAAACATAAGGTAAAACATTGCGAAAAATCCTTAAAACCCCTCGCTAAAAAAACTCTTAGCACTCTCGACACAACTGTCAAGAACAGAGTCCTGCAGCACCATAATTTTTCAATGCTTTCTTAAATATCCTAAACACTCGAAAAATATATGGAATGATTATTTAATGGCAACAATATAAATTGAGGAATAGTATTATTTATTTTATAATAAATCATTTCAAATGATGACAATACCTTTTCGATAAGAAGCTATCGTAGATTTACAAAGAGACTGCCAAAATATTTATAGATTTTAATATTATTGACATTTAACAACGTTGTGAACAGTAAATATATGCAAAACAATTTTCTTCATAAAATGTTAGGCAAGGGAATTGCTTAGTTTCTTGGTTTTACTATGTATATAATAAAGATCGAGTACATGATGAAATTTTGTGTTAAAATACTATGATACCCTTCTAAAAGTTAATGGAGTAACTAGATTTGTAATTAAAAAATAATTCAGATATAAATCCTTGCTTTGGTCAATGAAGTCATAATTGGTGTGCTTATCATTATTTTCACTTTTCAGAGCCACATATATGACATTTTCATTTAAATTTTCTAAAAATGTTTAGTTGTATTTAGTGATTGTACAAAAAAACTGCCGTTTTTGTTACATTACACTTTGTATATCAAGCTTCACGACATCAATATTATGTTATAGGTAACAGGTAGCGTTCCTTAGTAGTATTTATCATTATTAAATTTAACAATTTTCAGTTATAAATATTTATTCAAAAAATTAAAAAGACTGACAGCACAATTAAAGTCAAAATACCTACCTTTGAGCTAAATTTCTTTAAGAATTGTGTTTATACTACCTAAAAATGAATTGTATGATCGCTGCAACTTGTTTTCTATAAATATTTGTTTATTTTAGAATATTGTTTTGCCAGTAGGTACCACAATTGTCAAAATAATCAAAGAGAGTAAAAAACAGCACATTTATCACTATCCATCAGTTATATCATAGTTTTGATTGTTGAAAGCTGTGTTGATTTGATTAAATTTGATAAAATGAAGTGATGTGTTTCCATAATATTTTCAAGCAAATAATATATAGTCGCTTCTGATGTATGTTTCATCCATGTTTATCCACAAATATTATTACATTTATGTTGAGATATTCTCATTCAATATCTTCATAAATTCATCACATATTTTGATCCATTAATCCAGGTATCATTGCTTTTGTTTAATTTATAAAATTAGGTTTTCATTCCTATTGCTTATCAAATTAATTCTCATTTTCAACATGTTCATTATTTTTCACTTGTGTAGTTTTCTTTCCATTAATATCTTCATTTTATACAAATATTCTATATTTTCAAACTGAAAAATATAATAATAGTAAATTACGTGTATAAGTTATGCCGAAATTGTGAAATTACTTATTACATACGATTAGTAAAAATTGACAAAGACATGAAAAATTTAAAATCCACAAATCATGAAAAATTTCTGCCCACAAATCTGCCAATACTATTTTACCCTTAAAAATGCTATTGTTACACTTTTATGTCATTACTGACAGTTCGACTGATGAGTTGTTTAGTTCATAATGAAATATTTCAGCTCGCATGCTGGTTTAATTTATCCTGACCTAACCCAATTCAACCACATTTTTAATATATATTAGTTAAAAGAAGTTAAAAACATATTAATAATTATATTTTTCAATGATATTTAGTGTGGTACCATTTAACAAAACACTATTTGAGGTGCCATATGTGCCTAGAAATATAACAGAATAAGTAATTCTATAAATTCAAATAAAAAACGTACATAAACAAAACATACAGAGTCTAAAACATATTATTGTTGTTTGTTTTGAAGGTTACCGAGATGCGTTGCCATGGAAATTGCAGTGGCTTATGTATTCATAGCAATCACATACTGCAGTGCTATTGTTTTTTAATTAAAATATATTCTACAGAAACCTTCCTTTTTAAATGTTAGAAAACATTCCACTTCTGGAAAAAATATTAAAATTTCTTTGAAATCCGTGTTATACCTTTTCGACACTGCTTTACATAAAATAAATAAAAATGTGTTAAATGTTGTCAATATAAACAAAACATGAATTGGTCGATTGAGTAAATAATATAATTTTACAGGTAAATGTAAAAATGCAATAATATTATTTGTAAAATAAGCTTTATCAGTGTATTAAAGGAGTATATCACAACAGTCTTTATAATAATTTTTGTAATGAATCAACATTTCAATAGCATGTTTAGCATTTATTTAAAAAAGTAGGTTTTAGTATAGTCGGTTAAATCATTTTGACTACATATTTTTTTAGGTTATGTCTTTTTTTATGATATCCTCCGTTAGAGAAATATTGTATCCAAATTGTGTAGCCCAAAGTTAATCTTGTTTCGAATCTAACATTAAGAAATAAATAAATAAAATCATGTTTGATTTAAGTTAAGAGTGAAAATTGCATAACCAATGTGACATTTGTAAACTAAAATAAAATTAATGTTTTTTTTATATACTCTATAAAACGTACAATACATATAAAGGAAATATACAAAAAAAAAACATGGTGCCTGTGGCATCCAGTAATTTTTCGCTTTAAGTTTAGTTCTTGTAAATATAACTTAACTTAGGTTGTTTTTTGAATGCTGTGAATGCCAGATCCGAAATATCTTGCATTAGATGTCTTATTGCTTATTCAATAGTCAATTATGATTTACACGGTGGATACGTTTCATGCATTACTGTATTAAAAATACAGTCAAATAATACTGTTACCAGTCTAGTAAATCAAATTACGAGGGTTATTCGTAAAATAAGTTTCCCAGTGATTTTTCACAGCGTAAAACATGTTTAATTCATAAAATTAAAAATACAGTCCGTTATAGTAAAGTGGAAAATAAGGTCTGATAGTGAAATAATACTGTTACCGGTCTAGTAAATCAAATTAATTGTAAGACTCTTTTTTCTTTAGCTGGTTTATTTCTTCGGCATAAGCTTTATCCATTCCCAGTAATGATAGTGAATACATACTAGCGTTGTTGTGATTGGTGGACCGTGTTGTTTGAATAACACTTAAATACGGAATTGAGTGTATTTGTTTTATTTTCAGGGCTTTTTATTAGTGGTATTTGTAACTAATAAGGAATTATTTTTCTGGAACTGCTCACAAAGCAGCTGGGACCAGCGCTTCTCACCGTCCGCCTACGACTATACTCCGGTAAGAAACATTTTTTACTATTTAAATATCAATTAGCAAATATATTTTTAACATATAAATTATATAATGATATAAACTAGGAGCTTCCTAACTAATTCGCAAAGAATAACGAGTCAGACTTGTAGTGTGTAATCATGCCAAAGTACCAACAATGTGTCTACCTTATAGCAACTTCAAATATTTTTTAAAAATTCATAAATCATAAATTTATTCTATATTATCAATATAACCATCAGTTTAAAAAAAAAGAAATCTACTTAATTAATTTGAAATTTCACCCACTGAAAATAAAAATAAAACTTTTTATCCCGTGGTTTGGCTTTATCGTTTCACAAACATTGCATTTTAAGAATTCTTGTGTACATGACTTCGTAAATGTTACCCTTGTATTATTATTATCCGCATTTGTATTATTATATTTTAGTATATCTTGCCCTTACGTAGTAAAATAAATACTGTTTACCTATCATCATCATCATCATCAGCCTGTGTCCGTCCACTGTTGAACGTAGGCCTCCCGCGAGTCTCCATCCTCTTCGATCCTCCGCCTTCCGCATCCAGGTCACTCCCGCTATTCTTCTTATATCGTCAGTCCATCTTGTAGGGCTATACCTATACTATTACCTATACTACACCTTAACTAACGCTGTTCCAGGATTGAATTTTAGTGTGCTCTGGACGTCAAAAACATTACATGTTACCTTAATAAATATTGCAAAATATATATTTTTTTAAATTATGATCAAAAAGGTTTTTGTTTTATAAAGATTCCCGAAAATAAATTGTGCAACTTTGCAAATAAAAAACACAGCCCGAATGTGTAGAACGATTTCCAGTTTCTTAGTTCTCTTAAACAGTATTCACATATTCAATATTGATATACTTACACAGAATCAAATATCAAATATATATTGGTACAAGAAAATTATGAACTTTAATATTTAGGTATTAAATAAAAAAATGAGAACCCAAACATAGTTTTTGGTAAAATCTGATGGAATAAAAAATATTAATTAAATATTTGATTGTGTTCCTACTGTATTCCTAATGATATGAAAGTTTGTTTTTCATTCATTTTCAGCTTATCCTTTCATGAAAGACAAATTATTTTTAGCTATGGTATGGTTGTATCCTCATTGATCTTTTTAAAAAAAAAGTTTTTACCATATCCATTCCATAATTGTAACATATGGACACCACAAATTGTCGTAGAGAAATATTTGGGTGTTCAATTATCAGGGTATTTTTAAGGAGATCGGATGATAAGCCCGATGCTCCTGAGGCCTGGACATTTTTTGTTTTGTCTAAGGATGGCTCAAAACCCTTCCGGAGGCATGTATAGAGCTTAGATTTAATTAAATCTATTTAAGAAAATCAAGCTTGGTCACGATTTTAACCGACGGCGTCTGAGTGAAAAACAAACATTTTAACCACTGGACTATGCCGCCCTCATTGGTATTAGATGATTCAATTTCTCTCATTTGTGAATTTTGATATGAAGTCGTGCTGTAAGTATAATGACAGAATCCACATTTTTTCCATTATCAGGGTCAGATCCTGTCTGCCCAGAAGTGGGTGACATTAATGTCATTACTCCTGGCCATCATCAGGTCCTTCTGGGTGCAGCTACTCGGACACAGCGCACGCTCCAGAAGGTGGGACAAGGTCTGCTCCATGCCGCAGTCACATTCAGTCGGCCCGCTGTAAAACTGTCAGGCTTTCAGTTGTGTCCTCGGAAGCAAAGAAGGAACTTCCACTGGAAATGGTTATTTACAATGCCGGCCAATCCTTCTACTATGGGAACAACAACACATGCAAAAATGCAGAATTTGCTCCCATAATTTGGTGACTAAAAAAGTTTATCTCGCGTATAGAATAGTTTGCATCCTATTTGTCTTTTCTCCACCGGACGAAGAATATACTGAGAAGAATATTTGTTTACGGTGAGAATGAATGCTTTCAGCCTCGCGGCGTTTATCTGGACCGAAGGGGCAGCGCTCCTAGCGGCAAGTTCCCCAGCATGATGGCCGGGCCCGGGAACTTCTACGGCAGCGGAGGGGGCGGCGGGGGCGGGGGCGCCATGTCGGAGGGCGGCGGCGTGGACAACTCTCGCACCAACCTCATCGTCAACTATCTGCCGCAGGGCATGAGCGAGAAGGAGCTCTACTCGCTCTTCATTAGCTGCGGCCCCATCGAGAGCTGCCGTGTTATGAAGGACTTCAATGTGAGTGACCAATCTCATGATTTTTTTTACATATTTAGCTTTTCATCTTAGTCAATGGTTGTAAATATTTTTGGAGCCATGGTGAACTCTGAATTTATAAGGTCAGTTATCAATATTTACCTGTGTGTGCGGTCATTCTTATTAAAAGTAGAAACCTAAATTCATACTTAACCCTTTTGACAGCAGGGTGTTGATTTTTCGACAGTCTGGTTTTCTAAGAAAAATAATGTTATTTAAAAAATTTATTAAAAATTTTCGATCCTGAGTCACTTTGTTCATATAAATTCGAAGAGTGTTTTCTTTGAATTTAGAGACTAGGACGAGAAAAAAAATTCGCTGAAAACAGTTCCGAAATTATGGTGAAATATAAAAAAAAATCCCTGGAGTGAAAAGGTTACTTGCCATTAGAAATTTATTTTTTAGAGTTTCGTACTGGCAAACCCTTCATGACCTCAATGGTCTTTTTTATATAGGCTGAGTGATTAACCGGACGCTACACATAATTGTTATGTTTTATAACTTGAAATTACACTTAAATAACTTCTTAAGTTTTCACGGTCAGATTTGATATTGTGGCTTTTGGGTTTAGCTGTGTGTGGCAAATTTCTTTTAACCAATATTTCGACTGCCATTGCAGGGGTCTTCTTCAGGATTGATGATTAAGTTGTAATTTAGTTGTTCGCTCGTAAAAAAAATAATCTAAGACAAACTCACAACTAAATTACAACTTAATCATCAATCCTGAAGAAGACCCCTGCAGTGGAGGTCGAAATATTGGTTAAAAAAAATTCGCCACACACGGCTAAACCCAAAAGCCACAATATAATTGAAATTACACGTGTACAATTCTGCAGCGAGAGCAAAATCATTTGCTCGAGTTGCATATTCTTGCCGTGGGAAACTACTTGAAGGTTCGGTCTCACATCCTTGCATTTGATGATCTCATCGCGTGTTGTTTACAGGCGGATCAACTTTCAGAATGCTGCTTACTGGAAACTACTTGAAGGTTCGGTCTCACATCCTTGCATTTGATGATCTCATCGCGTGTTGTTTACAGGCGGATCAACTTTCAGAATGCTGCTTACTGGAAACTACTTGAAGGTTCGGTCTCACATTCTTGCATTTGATGATCTCATCGCGTGTTGTTTACAGGCGGATCAACTTTCAGAATGCTGCTTACTGGAAACTACTTGAAGGTTCGGTCTCACATTCTTGCATTTGGTGATCTCATCGCGTGTTGTTTACAGGCGGATCAACTTTCAGAATGCTGCTTACTGGAAACTACTTGAAGGTTCGGTCTCACATTCTTGCATTTGGTGATCTCATCGCGTGTTGTTTACAGGCGGATCAACTTTCAGAATGCTGCTTACTGGAAACTACTTGAAGGTTCGGTCTCACATTCTTGCATTTGGTGATCTCATCGCGTGTTGTTTACAGGCGGATCAACTTTCAGAATGCTGCTTACTGGAAACTACTTGAAGGTTCGGTCTCACATTCTTGCATTTGATGATCTCATCGCGTGTTGTTTACAGGCGGATCAACTTTCAGAATGCTGCTTACTGGAAACTACTTGAAGGTTCGGTCTCACATTCTTGCATTTGATGATCTCATCGCGTGTTGTTTACAGGCGGATCAACTTTCAGAATGCTGCTTACTGGAAACTACTTGAAGGTTCGGTCTCACATTCTTGCATTTGATGATCTCATCGCGTGTTGTTTACAGGCGGATCAACTTTCAGAATGCTGCTTACTGGAAACTACTTGAAGGTTCGGTCTCACATTCTTGCATTTGATGATCTCATCGCGTGTTGTTTACAGGCGGATCAACTTTCAGAATGCTGCTTACTGGAAACTACTTGAAGGTTCGGTCTCACATTCTTGCATTTGATGATCTCATCGCGTGTTGTTTACAGGCGGATCAACTTTCAGAATGCTGCTTACTGGAAACTACTTGAAGGTTCGGTCTCACATTCTTGCATTTGATGATCTCATCGCGTGTTGTTTACAGGCGGATCAACTTTCAGAATGCTGCTTACTGGAAACTACTTGAAGGTTCGGTCTCACATTCTTGCATTTGATGATCTCATCGCGTGTTGTTTACAGGCGGATCAACTTTCAGAATGCTGCTTACTGGAAACTACTTGAAGGTTCGGTCTCACATTCTTGCATTTGATGATCTCATCGCGTGTTGTTTACAGGCGGATCAACTTTCAGAATGCTGCTTACTGGAAACTACTTGAAGGTTCGGTCTCACATTCTTGCATTTGATGATCTCATCGCGTGTTGTTTACAGGCGGATCAACTTTCAGAATGCTGCTTACTGGAAACTACTTGAAGGTTCGGTCTCACATTCTTGCATTTGATGATCTCATCGCGTGTTGTTTACAGGCGGGTCAACTTTCAGAATGCTGCTTACTGGAAACTACTTGAAGGTTCGGTCTCACATTCTTGCATTTGATGATCTCATCGCGTGTTGTTTACAGGCGGATCAACTTTCAGAATGCTGCTTACTGGAAACTACTTGAAGGTTCGGTCTCACATTCTTGCATTTGATGATCTCATCGCGTGTTGTTTACAGGCGGGTCAACTTTCAGAATGCTGCTTACTGGAAAATTACTTAAATTTCAAATTAAATTCTGTTTTTTATTTTTCTAATTTGTGGGAGAATATGTTTAATGTAGGATAAAGGGAATAGGATGTGTTTATTGATATGTTTCTTTAAGATATTCAAGTTCTATGATATTTGCATACTGAGAGAGCTTATTAAAAACTATAATTTTTCTTCCATAATACTCTACAACACCTGCTTGTGTTTGAGGTATTGCCCGTTTTACGTAGTCCATTATGAAAGTGAAGTGAATTTTTTGGAGAAATAGATTTATTGATCGGACCTATACAAATGCTTAAAATTGAAATTGTGAAAAACATCCAAAAGCATGTTACAACACTCCTTAGAGACATTGCTATCGAGCATTTTCAGGATGCAGGGGTAGAGTATTTTGAATAATTTGTAGCATTCGTATAGGTCCGATCAATAAATCTATTTTTCCTAGATAATGCATATTAGTCTTGTACTGGACCCTGTATTTTTTTTTATGTAAGCACGTACAGGAGAATACCGACAGATTGTGATAGTAATTCTGAAGTCTCATTTGCGGAATTCTATGATGCTTACCATGGTCCATATGGCTAAGCGTTGCATGTGGAGTGTTGATCCGCCAACATCATAGCCTACAACCGAGATTCACGCATCATCCTTATTATTACAGGAATTTACTATGAATGAGTGGTCTTCACGGAACGACTTTCGTTTACCACCAATTTTAATTAATAGGCTATGACTGACATTTTACGAGCGAGTGATCAAATTCACACCAACCGGGGGTATTTTAGAGCTCAGAAATCGATTTAAAACTTTTTTTTTAAATCTCCGTCGGGGATCGAACCCACAACATTTGGCTTGCAAAGCAAACGCTTTGACCATTGAGTTATGCCCGCCGGTCAATGTTACCTCCTAGCTGTATGTCCCAGCTAGGAAGTAACTAAAACCCACCGCGCCTTATTTAATGTTTTGGTAAACCACAAATGACTGTCGAATACAAAACGTGATATATATTTGTTAGTATATATTTAATACTGGAAGATGACTTGGGACTTGGATCTGGCAGCTTATAGTTATTCCATACGTTATATTTTTGTGGATATATGCTACAAACTGTGCAGAGATGTACATGGCAGAGAAAGATTAAATTATTTTATTGATTGTGAAAACACAAATCGATAACTAATTCTAGTTTTTTTTTTTACTTCATTCTCCACATTTTATTTTCAATTTATTTTGTTTGAAACGTACTGTATACAGTAAACTCTGATAAGTGAGCGTGTGAGAGAATCGAGTTTCTTTCCCTATCTTTTTCTAAGCATTTCCAAGAGACGGCGGTGTCTGGCGCCGATAAGTCGGTAACTCGACACCTGAATAGAAGGAATGGCTGACGCAGCACCGGCCCCGTGAGAACAGCGCCTGGGACCATTGCACACGCCACCAATATCACCAGCATCGTGCCGTGTGCAAAGCCTAAGGCTATATAATGCCCCTCCAGTTTCTTCACACCGCACTGTTGATTCTGCTCCCGAACCGAGAACACGCCGCAGACTTCTAAAGAAGAGAAACTCGACTCTCCCGCAAACCACTCCAGAGTTATGTTTAATTGCATTATATTTATGGTGCACAATAAAACTAAATTCTGGACTGGATGAATAACAATTCAATTTACACCTTTTTTCATCTGAACGTAAATAAGATACTTGAGTTATAATTTGGTGTAATGCAACGGTTATCGAGGTCCCAAGCAACACAAACGGGGGTAAGTTCATGCTTTAAAATCAATATCTGCTTGAGCACTGCACTAATGATTTGTGTTGCTGTAATTGTATCATTGTGATATTACAAAAAATTGGCTGGACATACTACTAACTGAATGTATAATTTGATTTCAAAATTTGAGTCAGTAGTGTGTATATTTATAGTCTAAAAAACGATTAACAAATGTATTAAAATGGCTTCATGTATAAAAAAATCAATCTAGAAAGATTAATATCAAATAATATAACAAAAAGCAATTGTTGATTGGACAGTTTTTGTTGTTAATTATATTATTTTCAATTTGATAATCAAATATAATATTTTTTTTAGGAATTTTTGTTTTTGTTTTTATTTTGCTTGTTTTTTTTAATAATACAATATATTTTACATAATTTTTAATGTGTCCTTTGGGATCATTTGATTTTAATTCAAATGTAAGAACAAAGTAAAAAGTAATTTTTTTTTAAAGAAAAACCTAGAAATCAGTCTCGCTGTATGAATAAAATTAAAGAATTGAATAATTTAATTTAAAAGATTGATGGAGGAACCCTGCTGGAGACCAATACGCATTCTGGGTTGAATTTTTATTGATAGTAATTGTTAATTTTTCTATTTTTTATGTTCCAGACTGGCTACAGCTACGGGTTTGGCTTTGTGAACTTTGCTCGTGAGGATGATGCGATGGCCGCCATCAATTCCCTTAATGGAGTCGCCGTGCAAAATAAAAGACTAAAGGTTAGTTTTTATTTTAGAATAACTTATATTATCTTCACCGTCAGACTTCAAAACACAGGCAAATTTTTGATATGAAAATTAACTCTTAATTATTATTATTTACTTATGTGTTGGGATGGCAACGGAATTTTTTTCTCTTGGTGTATCAACAATCAACTTTATTGTTAGTTTTTTTTCAATGGTATTGTTGCCATGGTAACCATCATGCCTCTTACTATTTAAAGCTATTTATAATAAGTTTTTTCTTTATAATAGTAAAGCTAGTAGGTTAATAGGATAATTAAGGTACCTAGATCAATTTGAAAAAGTAATGGAACATTTTGTTATTCGGAATATTTGAATGCATTTTGTTATCCTGCTCTTTTATTTGACAGTTATATATTTACACAGAAAAAAATGTTACAAGTATCTTAAAATCTACAGATGAGATGTGTTCATCACCATCTAATTCAAACAAAAATAATACAGTCAATGTGTAATGCACACTTTTTTTATTAACAGATTTTTCCTTAACCCTTTGGACGCAGGAAGCGACTATAGTCGCCCGAATTTGTATGCCTCTTCGACGTGTAAATTGACTATAGTCCATGGCGTGTAAAATCGTTACCTTTGGACAGTAGTACACTGTTTGTGATATACAGACCTTTTTTTTTGCGCATTTATTGCGCAGGGGTGGGGGAAAGAGAGGCCCAACATGTCTCTGTTTCTTCATCATTTTAGAGGGCAATATTAATTTTTATTATTTGTTTAACACATGTGTTGACGGAACATTCAGAATTCTTCTAGTTAGTATTTCGTGAAGTCGTGTATACTGTTGTGCTGTTTTTGAGATAATTATCATCCCCTGTTGGATACTAAACTTGAGTAATTTTTATTATAATCTTATCATAAACTTTTTTGTGTTTTTATCGTAATATATAGAATTATTGTGATTTGTATTCAAGTTTTACAAAATATATATATAAAAAAAAGTAAAAATAATTTTATAGAATACGATTTTTTAGTTTTTTTTTTCTTTTGATATTTTTTTTTGAGCCCCCCTTTCCCCCAAAAATATAACCTGACGACTATTTTTTGGTGTATTAAATCATCATATTCTAAAAAAAAAGTAAAAAGAATTTTATAGAATACTTTATTTTTCATGAAAAATTTGCATTTTTTAGATTAACTTTTTTGTTTTTGTTTACCCCGTTGAAAGGGTTAAGTATTTTTCGCGATTTGTCATATAATCGTGTCTTCTATGTTGTCATTTTTGGTTGAACTGCCTATCTTGGACTAAATATTTCAAGCCTCGGGGCATCCGACTAATCATCCGATCTTATAAAAACGTTATATGAGGTTTGGCTGTAATATTTTCTTTTAAATAAATTATTTCAAACGTGCAAGCATTGATGGTGTTATGTTTATTGTTGTAGGTATCATATGCACGGCCGTCTGGGGACGATATCAAGGAGACCAACCTTTATGTGACCAACCTGCCCCGAGACGCCTCGGAGCATCAGCTGGACGTGATCTTCGGCAAGTATGGCCGCATCGTGCAGAAACACATTCTGCGTGACAAGGGGTCAGGACTTTCACGAGGAATCGCCTTCGTAAGGTGAGACTAACATTACTATTGATTGCTTTTTAAATTGATTCATTCCTATAAACATAATGTCACAAGCTAATTAAAGTGCAAAGTTACATATGAAAAAAAACTGATAAAATAGGGTAACAATCGATAACAATAAAGTAAGTAATCCACAATATTAACCAAAACAAATTGGTTTCTTTGTTTACCTTAGGTAGCCCTGCGCAAGCATTAGTTTTTTAAAAATTATATATGACCCTAACTGGAGCATATGACATTCACAAACTGCCACCACAAAGCTTTGTCAGCCACCATAGTCTTCGCCTCATACCAAGTCAGCTCCGCTGAGTATGTTCTATGCAAAGTTGTCAAATTCTGTGTATAGTTCCCGACGGCCTTCCAGGACGGTCCAAGTCCGGGGGCTTGAAGAAAAGGCAGCTATAGTTTATGCTCTCTTGCAGCTCTTCTTAGTATAAGTCCCAGCCAGGTCACCTTAGCTTCTTGATTGACTTATACTAATGTTAGACTTATACTAAATAATTGTAATCAACTTTAAATATTTATTTTGTTGTTTTAAGTACAGTACCATCAAAGTAGAGCGTAATGCGAAACAGCGCTTAAGGAGGCTATCTTAACATGTAAATTATGGGGTTAGGGGAAGATGGATAGAAAATTGGTTAGGTATTAAATTTAATAATTGTTTTTTTAATAAAAATAAAACCAAATAAATTTTGAAGTCAGTCAGATCATTCAGTCTATTCTGTGTTTCCAATTTTCTGCCTTTTTGTCAAGAAGGCATCGAATGTAGTTTGCGTTGTGATAGAGTTGTTGATAAGTGGATAAAGCATCTATAACACCCCATCTTGCTTTTGAACTCTTGTCAAAATTTGGATAATTTTCAACAAATCGGTTCATAATTGCAGTTATAGTGGTCAAACTCCTTTTTACAAACACTATTGCAAGTTCTTTTTGTTTTCTTCTTGCTCAGTTAATTCCTTGAGCTCATCATTAGAAAGACTAGCTGCTGTTTCTTGAACTATGTCTTTGACGTCTTCCACATTTATCTCGTCTAAACCGGTTTGTTTCGCTAATTTCACTATTTCTTCCACTATTTCATCCATATCGACAGAGTATCCAATGTCTTCGCTCTTACTTAAATCTAGCTGTGTAAAATTTTGGGGAATCCCCGGGTTGAAATAAAAGAGCGCTAAACCGAAACAGTGCTAAACGAAACAGCGTTAAGCGGGGTCTCACTGTATATGTAAATGTCAATACAACACTTTCATTAATTTAAAAAAAAAACTAAGTTCGCACTAGTTATCGACAGACCACACCTGCGTGTAGTTGGCTTGTGGGGGAAGGTAAATGCCTGAAACACCGGCGTGTAGTTGGAGTGTAAAAGGTTAATGCAGAGGAGATAGTGATTGCTTAGCTTTATAGATGACATCCTTTTATCTGGAGAGGTCATGCAGCGTTCAGTCTAAAAGCAAAACCTGCAGCAAACTTGTCTTAGACATGCTCACCACCATTTTAAATACCATTTAAATGAAGATAATAAGAATCTAAATCATTAGGTTTGCTTAGAATTTACTGCAAGTAATAATCATTTTCAAATTTATCAAAATATCAAGATAATTAAAAATTATCAGCACTGTAATTACAGTGTTGAGAAATGCCCTATATTCTGGGATCAGAAGCCTGACTGTATAATTTTCAATGACACTCAAAGACAAAAGGCTTGTAGTGGACAGCTTTAGTATCTGATGTGTATTTGGATATATGTAAATAAGCTTTTTTTTGTATATCGAATGATTAGCCTTAAAAATCCTGTATCATTTAATGTATAAGTTTTACAAACTAATCGTCGACGGGGGAGATGTAGCGTCGAGATTTGTCAGCATTGCGTGAGGCCTATTGATATTGAGGAATGTAGCGTGTCCTCGAGTTCTACAGAATGACTGCCCGTTGGTAGCCTGTGTTGGCGCGCATCTGCATGCTTGGTTCGTATGGTTCGCCACAAATGCTTTGGGTAGCTCAATTAAACATGTAATTATAGAAAAATTGAGTGTAAATGTGTTCATTTACTCACTGTGTGCATATTTCTTCCTCAGATTCGACAAGCGGGAGGAGGCGCAGGAAGCCATCAGTGCACTGAACAACGTGATCCCCGAGGGCGGCAGTGAGCCGCTCAGCGTCAAAATTGCAGAGGAGCACGGCAAACAGAAGGCGGCGTACTACGCTGGCTGGACGGCAGGGTTCCAGCAACACCGCGGAGGTAAGACTGCAAACAACTCTCTTTAACAACCTATCATCACAACTGTCATCGGCCTATCTTGTAAATGTTTAAAAGTGCAGGAGAATATTAAAAGTTGCTAGTGACTCTCTTGTGGGATCTAGGGAGCTCAAGTGGAACGCCTGGATGCACAATGCGTAAAGGCCCGAGATATAATTCAAGTGTTTTATGAAAAGTTACAGGTTGTATGAAGAAACAAAACAAAGCTTAATATTATGGCCGATAATGCATTCTCAATTGTAGCATCTGATAATTGAAATAATCAATAAATAAAAAAACTATTGCTTCAGTGTTAATTTTAAGTTTTTTTTTTTTATTGTCTCCTGATCATTTTAGTATTACAAGATGGGCCGACAGTATAACGTATGTGTGTTTAAGATGCTATGAGAATAATTGATTAACTATGTGGTTTTATCAACAAAAGTGGCTTTTGATATGTGTAAAATCTCTTAAATATTTTAAATTTTGTAAAATCCATAAGCAAGAAAAAAATTACAGAAATAATTAAAATGATATAAAGTTAAAATCTTAACACGAAGGATTGGCCGACAGTATCCTTAAATTATTTTGAACTATCAATTTAGTAAGTTACATTCAGAGTATCGTCTCTGTCTGCAATAATCCTCGAGAATTAATAATGTACTGTACACGGTAAATATGAAGGATCTGTTTTTAAACTTCTGCTGAAATGCATGTTCTTGTAGGAAAGCAAGAGGATCTCACATAGTCTACAAAAAACTTGTTTTAACGTCCTTAGTGGTTAGGCTTCACAATAATATTCTTGTAGCATTTTTTTTCGGAATACAATTACTTTTAATAGCGATGCCAACAATTTAAAGATTCTCTCTGAAAATGTGTTGGGTAGATGGAATATCACAAAATGTATCACGCCGTGAGATGAAGTTCTTCACTTCTCACCTGACGGCACCAAACACTGAGAGGCTGTTGTTGCAGCAAGTTGTCGCCATAGATTAGAACACATTAGAATTTAGCACATCGGTGGAATAACGTGTCAATTGCATAACACGTAATACAGATTTCCTCATCCGTAAAAATGACAGTCGCAGTCATTAAACATTAAAACCAATTGTCGGCGAAACGGGAAGCCCCAGAAAGAAATTATGTTTTTTTTATAAAATAAGTTAATGCTTAAAGTCACGTACGTGCTGGTCTGGTAACTTTACTAAACCAGTAGCCATATAATGTGTTAAGATGATATTAATTGGTTATAAATATTAATTATGCAATATAAGAGGTCGTTGTTCCACTGATGCCCTTAATTGATCTTCGTCATCAATCACTTTTACAAAACCAAGATCATCTATAAAATCAATGTTTTTCTTTCAATCAAACTTTCACTCGCACTTAAAAATTCCATGTCACCGGTGACCTTTAACGAATGATACACTTGACATAACAATACCTTAGCTTATCGGTCACTAATCAAATTAAAGGATGGAGTATTTATAGGAGTTATTTTTTTCCAAACATGAAATATATTAAAACGTTAAAAAATAAGTTCTTTCCATATTCTATTATTATTTTGTTTATATTATTGTGATCTATATATAATTCTATTTGACTCTCCTATGAAAAATAGTCACAGATGTGACTGAAACTATTTATAAATAAATTTATAAAATTGTGTTGTGTTTATAGGAATGAGCATCTCAAAAGATGTCCTAAACCTTATTTTTGAAACCTTTAGACTTTATTAATGAATTCACGGAGATATAAACGAGGTATCTTTCAACACGGGTCATTTACTTTTTCATCCATACTGCACATCTCATTTACTTCATTAGAACGACTTCTGACGCCGTTTCAGCGTGAGGTCTGCCGTTAAGTGTCTACTTCAGGTGACTTTATAGTTGTTTACAAGTGCGATTGAGACAAATTCTAACCCGACCTAAAGAAGAAATGTAAAAGTGGACCTCACGCTGTATGACTGTCATCAACTCTCTTGCGTCTCACTACAAATATATTCATTCAGTTTAAGAATGTTCACGGATCACATTAAATTAATCACAAACATTTCATTAGAAGAAATTGTTTTCGAAATTAAAATGACCTACATTCTGCGGGCGAAGGCAAATGTTACTTTGGTTGTATTTACTTACATTGATACTTTGCTAATTAAACAATAAATTGAAACATTTAAATATGTTGTCAGTGGGCCTGTCTTAAATATATTGTTTGTTGAAAATGTTTTTTTTTCAACTTTTTATGTGATACAAAATATATAACTTTCAATTAAATTTCTTGTTAAAGAAGCACGGAGATGTTAAATAATGTGATGTATTTTTATTCATATTTCTTTAAATTATTTAAATTTATTAATTGAAATTCATCTTGGGATTTATAAGCATTTATTATTAGTTTTATTTGTGATGATTTAATTCCCTTCAGATATTAATTGTAAGTCTTCTTCTCTCTCATCTCAAACCTCAAAGTATCCTTCAATGTTTGTAAATATTGATTGTGAAAGTTTTGCCTCGCCTCCGTGATGTTAATTATGAATTATATCCATCACTCCCCACACATTATATGTTTTCTATATAAACAAAAATATTGTAAACTCTTTCAAAAGCTTGCTTTATTTTCATTTTTTTTTCTTCCACAACATATTGTAATGTATTTTATTTTTACTTGTTTTTGTTCATTTTGTTTCTGTCGTGTTAATCGATTCATTGTTATTTTTCTGTCACATTTAAAATGTCATTGTAACAATAATTGTGTGTCACATCTCACATCGATAAGTCAATGTTATATTGCATTCACACAAAACTACAGATGCTTTTTTTATTATTATTAATTAGGCTATAAAATATATACGGTGTCGATTTATATTGCCATCGATGAGAAAAAGTGACATCCCATGAATATATAGGTTATAAAGCTTTAAGTGTATCTACATATTTGGTGTTAACTTTTAGGATTTTGATTTATCCCTAATATTATTCGAGACATTAATGTGTTCTCTCTCTTTCTCTCTTGAATGCTTTCACTAATCGGATAAACTAAACCCGGCACGCTGCATGTCCGTGTGATGTGTGATGCGATGTGCACTTGCATGTGCGTGCGCGGCTGACGGCGCAAAATCTTCGAGTGTGGCTAAATAACTATCTTAATTTTACATAAAATACAAATATTATTTGTTGTCACCATTTTTATTGGTGTCGTGTGAAATGGTTATAAAAAATTGTGTACGCGTGATTTTGTGTGTAATGCGATGTCGATCGGTCACGCGATGTACACTTTTGGTGTGGATGGGTGTTTGTTTGAATGTGTATTTGTCGTGCGAACGGTCAGGAGGTTTGCGCCATCTGGGTTCAAGTTATGAGAGCGTCTCCAGCGTCGGGCTGGAGCACCGACTGGACCATCGGTTGACAAGTCACCGCCAGCCCGCCTACCATTCCTTGCCGGGCGGCAGCGCAGCCGCTCGTCTGCAGCAGCTGCAGCAACATTACCTGCAGCGCCCCTCCAGGCACCACTTCTGATCCTGGCGCACTCTCTACTGAGCGCCCCAACACCCCACCACCCCCAAGTGTCTTCACCGAGGGCGGTAGAACCCCTCCCCCCTGAGCTGCCACACGTATCACAACATAACCTTATAAATTACAAACTTAATAGACTCTAAATTAACAACCGTTTCGGTAACACTTAAATTATTAGACATATATTTACTTTGTTTAAACGTGATGTTGATCACATAATTGAAGAGCGCTGTTTTGCACTCAATGAGGGTTGGAAACTGCGGTCTTCCCTTTTGTCATTGACGGCACTCAATACAGTAAAAATTATTACCTATTTAGTGGACCTCAAAGTGAATACTGGAAATAGAAATAACAATACTTGAAATGTAAACCGACATTATGATACGGCTCTATTAAAGCTTACAATCACGAGTCTTCTGTTGTTACTGACTGAACAGCTTGCATCAGTTATCACTTTAGCTATTATTCATTTCTCTGATGAGTTTGTGTGTTTTTCTTTCAATTCAATGTCTAAAGTAAATTCAATGATTATTATATTATGTCAAGTTTCTTATTTAAATTATTTCTTTATAAATTGATGACAATTCACCTTTTGTGGTATTTTATGTTTCTTCAATTAGGGCACATTATGTCCTACAGACGTTTTTGCATTTGTATATAAAAACATTGCAGATTTATGTATTATGTTGAAATTATGCCGCACCGTCATTCAGGGTTTACAGTTGTAGACAGACAGTTTGTCAGTTTCTGTCTAGAATAAGGTTTGGTGATGCATGTGGCTGCTTCCTAAGGGTTTCTGCCGCTTCCAATAGTCTGTTTCTGGATTCATTTATCTGTATCTATCGAGAATCTGAAGTATTTGTCACCAATTTTGATTTGCTTTTTAACAGAAAGATACAATTTAAAATTAATATTTTTTGATGATTAATTTTGTATTATTCAGTTTACTTTCTTGTATAGTAAATACACAAATTAATGGACTATGAAATGATGTTGTATCCTCTCTAGTCGTGACATAATTAATTCGAGGAGCGCCTTGACATTTAAACTTTCACATTTGAGATAATCTACAATGGTTAATATGATATTTCTAATTTTTGCCCCTTTCTGTAATTATTATAATTTTAACCACGGAGTTCTTACATTTTATACCTAAAAAAATTATGTTTTGTATTCAATTTTGCTAATTCTTTTTTTATATGCTAAATTATTACTTTTCACACTGTGTGACTTATTTATCAAACATAATTCTAAGATATATTTGATTAATGTCAAATACAAAAAAAATATATGTAAAAAATATCTATTCCTTTCAAATAATCAGATATTTATGATATTTGAAATATCACAGAGAACATTTTAGATTTTCTCGAATATAAATAATCATTTAAATGTCAAATAAATCAATAGTGATGGAAAAATCATGAATTTTTAGATTCCCTTTATTAAATGATTTTAATTATGATCTCTATGAATACTGAGCCTGTCAGTCAATATACTATAATGCTTTAAGATGTCATCTTCCACCTGAAGAATAATCTTATGCAGGCACATCAGGCTTCTGTGAGGCATTCACTATAAATTAAAACAGTTTAGTATTGGTGGCAATTTTTTGTTGATTCTCGGTAGTGACACGTTGTTAGTTTACTCCAACATTAGGTAATTTAGCCATGTTTGTGTCTTTGATAATTATGTATTAATTTCTTGTTTAGAGCCAGTGGCCTTGGGACTATGATGTGCCCTGATCTCTTGATCTCTTGCCCTGCATCCCGTGTAAGAAGCTGGCCAAAAACAAGGCATATTAAGTCTTAATTCTAATTCAGAAAATGTCGCTTAAATTAATTATTATTAATATTAATTAGTATTAACTCACTCGTCGCTAAAGCTGGACGAGTGAGTTAATACTTGATAACTTTGAGGATCTAAAACACCAACTATTAAATTTGAATGTTCTGAAATTGATTTTTAAAATTATTGATTATTAGTGTCCAGCTGCTTACAGTAGGGATGCGGTGCATCGTGCTCCCTTGCTCAATGTTTCATTTTGCAGTTGACATTTGTAGTTGTTCCATACACCGATGCGTGTTGTCACTCCATGTTGGACGAGATGCTTGCTGTGGTTCATTAGCTCAGTGGATTGCAAAATGTGTAACTTGTTAAGGAAAAAAATATATTTGTATTTATAATGCGTGTTCCGTGTATTTCTTCCATTAGAGGACCGAAGAAGAATATTATATATATTATAGTGTATTCTATTATTAGGTTATATTGTTATGGCATTGTATTATAAACCGATGGGTCTCTCAGATTTGTATTTGTAACTCGATACCGGGTTGTCAATAGTTGCAGTTCTGTGTTTGAGATGATTATGTTGTTCATTTGAATTATTAACTGAGGAATGCGATGAATGAATGCTGCTATTCAAATTGGACATTGATTACATAATATATAATAAACTTGCGCCTCTTTGCCGACATGTCTTAGGTGAAAATGTCTCATTGAGGCAATTAAGACTTTCTATATTACTGATATACTTACAAACTTCTGCAAATGTAATTTATACGTCGTAACAGAAATTTCTTAAGTCCGAATGTCTCAAATGCTGTTATTGATACACACTCTTGTGTAAGTTTTCCATTTCAGCACTTAATACACGTTGGCCACCTTAACTAAAATAATTTAAAATGTAGTGCTGTATTAACATGTCATATTGAGATGACATTTACACTTAAGACATGCTGATACACAGAAGTGATTGAATATAGTAAACGAATCACCCGATGTCAATAGAATACATTGAATGATTGTTTTTAAACCCAAAACACTTACGTTTATCCTTATTGATATCAGTTCATTAAGGAATTGCATAAAAAATTACCTCTTATTTTAGATGTATGTGTTTTTCAAAATATGTTCAGAGTTTGCCTTTTTCGAGTTTCCCCGGTAATATTGTCATACACTAGTTCATCAAAATTATTAGTCAAAAATAAATCATGATTGATCATGATTTATTTCAGAATGGTACGAATCGTTCCAAACGGAAAACCTAGTTGAGTACATAATTTATGAGGTGTTATATCTTAAAAATAAAGTGTTCATGTATAAATGTGGCCTAAGGAAAATGTATTGATAAAAAATATAAGCTGAAGAATACGACATTGAGAATTGTTGCTTCCATTGTGTTACATCGATCAGAAAATAAAGTTATTTTAGTTAACGTTATTTCTATAGAAACAATGTTTACATGCAGATGTTGCAAGTTTTATCATTGTGTTCTGTAAAATAGTAAATAGTAGATTATTTACTTTTCGTTTCTGTAGTATATACTGATATCCTCCTCTTCCATTTAGGACATCGGCTTACTGGATGAAGGATGCAGGATCAGGTTCACAATACAAACACCTGTTTACTGTTTTACATATTACTTGTTTATTTGTCAATAAGGTCGCCCGTTATAGGGCTGCCCTTAGAGGCGGTCCTATAACGATGACGGGCGAGTTGCGACTGCCTGCCCGCTCTCACATTTCGGCGGTACCAACCGCCAAGATGACAGTTGTACCAACTGACAATGGGCCAACTGTCATAACAATTATTTTGGCGTATGCAAACACGTTTAACATTATATAATTCAACTAACAGGCAAACGAATAAAAATAATAGACAAAAGGTCATTTGTCGAGGCTTTACGGCATCGGCCTTAAGGAGCTATATCAAGCTGATATCAATACATTATACATGTATGGGTGCAATCAATTACACTGCCTGTGACGAGGTAGGAATATTGTTTTCTTGCGCTGATAACAACTGCATCTCTTGTATTCTTCATTAAAATTCTCTTCCCTTTATTATTATGTTGATACTCTACATTAAAATATCTGTTATAGCTAAAGATTATCTAAATAATATTTTTAATTTCAATTATTTAAATTAACAAAGTACTCAAATTTAATTTTTCAATTTACTTCCAACAACATGTTTTGGATTCAACAAGTGGCCATTATCAAGTGGGCATTTCAAACATGCAGTTTGAACTGCAACTAGAATTGAACCAAAATACTTCGCTAATTTTCACGATTGGAATTATGGAATTCCATTAAGAATTATTATTAGAAAATAAAACTTTTGACTTGATGCTATCATGATTCTCAGATGAAACAGTTTAATTTGAAGGAATATGGAGAGTTTTCAAGCCGGTCAAAAGGTGATATCTTCTAAAGTAACCGTTACCTTTGGTATGCAGAACTCGGTCAAGCTGTAGATTAATGTTTAGTCGGAAATGATCAGAAAAAAAAACCCGTGGCAGAAAGTTTGAAAAGAGAATGCTCGTAAAATTTGCTAAAAGTTAAACAAACTTTGGTGCCTGTACTAATGGCCTCGGTTAGTTCCAACAACGAACTATATTTTACACCCTATTATTTCACGCTCAAAACATTCTCTAGAGTAATAAAAGTAAATAGGCTTCTTAAAATGTCTTATTTTAGTGTCAGAGTTTTCCAAGTCCATTGAAAATATTGCGCTTAAAAATGCAAAAGGCTTTGAAACGGGTTTAAAAAAAATGACAGTCGAATTAAAAATTGGAGAGCCTATATGAAAATTTGTCTTCAAGTTGTGTGTAGTAAAGTTATTTAGTTATTTTTGTATAATTACATCATTAGAAAGTCGTTCTTTGAATTATTGTGTTGCTCATTGGAATATAACTATTTTGGGATCAAGTTCATTAATTTCACCTTGTTTTCTTTATCATAGTATCATGATAGTTTCGGAAATAGCATTTCCAATGTCAATCGTTTATACTCTTAAGTTTCCGTGCTCTCCCGACAACTTTAGTGCCTCCAGCGGGGATAAATTAAAACCAAAACATTTTAAATTAAAAATTTACTTCAAGGGTTAATAATTATAGATTTAATTAAAGTTTTTGTCATCATTTTTGTACTTTCAGATCAATTTTCATACAACCTCTTCATTATTTATTAAACTAACATTAATATACAATGTATATATTAAAAGTTAAAGTTTGTTTTGTGTTAAAGTCTACTGAGGAATCTTAAGATGTTGGTAGACCTAAGCGTGTGATATTCTATGATACTACATCAATAAATAAACTCTTAACCGCTAACTAATATCTTCTAATGTTCAAAATAAATCATTTTTTAAGTAAACATTTTAAATTCATCAATAATGAGTATTTTTCGAAGGTTTCATCAATTTTTTATATTTTTACTCACAAACTGAGCATTTAATGACAGCCAGACTTATTCTACCTGTGATCAAGGCTATTTATTATCAAGCACACAGCTACGCCATTACCCTCATTACTCGGTTAGGCATTAAATCTGCCAAAGTCAAACCATGTAAAGGTTAACTACATTTGTTATATTTTTTTTTAAATTGATGGAATAACAATAATCTTATATATATTGATATTTTAATGTAAAACTATAATCTTTATTTATTTATCGAGTATTTGAAAAAAATACTCGTTTGTAACCTTTTTGAATTTCCTAGAGCACAAATTAAAATGCCTTGACGGTTTGTATCTCTTCCATTATAACGTAGAATAATGTATTTACGGTATATTTATGTCTGACTATCTGTAATGTAGAGCGTAGAATAGAGAGATTTCATCTAACCATCTTTGAAACATGATATTGATGTGTTAACCAGCAAACTCAATTGTTTTAATGTCATTAATGATCTTTCTTTTATTAAATCTGGACTGTCAGTCTGTACTACGTATTCGAAAAAATTGTAGGATATCCTCCATACTACCTCCATTACTAACTGTAAATATATTTTTACTGAATGAAAATAAAATGGTAATAAATAATAACTCTTTCTTATTAGTGTTTCTCAACCTGATTTGTGTCAGGCTTCTCTTCAGCTTTAAAAACCTCCATGACTTTTACATTTTTATGAATTTTTCCTTGCGTTCAACAGATCAAAAGTTTTCAGTGCTACTGGGGTTAACACCCCAGTTGCCAAAATAAATCTCAGTCCTTTCTCTTAAAAAAAAACTGTTTTAAACAATTTTTATTTTAAACCCTATGTCTATTTTTTTTTAAATATCGCAATGACCGTTCCTAGACAGTTAAATTGCGCCTCATGTAAAGGAATGATTTTCAATATCACTCGAAAACTAAATACATTCTCATAGAATTGGTTTTATATCGTTTTTGTTGGTTTGGAGAATTTGGGAGGATTAATGTATCAATATTGTTTTTTCACACGTCTGTTACTAAAGTTATTGGACAAGAAATATACAACAGGGACTAATTACTTGATGAGCACAGCAACATAGTTTCCATCTACCGTAATTATTATAGACAAGACAGATCTGTTTATCTATTTTTTAGCCTAAAGTCAGTATGAATCAATTGAGTTTCATTACTTGGAGCCTAATGTTTAAATTTAACAATGATTTAATTTTAAAATTAAATTAAATAATTACAATAATTATGCTGTTTCAAGAAGACCCTCACCTGTAAAATCTTTATGTTTTTAAGTTTACCAAGTTAATCACTTGACCTCTCAAAATATTGATTATGTTCCACCACAGCAGCCTCAGACAGCCTGAGAAGAAAACTCGCCTGTATGGGAGTGTTATCTATTGCTTAATAATGTTCAGTGGTACCTTATAATATACATTTAAATTCAGATTTATTAGGGCCTGGCATCATAACAACCAAGTGAATTAGTTATTTTATAAATATAATAGTGGATTTTACTGCCTTTTAGATAAAATTGAATGAACTATTTTAATATTTGTTGTAATCTTTTTTAAATATCTATCCTTGTAATACGCTAAGCTCATGACAATTTTGCCATTGCTAAATCTTAAAAAATGTTATTTTATGGTAGGTATTTTGTATGAATTGAAGTTAAATATTTCATTTTAATATTTCTAAATTGAAGGCACACAATAATGCCTTGAATTTATATAAATACATACATTATATTTTAATAAATGTTTATTTTATCATTTTCGCATAAAAATATCTTTTTTTAAATTTGCTATATTTTCATTTTTGATTATGCTTGTTTTGACTGTCGAGACTGTGATATGCAAAGCTCTTCTTATTTATATAGAATTTTCAAAAGGCTGCAAACGCTGATAATATTTATTTAGAATAATAGTCACTTGTACAGTTGTGGTGTCGGGCCCTTCCTTTTGTAATATTCAATAAAATAATAAACATAACGTATTGTATAATATTTCCATGTACCGTTTTGTGATAGAAAAATATTGTGATAGTCAAAATAACTAATGAAACTATTTATTAGAAGGCATCGATACCGATATGTAGGTGAAGTGTAATCCTTCAGTTTGTTACAATAATATAAAATGGTTCTGTTGATGTGAAATATAAAGAATATATGGAAAGATTAATATTATAGTTGGATAGTCACTAGTCGTGTGGTCTTACTGTAGGCGGGGGGGCGGGAGGTGTCCTGTAAATAGTTAAATAAATCTCATCGCGTGATGTGAATCGATTATATATAAAAAAAATATTTTAATATGATATAACGTTGAGATGTTTTCATCTTGCTAATGAAGTATATAATAAATATATAACCTGCTGTAGCAGACACGTGCTGGTGCACTTTACACTTCTCGTGTCACGGTAAACAAGTCGACATGTTTACATTATGTCCTTCGTTTTTTTGATGTTATCGTTTTTTAATAATTTTGTAGTGTTTTTTCCTCGTATTTAAAACAAATTGATTCAAGGGATATTTAGATAATTTAATTAATGAATCATAATTAAATATAAAATTGTTGTCTGATGATTTTTGGCAAAACTGCATTATAATAAATGAATAATATAAATTACTTTTTATGTTGGAATATTAGCCGCCACAAATAATTAATTCATGTCAATACTTCTTGAAATGATATACAGTAGAACCTCTCTTAACGAGCCCCTCTCATAACCAGTAATTCGCATAACTAGCAAAAAAAAAATGCGAAAAAATTGCCCCCTTAACCAGCGACATTTCACATAACAAGTGATGCAGAAAGGGGGAAGTCACATAACGTATGACGCACTTGTGAGCCGGGACTTTCGCGTCATTGCGTCTGTCTGTGTGAAGCACTCGTGCCGTTAGAACGTTAGTGTCACATGTGATCACACATTTTACTAAACTTATGTTCAGACATTATTTATAGCAATAAGAGAAATGCTGAAAGCATGCGAAACTGTTTCATCGTACATTGAGAAGCATCATCCTAATAAAAACTTATTCAATGATAACGCTGGGTCACATTTTCACCTAATTTTAAAGAGTGCTAAAAAAATTGTCTCTAGACAGCTTTCTAGTAAAAAAGAATTCATTATTTGTCATAAATTAATAAACAATAAGCTAGTTTCGATTTTTAAAAATGTTTTTATCCAGGTTGTTACGATCTTTAACAACTTATAAGCATGTCATTTAATTTAAATAAACGTAAAAAAAAATATTTGTCATGGAACGCATTATCGTGTTTTACATTGGTTTATATGGGAAAATTACTTTTGCTTAATGAGTGTTTCACATAACGAGCAAGATTATGGAAGGAATTATGCTTGTTATGAGAGGTTCCACTGATTCATATTGTTGATATTTCTTAACTTTGATATTACAAACATGTGTTGTTTTGATTCCAAGTACCCCTTAGAATTAAATGGTTTGTTGAGATTGAATAAAAGTGTGTGAATGTTGCTTACATTATAAGATTACAAATAATATTGGATAATTGCGGCAATTTGTAATTCATAGGCTCCAGCTGTGACGTTGATACCGAAGAAAATAATTGAAAAATAATAATTCAATATTATTACTTAAAGTGTTATTGGTCTTATTTTAGAGGTGAATCACCTTTTGTATGATACCATAGATTAGATTTTGGCCATCCTACAGTCCAACTAGTTAGAATAAATCTTATATATCAATTCTCTCTTTTTTTTGAGAACTTGGACTCTCGTTTTAAGCAAAGTCGACTACACTCTGACTTTAACTAGACCTGATCTGCTTATTTGGCCTAAATATTTTCATTATAATACTTTAACTAATAATTTTGTGATTTATTCTCCAAATTAATGGTAAAAGTGAATATTACTAAACGTTATATGGTGCCATTTAGTTTGAGCTCTACGTTTACATTTCCACTTAAGGTGAGGGTATGTTTGATTAGTATCTTAACGCTCTTTCCGACCTGATCGCAACATAAATCTAACTTTAAGCCTACCTCACCTAAAAGGTAATTGTAAAGGTAAACCTCAGCGCACCAATAATTACTCGCTAAAGGATTTGCATTAGTTGTTACAATAATCGAGAGAGAAGTCTCGATGGTTATTAATTATAAATATATATTATATCCGTTGTAAATTGTCATATATACGTTTTGGACAATAATTACATAGCTTTGCCTTTGTAATCCGGTTGCTCAGACGAATCGGTTTGCTTCTTTGCTAAGTGTTCTCTTTAGTTCAGAACACATGCGTAACAGCAGCGTTTCCCTCTGCTGGGTTTTGATCGCTTGTCTATCGTCATGATATTCCTTTCTATCATTCTCGCTAACATTTCTAACATACTGAATGCCGACTTGAACCCAAAAGATACTGACAACAACACTTTCTTAACAAAATATAAAAATGATGAATTGACAATCTTGGTTTTTAACAGTTAACTTTTTTTTTTAAAAATACAGCGTTTTCCTTCGCCTTGTGCACCGAAGTATTAAAGCTAGTGTTACTGTTTTGATGTTGCTGGTGATATTTTGAAAAATGAAGGCTTGGATAATTTATCTGTATTATGAAACGCTTTCTGTGACCTTTAACCAAAAAAATCCTTACAAACTAAACATGATTTGTAACTATTTATCTAATACTTATACTATAATGTGTTAAAGCGTTGTAAAAATTACCCTAGAAAGGACAGTGTTGTTAATATGAAGCGAGTGGTTTTAAATCAGGGTCTCAAGGCATTTAGTATACCTATACCTACCAAAAGCAATAATATTCTTACATTAATAATCTTCCATGGTGAAAAAAAATATATATAAAGAAATGTTAATATTGTAAAATATATAAATAGAGGTACATAAAATTAAATTATTATCAACTTACTTTACATATTCTAGCACTCATTTTATTTATCGTTTTTGAAATATTTAAACCATTACTTTATGGTGTCCATATTCATATTTTTAACTTAAATATATAACTAATTCTATTATATATAAATATATACACATATTTACATAATTATTAACTTTTCTGAGCATTTTGATCATTTTTAGGGTCTCTTCTGTGACAAAAAATGAAAACAAATTTATTTAATAAACTTCATTATTAATTTAATTATGAATTATAAATTTATAGATTATATAGTCATAGACATACACAAAATATGTAGTTTTCCCATTACTAAAGTTATGTTTTTATAAATATATTATAAAAAAATAATTGGTAATTTTACATTACAAAGTTTCAAGTTAAGTTGAATGAAAAAATTCTCTATTACCAAAATCATTAATTTAACAAAAGAAATTTACAAGTTATAGATAGTGGTGAATATAAAACTCTTTATTTATATTTTTGAACAATTTATATCTTTATTTATGTGTTTATCGTCGGGTAATCTGTTAGGTCATTAGACAATGGTAAATAGTTCTATAGAACTACAGAGATTTCCTTAACTCAATCCAAGGTACTGTTAAATTACTAAATATTCAATATGAGAATATCATCAGGAACTCTTTTTAAAATTATGCAGCCTTATGAGTCAAGGTGGGAAGTTAGAGTACTTTTTAATTCCACTATGATCCATAGGGCTCACCAGCACAAAAACATGTGTCGGTTCAAGGTATTTTTTTTGTACCTGTCAAAAGAATACATGTCACAATAAATTGATCTTTATAATTTGAAATTAATATAAATTAAAAAATTAACAAACTAAAAATATTTACTTTTGATTCACATTCATTTTAAACGATTACATGTTTCGGCCTCCCTGGAGACCACCTTCAATACTTCAATTCATTATCCAAGGAGGCCGAAACATGTAATCGTTCAAAATAAATGTGAATCAAAACTAAATATTTTTAATTTGTTAATTTTTTAATTAAAATTAATTTAAAATTATAATTATGCAGTTTCATCAAGTATTGTCAGTTGATAACCTTAATCTTAATAAATTGATCTAGCAATGAGACTGTAGCTCTTGATTTGTACCAATAAAAGATATGTTAAATTATGAAAATTTATATGATTTTTTTTAATTATGTATTTTTTCAATAAATGGTGATATTTTCAAAATTGTACTATTTAATAAATATTCCATTATTTTGAACGGCTGTTCAGGCGAGTTTCTACCACTCTATATATCACAACACTTCATACAACATTCCCGCAATATTATATTGTGGAAATGTTCGCAAATCAACATACAATAACAAATTAATAATGCTGGACAATTTTGCAACAAAACAATTTGTAATACTCGCCCGAAGAGCCCTTTAGACTTTCTTGAATGCATACAAATAAATCACATTATTTCTTATGTTTAAGATATGTGTGTGTGCGTGTGTGGGTAGCATTAAAAAATAAATAATCGTTGCTTAAATCTTATAAAACAGAGTCAATTTATTACAAGTTATTTATCGATGAGTATTTTTAATAGACTACTGTACAAATGAATGTCTCCAATGTGTATCGTGTTGAATCAATAGGAGAAGACGTAGTCTATTATTTGTGTACAAGAGGAACAAAGGTTGGTCAAATATCCTTGCTCCTGTGATTACAACGTTATATACTAAACTATAATTTAATTTTCTCTATTCTTGACATGTTGCTGTACGCTTGATGCCTGTCAAAAGTAAAAATCATGAAATAAAATGACCTAAACGTTAAATTATTATTATGAAGTTTCACCTAGAATTTTTAGTTAATAATTGACCTGATAATAGTATTCTATGTCAATGTAGTACAATTATTATTGACATTTAAATAGTTGACTCACTTTTCTTGTTGAATCTTCATATTCTAATTTGATAATAAGATATTGTAAAAAATTATATGTATCGGAAAATCAATTTAAATAATTTGTAATTAAATTAAAATGATTGTTCTTATCAAATATAGTGTGAACGTTTGCCTTGTATTAAATAATATTACCCTCTTAGAACTAGAGTGTCCGTATTCAGATAAAGTTGTCATTCAAAGAGATGTCTTGAGAAATTCTATTCGTATTTATATCTGTTGAGATTTTTTTCTTAGTATTTTCATAATTAATTGAGATGCTTAACATTTTTTTTGTCAGTATTTGTTTGTTTGATTTACACAATCTAATAATATGAGTCACTTTGAAATAACGTTTCTTGCCAAAAAGACATCCTGATTTTACCCGATTTACTTTTTATGCAATTGTTTACTCTAAAATGAATATTACTTAATAGTGTATACCGACAAACTTTATATCCCCAGATGTTCAGATAATTTTGATTTGATTTGTGGTGTTTCATATGTTAAAAATGAATGCTTCAGATGTTACTTATAGTGCAATATTGTTTGTTTATTACCATTATGACATGACTGACATTATGTATACTGGGCGATTGCAGCGTACATATTGTTTGTTGCACCGACAAACAAAACAATCTCAGAATATGAGCACAAAACGTACAGGTTTGTAGAAAATAATGTTTGTTTAATTCTGCGATGGTTTTGTTCAACTTTGGAGGCATTCCTAAGCTATAAGAATGTTTCCCGATATTAGTTTACATTCGTTCCTCCACTTCAGTACTTCCTCATATATTTAGATTTCAAATCACACTACAGCGACTGTCTAATTCTTAACCTGTGCAGGATATGAAACAAATGCTATTATATCAGATAATTATTCTTATTCTCAATTAAACGGAAAAAAGAAAATGACAGCTGGGTGGTATTCGTACTCACGATGATGCAAACTAAAGTTTATGTTCTATCGACTGCGCTATCGCCACTGCCAGAGTCTTTTAAGATTCATCAGATAAGACAATTTTAAGATTAAACAAGTGTTTCATCCAAGTAATACCAATTTAAAATTCTAATCTTGCACCTGTATTTTTTCCCTAATACAACCTAAATATCAAAGTGCATCAATATAAGCTTGCAATCTCCCCGGTCCTGACACAAATATCATCCTTTCTGCATCAGCGTCCAGTCCTTTAGAGCCCGTCAGATGGTCACAACTTTTATTGTTCATAAAAATATCTTATATTGAGAATTAAGTACAGAAGTGGATGAATGGTTGTATTAACACTATTCATAAGATAAATATGATATGTTTGATTTGACGTGTGATCCCCTAGTCGTGTTGGATATATTTACTAAGCAGGTTTATGATAAGTGGACAGAAGTAGAGAGAGGACCTTCTGAAAGTAGTGAAATGTGCATTACGGACGGTTCGCGTCGTTGTTCTGTAAAGCGATTGTTTCGATTCTAAATGATATTATTTAACAACAAATATTTAAATATTCGATCTTTGCAAAATAATGTTTGTATAGCGTTATGATTAAAAGTGCTTTTGATGAAGAAACAACAAGTCGTTTTATTTCCCCTACAAGTAGATGTTTTGTCAAACCTCTACGCCATATTACTGATGATATTTTACTTTTAGGATTCACATTTAAACATATTTCGAATACGTATGAATCTCTTTCTTGGCAGGACACGCTACCCAATTATTATTATTATTTTTATTTCACGATTACTTTAAAATTGCTATTTTTTTTAAATATGCAGTTCCACTAAAAAACTTATTATATTTTACGAGGGTGAAGTGGATTGAGTTGATTGTTGTTTTAAAGGAAATGAAGTCCAATCGATGTTGGCGTGTTTTGAAATGGATTTATATGTGATGGCACAACATGTAAATAAGTTAACACTTCTCTTTAGTGTTTAAAGCTTATTATAAATAATGCAATGGTATAAATGACGAATGGTGTTCCTTAGTAGTTCCTCACTATCAGATTTATCATTTTACACACTATGGCATCGACAGCAAAATCAGAGATATAAATAATAACTGCTGATAACTAAATTTATTTAAAAGTATTTTTTTGTTAAAAATGATTTTTTTATTTGTTTTGAGTTAGATTCGATTAAACCAGCTTGGTGACTTATTATCGAAATTGGTAGATAAAGTGTGAAAAATAGCATTTTTACTGTTGAAATGATAAATCTAACAAAGAGGGATGATTCTCAGGACCACTTTCCATCATAGTTTTATATAAAGCATGTTACACTTTAGTGAAGTGTTACCGTAAAGGATTATTAAAAAGAGATGTTGCAATTTCGTAATTATATGCTTTGACTAGACTACTATCTTCTAGCTTCAGAACTTTTAATAAATAAGTAATTTCTATAATAAATAAAGGAATTTAATAAATGTTGTTTCCTTTTTACACAGGAGTTTTCCATTATAATGAATTACTTTTACAAATAATGTTTCAGAGTTGAGAAAGAAGACAGCCGATGATATTGATTTATAATCCATGTTTTTAACTATGTTTTATTTGTGATTATTTTTTTGCTGTTTTATTTAATTTGCTTGTAGAGATCTGTTACACAAGTAGCAACCTTATTGCATGAACTGAGAAGCAATAAATGTTAGAAAAAGCACTAAATTGATTGACGAAAAAACACCCACACTTGTAATTGTCTCTAACATAAGTTGACTTTGACATGATATTATAGATGATAAATATTTTTTAAGCATAAATATTTATATTTTCAAATAATTCTTATTTTATTTGTAATGACAGTGTTGGCAATTGGACGGTTTTTAATTTCGATTTCAAGGCAGTCTACACAGTTCCTTACAATAATTATTATATATCAAAAATTATGTTAATATCCAATCCAATGAAATTGTGTGTTATTGAAATATTTAACACATTCATGCAACCCTTTTTCTATTATGTTTTAAAAAATGTAAGATTTTTTATACCTTTAAATGCATACCAAATATATTTTTAAAATATGTCTATATCATCGTTTGGGTGTAAAATACCCAATTTAATTAATAATATTACTTGCTGGGATGCCTCAAAATAAGTAAAAAATCACATTAAAAGTATTATTTTTTCTATGTCTAATATATATATAAAAAATAACAATCCATGTAATAAATACCGTTTTTATGATAGTGTAAATTATATCGGCGTTCTCCAATCTGTTATCATCTGCGGACTGGTTAAATGGGAAAAAATTTCACTTGCGGTAACCTTTATCGTTACAAATTTAATGGAAGTACATAATTTGTATATTTTTTTGTTTCATTGATCTATTTCGGTATGAACTCATAGATAAACATCACTGTCATATGTTGTCATAAACATATGTTGTATTAATTATATTGTTACTTATTCATTCTGCTCAAGTGCAATAGCACATTTCAAGTGTAGACTCTTTCATTTGAGAGTTTCTGTGTAATAACAATAATAAAGTTGCAAAAACAAACTCTGTAAAATCATATCAATATCCACAAAGGGTTTTTCTTATTAGACTAAAATTTACAAGTTCAAAAACATGCAACTGTTTTTTAAAAAAGTGTTTCTTGTAAACTTAATAATGAAATTTTTACTTAATATTTGCCAGTCCGGAAATGACAGGTAAAATTTGATGAAAGACCAACAAGTTAAAAACCGCCGAATTAGATAATGCTGAAATGCTTGTTTTGTTTATTTTTTATTGTTTGTTTCGTTTATTTCATTTTTATTTGTTTTCCGCCCGTCGCAGGTGACACGATGATGCCGCCGCAATCCTGGGGTGGCGGCTACGGGGAAGAAGAAATGTGCCCCCCGTTTGCTCCGCTGAGTCCCCCATACTCGGCGCCTCCCAAGAACATCAGCGGGGGCCGGGGGGGACGCGGGGGGCGCGGACGCGGAGGCCGGGGAGGAGGCCGCGGTTATGGAGGACCGCCCTGGAACCCGGCCGGAGACGACAACTTCAGGGGCGGCGCCCGGGCCCGCAAGCCGCACCAATCCATGTGGTAGGGCCCCCGTGCCCCCGATATCAAGTGACTTAACTCCATTGATTAAACACTAACACACGTCTCGTCTCAGAGTCACCCTTTATTCACCGGATAGCGTCTCAAATCTCTTACAACGATATGAAGAGTACAAGTTATGAATCACCGAGGGAGCACATATTCAGATGTCGAGTCTAAAATTCTGTCACCTTGTATTAAAAAACATTTTGCTCACAAGGATTGGGAAATTCATATAAAACGACTTGTACTCATTTGCAAGAAAGGCATTCCTTTATTTATCACTCAAAAACTCATATGTTACTAGGAAAACAAAGAATATGTGTCATTGAAAGTTATGTATTCTTTACATTTCATGTATGTATTCAACGACTGCGCCAACAAAACGCTCGGTGCGTTATTGTAAGTTATATTCTCACTATTCGGTAGCATTTCAAGTATTTCAGTTTGACCGTTATAAAAATCAAAATATTTATTGCTCTTAGAAAGAAAAATCTTATCATTGCAAAGAAAGTACAAACGGACTTTGTGTCTCAACTTATGAAATTAAGTTAAAATGAATAACTAATAAAATGAGTTCAGAATATTTTTTTCTATTTCATAGGCTAATTTTAAAATTAACAAAAATGCAGTCTGCTTATTACAAATGGATGTTTTGAACCTTGCATTTAGAGCACTGTCTAGAAAGATCGTTAAAATATTATTCCTTTATACAAAGTAAGCCTCAAAAGACGAATGTAGATAATTTATAGCTTCTGAGTGATGTGTGGATACTTACAATCTCAGCGCCTCATTGACTGAGAGTGTGAGGTCAGACATTAATAACATTGAAACTGTTAATGGACAACTTTATTGTGAAACTAAATAATTGAACCTGAATATTTAATGATTAATTATAGTTTTCACAACATTGAATAGCGTTGTCGATGCGTTTTTCCAATAAGCGGGTGGATAGACTTTTGCAGTTGGATGTCGCCGAGTGTAGCGGTTAATAATATAGATCTATAAATATTTAAGTAACGGACTCCGATGTGAGCATATTTATTGTTTTTATTTTGTATTTGATGGTTTCATTATAATTATTGTGTGTGGTCGTCATTGAAAGAAGTAGTCGTCAATCTTCAAGCCTACGAGGGCCAGTAGATTAGATAATTCCTAGTAGGTTGTCTTGTGTCCGGGCATCAGTTTGCTGGATTAGTGGTAAGAGATCTATTGTTATACACATTTAAGAGTTTTGCTTACCAATGAAACTCCTTACTGTTACGATTTCTCGTGTCGGTACCCTTGTCTTGGAAAGAGATTCTGGTAACATTCGTACAGATGCATATCTGGCTATTACCTACTTTGACATGCAATCTTATGTGTATGCACATAAACTTTCCTTCATTCATCAAATTTTTCCAATGACAGTCATAGCCTATACATGAATTCCACACTCTCCAATCGAGATTGTTATCAGTTTAACAGACTTTGTACCTCTAAAGAAAGAGTAGAAAGTTTACTGCCGAAATTGTGGTATTTTTCTTTGTTACAGCAGCTCTAGCTTAACGATGTTCAGGGAAAGGACTTTTTAATGTTTCTTGTGATTCCTCACAAGTATGGAAACATTCCCCCTTTACATTGTCAAATATATATTTGTATTATCACTTTAAATTCTGGACAAGGGGTATTTCGTTGTAATTTATTTTGTACATTTACGCTGTACCAATACCTGAATGTAATTCTAATTGATTATTATCGTACCTTATTTAGCCGAGGGATTGTATCTATTTTTTCATGTTTTTTTTTTTATGTAACATTTGTTTTTTTTTCTTCTAGAACCACTTAGCAGGGATACCAATTCACAAGTTGGATTGAAAGTGTGACCAGTGGTCTCTACAAAAATATTGTTTTTTTTTTTGTAAATGGTGAAAATGCAATGGGTTTTTCTTTTCTTTTTTTATAATGTTGATTGTAACAACACAAGTCAGCTTAAATATTAGGTACATGATATTTCGGTGTGATTAAAATGCTTATATTTTAGTTTTTTTTGCATTCAAACATTTACCAAACAATAATATATTACTTATTACTGTTGTATTTGAGAGCTCCTAGTTTTGTCTTAAACGTACCCCGTGCAGTGTTTGTTTTTCTATTATTTAGTGACAAAAGGCATTCATTGTCGTTACACATTGTGCATAGAACATGTCACTTAAAAGTTTAGCAAACAGCTCCTGAGCTTTTCTCACTATGTTGTGCTCCTTAAGAAGTCAGCCTTGAAGATTTTAATAAAATGTAATAGAATTAATATCAATAAAAAATACACTAGTACACTGTGGGACCATTTTTCTTCCATAACAATTACAAAGAGCGACAATTCGGCTTATTGGCTTTGTTAAAAAATCAATCGCCTTTGTTAGTTGTTTTTGTGTAATAGGCAGAAATATGTGTATTTTTAAAAAAAATACTAAAATTTCCTATTTTATCCAACGTAACCTATTTGGATTTTCAAAGTATTTTCATATTTGACAAAGAATAAGAGTTTTTTTTTGTGAAATGAAATCATTAAATATTCACATCCACATACAAGTCATTCAGGCTTCATACATTACATCTTCTACGGGAAACGTTTTAAGGTCAATACGAATTGGACTCTCAAGCTCAGATATAATAACAAGTAAGCAATCGTCTTATCGATAGATATATTTATATACATAGTGTGTATACACACTGGCTGCAAATGAGAATATCTCTCTTACCTCTAATGAAAGATTAACATTTAGGTAACGTAATGTATAGTCTTAAGAAAGTGTTGGGGTACAAATTTTCTAATGTAGTTGCTTTCTTGTGGTAGAGAAGTAATGTCTACTTTGCATTTTCGCCATGCGGCGACAGTCCTAGAACTGCCTACTCTTAACATAATATTATTAATCAATTTAATTATTTGTGTAATGAATGTGTTTCTTGTATAAAATTTAAAAACTGCTAAAAACTCTGTCATGACTGTTTGAAATTAATATAAGGATTACCAATGATTTTTTTTTCTTTTTTTTGTAGTTGTTGTCTTGTGATATATTTATTTTTGAATATCAACTCAGTAACGGGGAGTTCCTCCAGTTCCTCCTCTAGGTGAGCCGGTCCATGGATTTTTTATTTTTTTTTGTGTTTTTACAACTTACTTTTTCCCACAAATTAAATTAGCTTAACATTTTATTAGTTTTAGTAAGGAACACTTTGAGATCCATTCAAAAGTTTAAGTATGGTGACTCTCACATTGGAATTTGTGGCTTTTGGATCCGTAAGCCGCGAACAGCCAGTTCATTTATTTGATATTTCCACCACCATTTGTTGCAGGGAACATTATCAGGTATTTTAAACACATTAGGAATTTAGCCGAGAATACTTATACAAATATAAATTTGAACTCGGTTTAATATGAATCATGTCGATATACTTTCTTCACAAATCAGCTGCTTTGTGTGCACTGCACGCTTCTTTAGCTTTAAGCCCGACTTTGAGGGACCGATGAAGCGTATAACGTATACCAAATTACTTAATATCAATATCCCCGTTGCTAAAAGAAATGACTTCACATTGCCGGGATAGTTATTAAAATGCGTAGTAGGAGGGATACAAAGAACTTTTTAAGAAGCACGATCACAAGATTTAAGGAGCTTCTGCTTCAGGCCCCGGACAGATCACAGCTGGTAACTGGCCGCTGATCGCTCGTAGCGGGATACAGCCCAGCGCAGCAATTAATACGGTGGCAACTTACAGAACCAGTCCCCACCAATGCCAGGTCCTGTCAAAAAAAAAAATGCTCACGCAGGTGTGTGATTCATGCGTGTGATTCTATCCCCAAATATTCCACAAATTATTTATTTTCATCGCTACAGATGAATAACTATACATTATTTTAATGGTATTGTGGCTTTTGCGTTTAGTAATTATCTCATTCCAATATTTCGACCGCGATTGCAGGGGTCTTTTTCTAGGTTGACGACTTTGTGATAGGTTGATGTTTTGAGGTAGTTCAGCCGTCAGCCTAACGTACCACAACGAGGTTATGTCGGAGAGTCGTGTACGCTAGGTATGTTCTTAAAAGTATACCTTCACGAGCGTCATGATGGGTATGTTCTCTAAACAAACTCACTCGTCATGATGCGTATGTTCTCATAATATTACTTATTAATATTACGGAGGAATACAAAAATTGTTCACTCAGTATCTATTATATTTTATATGGATATTTCCATTATTAGAGTCCAGTTGTAGTAAATACATATTATCGTAAAGCAAGGTTAAAGAAATTTATTTTATGTGAAGGAGGAAGCTTAGATGCTAGAAAAACACTTAAATCCTACCGCTAGTATTAGATAATTTATCAAATGGACATGTTCTCCCTGCAAAAATACTCCTAGATAGGATTTTAAAAAGGTGTTATTAACAAATTTGAGGATCTAAAAGATGATGTTTTAGGTACAGATGCTTTAATACTTATAATATAATTAGGAATAAATAAGTTAAGGTTGTAAATGAGTCATTTTTTCCTAAGTGAATAACGTTGACTATTATTTTAGCAAAAATATCCAACAGTATTAGTTAATATTATTAAGGTTATAAATAACATTATTAATATCCAAATTAATCTTATCAACATGTAAGTAAGTGGATTGGAAAGCTAACACAGTAAAATAATGAAAACGTAGTTAAGGATATGTAGTTAAAGGCTTTAAGTAGCATCTTTATTTCTACTTTATTTAAATAGTCAATGAAAAATCCACATGGTAAAAGGAGTTATTGTTTTTTGTATACAAAAGTGACCGTAATTTGTAAAATTACATAAATACAGATAAATAGTATTAAGGTTGTAAAAAGTAGTAGATATCTCCAATAGCATCGTGTTGACTAATGGATGGTGGGAACACGGCAACACATTATTAATAGTTTTTATAATTAATTTAGTCTCAGGTCTCCTATAGAGACTGTGTACAAACATACACTTACTTTACAGATGCAGCGATTATATTGTAAGCAATTAGTTCCTAAATGAGTGCCAATAGATCAATATAAAAAGATTTTATAATATATGTAAAACAATATTGTTTTTCATTTTTGAACCACTTCCCGGCAAATTATTTTTCAAAAATGTTACAAAAAAAACTATTTTTATCTTCGTTTCCTTTGATCCGTGGCGAAAAGCACAGTAAAAATTGGTACAATAGGATATGCATAAAAAAAACGACAAAAGACACAAAAATATGGTTGATGCATGTCTTCTGGCTTTGAATCTTTTCCTATAATATATTTTAAAATAATATAAAAAGCGAAAAGGAATATTATTAAGTACAATTTATATAATTCATTTACGATACAATATGTTTTCAATATTCTATAATATATAACACAAAATACTTATAAATACAAAACATAAGTTTTCATCAAAGAGGCTAAAAGAATAACAAGCGTCTTTATTGAAATGTAAATAGAACGAAACCCTGATTTTTTTGTGTCAATGTCAGAAATCGTGAAATTATATGAAACACGTATTTGCGTGAACACCGAAAATCGAATGTCGATTTTAAAATGCTCATATGGGCGCACTTCGGGTATCACACCTTTTTTTACACATATTCGTGTGAACGCTGAGGAAGTGGTTAAAGAGATGAAAAATAAAATAAATACATAATGGTTGAGGTCTCTGAAGTTGAAACAAACACACTGCACTCATAAATGAAAGCTGTTAAGATGTCTCCCATACACCAAAAAGGTATTTATGTTTTTATTTCAATGCGTGTTGTTTCTAGTTGTGTTCTTTATGTACAAATGATTTTTTTAATTTAAAACACCCCCGACTCCGCCATTTTTATAAATGCCATATTTGCTGCACAATCCCAATTGTTGAATTAATTATTAGTTTTTTATTTAATTGTTATTTAAACACATTCAGGAGAACACTGCCAGATGGTGATGGAAACTTCTCATTTGTGGGTTCTATGATGGTTATCATTCTTATGTTCAATTAAATTGAAAGTATACTTTAATTAATTATACAAAACAACAATGAAAACCGTCAGCTTTTTTGCCGCTCCCTGCATACGATTTGCGATCTATTTTGAAAATGTAATTATTGCAGATTTTTGAATGATGGATGCACGTCGTATGTGTTTTTGTTATTTTGAGTTTTATGACAAGTTATGTTTTAATGGATAATAATTAGGAAACCTTAGATTAGTTACCGCCACCATTATATATTCACGTGACGCAAGTTAGATAAATTAGCTAGTTAGTGAAAACCTAACAAGTTATATAACTGATTAGTTACCACACCATTATATGTTTAAGCAAGTCTACGTGAATTAACTTTTTCTAAGATCTATTATTATTTGGCCCACAGTATTTAATTGGTATGGTTTGTTTCTAGCGTCCTTTATCTATTATTCTTTTTAAGAAAGGTTCATCATATATTTTTTCTTTACAAACATTACAAATTTTGAATTCAACACAATTATAAATAACGACAATGAGGACGACGGATACTGAAGCATATATAAACATTATACATGCGTGACAGCCTCACACTCAGTACAAGTAAAGACAACACGGATCGCCAATAGTTGGGATTTGTGACAGTAACACCGCGTACCATAACATAATTACATCAAATTTGACACACAATGAACTCAAGGTATTATTGTCACAAACTCTCAAACATCTAACTTTTCGTATCTGTCTACACTCTACACCGACACCGAACCTGAAGCAATATAACACAAAATATGTCAATATCCTCTACTCAAGTGATAATTTCAAAATTAACATTGCGACCCTAGCTCCTCTCTAAGTCACCGATCTTTGATTAGATTTGAGGCACATGTCCAACAAAAATGTTGTTGCCTAAACGTGCCTAAAACATTAGATGAACAGAACATGTCGAAGTTAGTGATCTAACTTACACATGGTTCTCATTCACCCTGAGATTAGTAAACAATAGGAGTGTTACCAAGACATATACCTTTTGTATAATACCTTTAGATCAGCAGTCGGGGAACTGGGGTAAATTACCCCAAATGGGGTAAAAATGATTTTTTTGAGGTAATAAGGAAATATTTCTAGTTTGCTATTTCATAAACGTGTTGCTGATACATGGGATGTCTTTAAGACCTTTAATGTGGTATTTAAAGGTCTTAAAGAGGGTCCTAAGGCAAGGAAAGAATGGATAACAGAGGAAATCGTTAATATGATAGAAAAAAGGAGACTACTCAAAAATAGCCCCAATGACAAGGCCCAAAGTGAATATAGAGCACTGAGAAACAGAATAAACAGAGTCACGAATCGCTAAGGAAGCATTCTTACAGAGAAAATGCAAAGAAATCAATGACAACATGAAAAAAGGAAATATTGAAACTGCATATGCGTCAGTAAAAGATTTCTTTGGCACGAAAATTGGAAAAGGCAAAGCGATAGAAGCAGAGAACAGGAAAATACTGTTTGAGGATACACAAATAGGGGAAAGATGGAAACAGTACCTGGAAACACTATACAACGGAAGTAATGATACCAGCTTTGAGAGTGTGATAGAAAACGAAACTGATGTAGACGCCGATGATTTGGGAGACCCAATTATCCGAGAGGACTTTGACTTCGCATTTAAAAAGCTCAAAGATGGAAAAACATCAGGGATTGATGACCTACCAGCTGAACTAATAAAGTCTGCAGGAACCGGAACTCTAGATGCTCTGTTTACAATGACTCAGATGATCTATAATACAGGAATAACGCCAGAAGACTTCAAAAAGTGTCTAATTGTAACTCTGCCCAAGAAGCCCGGAACAACAAAATGTGAACAACACCGAACACTCAGTATTCTATCCCATGCATCCAAAATACTGACCAACATAATCCTACATAGAATTGAACCGAAAATAGAAAAGACTCTCACTAGCGATCAATTTGGATTCAGAAAAAGAATGGGAACCAGAGAAGCAATCTTATCCCTGGGTATGATCTTGGAGAAGAGGATAAAAGTGGACCAAGATACATATATTGCCTTCGTGGACATTGAAAAAGCATTCAATAAAGTAGATTGGGAGAGGCTCTTCGATGTTATGAAAGAAATTGGAGTCAAATACAAGGAACGAAGACTCATATTTTCACTTTACAAAGAAGAAGCTGCCATAATATCACTTGGAAATGTCCAAAAGGAAGCAAAAATACGCCAAGGGGTGAGACAAGGATGCTCTCTGTCGCCTGTACTCTTCAACGTATACATACAAAATGCAATTAATAACATCAGGGAAAAAATGGGCCATAGAGAGGGGGTTAAAATACATGGCCACAAGATTGATATGATAAGGTTTGCTGATCACATTGCTCTGATTGCTGAAACTGAAGATGAACTCACGGAAGCGCTGACATCCATGGAAAACATTTAATTCCAACTACAATATGAAGATAAACAGCACAAAAACCAAAGTCATGAGAGTAAGCTGCAATGAGCAGCAGAAAATTAACATATCAATGCTAGGAGTACCCTAAAAGATGCAAAAGAATTTGTATACCTTGGAAGTACAATCACCTGGGATGGCAGAACAAAAAGAGAAGTCAACAGTCGAATACATCAAGCAAGGCTAGCTTTCAATAAAAAGCCAAAATTCTTGAGTCAAAGAATATTTCTTTAGGGCTCCGCAAGCAACTTGCCAAAACACTTGTTTGGAGCATCTTAATGTACGGCTGTGAGACATGGTGCTTATCTGAAAGTGATAAAAAAAGACTAGAGGCCTTTGAGATGTGGTCGTACAGAAGAATTCTCGGAATTTCCTGGAGAGACCACGTCACGAACAATGAGGTTCTCAGAATAATCAAGGAAGATAGGCAACTAATAAGAACCATCTCAGAGAGGCGAGCCCGATGGATTGGTCACATCATGCGCCACGATGGTCTTCTTCACGATATTGTGGAGGGGATGGTTGAGGGTAGAAACTGTAGAGGTCGGCCTACACGGGAGTATTTGCAGCAAGTATTCGAGGACATGAATTGTAGTGCTTATGCTGAGCTGAAAAGGGTTGCGGAGGACCGAGAGGAATGGAGATCGAGATGCAAGATTCTGTTGCTGCAAACCAATCCATCGGATTGATACTACGAAGAAGAAACGTGTTAGATTTTTTACAAACTAATCAATTCAGGTGTGTGCGTGAGAAGTAAGAGACACGCATTGTGTGTGTGCGTGCTTGCGTATCTTATATATTTATATATATATATTATTTTCCGTGTAAATTAATTCAATAAATAATGTTTATTTAAATATACAATGATTGTCTTCTTTTCAAAATGGGGGGAAGGGGTAATATCGACTTACGCAAAAATATTTTGGGGTAATGGTTAAAAAAGTTCCCCGACCGCTGCCTTAGATAGTCACTTTCACTATCACACAATTAGTTAAACAGGAAGAAATTAGTTTTTCAGTATAGTGTAAGATTCTGGTATGAATTATTTTTTGCAAGCTTAATTCAATTCTGTATATTATTGAACAGGAATAAGTTGACACTTGTTATACTGTACTATTGCAGGTTAGTTAGATTTATTTGCTCCCTTCTTATCTTCATTAGGGTGGGAGACAGTTAATATCCAACTGTCATCCTGGGTAGGTACCACCGCTTGTTGTTTGATTCAATAGCAGGCAGCCAGGACCCTTGTCCTCTCCGATCCCCTCGCGATGTCTTCCCCGTCCCATGCTTTTATCCTTCCAAGCCTAGCTCCCCACTCTCCCCTCTTTATCGGTCAATTTCATCTATTCCCTATTGGATGAAAATCGTACCCTTAAATCTTTCTGAGTTATCTGTCATGCTAAATAATTCTATTTTCAAAATTATTAATTATTCAATCTCTAACCTGTCCTATACTCCCACCATTAATTTTATCTATATTTCCAACTTCTACCCTATCCTATGGCCAAAGTCATAATCCCCTTCGTATTGAATGATACTCCTTCCCTTCGTACCTTGTTTTTTCTATGCATTTCTGGAAAGCCATTTTCCTTACTAACAATAAATCCTCTCGCGAGTCACCCCCCTTTATGAACCCACCCGTTCCTATCTTTCCC
This sequence comes from Glossosoma conforme, assembly GCA_022606575.1. Taxonomy (NCBI): domain Eukaryota; kingdom Metazoa; phylum Arthropoda; class Insecta; order Trichoptera; family Glossosomatidae; genus Glossosoma; species Glossosoma conforme. The sequence goes on from JAGTXR010000295.1 coordinate 252,302, forward strand.
GTCCCTCCCGCACCCGACCACGCCGAGAGGGACACTTCGAGGTCTGTGATGTGACCGAGATGTGCCCAACTCAGTTGATTTTGTTTCTATAGGTCTTAAGGTTCTTGAAGAATACTCATATTGCGAATACCATAATTGTAATGTTAAGGTTTTGTGTAAGGTTTTGTGTAAATATTCCTAGTAGTTTTAATATGTTTTGCTTTTTTGTGAGAGGGATCAAGGTTTTTACTGGCCTTATACTCTCATAAAAATACTAAAAAATTCAAATTTGAGAATTTTTTATTCAACCAGAACACAACTTTTGTGTAAGCTAACACAAGATTGGTGGCACTTACAAAAAAATAAAAATTTTGTAAATTGTAAATTTTCTGGTGGATTTTCGTGGAAGGATTAATAGAATTTCATCTAATCCTTAGTTTCAAATGTGCGCTGCCATTGAAATTATATAATAGTTAGACAATATATTTATGACCGAGATACGTTCCTGGACTTGTTTCATGCAAAACATGTTTGTACATATTTAAATTAAAATATTTTCATTATAAATTTATTTTTCAAAGCGCTTTTTCCATATTCCTTTATTTTTGGTTGTAAGAGCAAATAGTCATAAGTTGAACCGTCTTAAATGGAAGACTACCTATACAAGGGTTACTTACACAAAAATATGAATCGCAAAATTCTTAAAATTTAAAAGAAAGCCATAGAATACAAACATCTCTTAATATCAATCTAATTTCAAACACAGCTTTCATAACAACGAAGTATACCGCAACTTTTTAAAATAATTTCGATGATGATGATGTTTGTATAGCTCTATCTTTATTTTTGTAATTCATCGCTCATGCGAATAGGCCTAAAGTTATATTCTCAAAAAAAAATTGTGAATTTTTGTTTTTCTTAATTTTTATGCTGATTATTTATTATTTTCTTAGCTTGTCAAGTTATATTTATTTATAATATTGTATTTTTACAATTTTCAAGTCTCATGCATGTCAAATCATTACTATTTAATTATATTGAAGTGTATTTCCATTATTTGGTGGTAATTTTTTTGATAAAATAATTAATTTTATCAAATACTTACATACAAACTATTTTTACACAAAATATTTACTGTTTAAAGCTAATAAATTAAGTTAGCAAATAATTCGATAAGTTTAGCGGAATAATAAGATTTAAGACTTAAAATTAGGTAAGCGGGTCAATTTCCTGCAGTATATTAAATTTATAGGCTTGTATTGAACTAGTTAGTGTTTTAAGTATTAAAGGTTGAAATTTAACCTAATGGTTGGTATCTTTTTTTGTGTTTTTTTTATTTGTATTATTTATTTATTTACATTCCATGGTTTAGTCTTGCTTGCATTTTTTAAAGACTATTTACACATGCAATATTGTGAAACATCTTGCACGGAATAGGAGATTAAATACTTTCATATACCGCTTGAGATGTGTCTCTTTCATCTCCCCTAGATCTCTTATAAGATGATATTGATACCATATCATTGGCATGTGTCAACGTCCTTTTATATATGACATTTATAATATAAAAGGCTTGACAATAACATTAGGTTCTCTGAACTATTAATAATTATGTAATCATACTTATTTTCATCTATTCTCCTTATTCATCTCATCATTAATTTTTTTTAGTGGTTCCAATATATTTTAAATTTAATATTTGAAAACATTTAACTTGATCATATTTTTGTTTATACTTTATTTTTCATATTTGCTACTTCGCCATTAAATTGGTTACTCTTTTTAGTTGAAACATATAAAATCAAAATTTAATATCACCAAGAATTAATGTTTATATTTAGAGTTCATTTAATGGTAAAAAAATACTTTTTAATTACTTTTATTCATAATTATTCAAACCACTTTTATAAATCAATTGTTAAACAGAAAATTATGTTGAAATGAGTTAATTTTCTTTAAAATACTTTTTGCTGGTGAATGATTTTTTTTAAGAGTTTGTTTTGTTTGTAGATAATTATAGATATACATGTATTTTTAATAAACTTTTATTGGACCATTTTTTCTGTTTTTATTTGTGTGTTCTATTATACATTTGTTTAAATATGTGATCTTCCAAAAAAAAATACAATCAGTTTCTGGGGAATCAATAAAGACTACATTATGTCTATAATATCTTTTGAAATTCGGTAAAATATTTATTTTATGAAATTGTTTATTTTAAAATCTTATTTTCAATGTAAATTTGTATATTTTTTTTTATACTACTCTGCTTAAATGTATTGTAAAAGATTTGTAAAAATCAAAAATGCTAAAATGTAATCAAAAGGATTTTAAAAAAAATGTGTATATAAGTAATAATATGCAAATGATGATAGTTTCCTAGACAAATTATTACACTGCTTCTTGTTTATCACTCCAATGGTTTCTCACATCCTTGTGATTGCCATGCCACACTCAGCGCGAGGCCGACTTAGCCGGGTATCGAATGAACCAGAGAGCATTTCCATCACGAATTAAGATAGGCAAGTATATAAATAATGGTTTAGGTAAAAATATAAAAATTGAACTGACAGAAGTACGATTATAATAAATAATATGCTTTGTTAATCTTGTCGGGTGTAGAATAGCCCAGCAAAGTAGAATCTCCTGAAATTAGTGGGTCAGTTGAAATTGGTGCTTATTTAACATACTTATTATGCAGTTATTTTATAAAATATGAGAAAAACACTGGATGCATAGACCGATACCATGTAAACCAAATCTGTATCATGTATTCGATTTTTTCATGACGCGAGAGGAATTCAAAATTTTCTTGTAAGCTTATATAAGATGGAGCTCAAGTCAATTTTGATAATAAATAAATGGCTGTTATATAGGGTTTAAAACTCCGCGCAAATCTTATAACACGTATACCGCTCATAAGCATTGAGAGCATGTCAGCTATGACACGAATATGCATCTTACGTGTTCAAAGAGTTAATAAAGAAATCATTGCTTCATTAAATGAAGAAATGTTTAAGTATTTCTAAAAAAAAATACCGATTAGCCAAACCCCATTTCTGATTTAAGCTGTCGAATGATGGGTGACAAATATTATGTTATAATTTGTAAAAATAAGTATATGTCATAATTATTAGTTTTATGTGTTTTTACCTAATATATTGGTATTTGGTCCGTGTCTTGGTCGATATTGGTCCGTATCTTGAGCAGATTGATGCCATTGAAGAAAGCGTCAATAAACTAGAGCAAGCCGCTCATAGATTGGATTCGTATTCAAAGAAGCTTGAGGCCAAATTTAAATACTTGGAAAAACGATAAAAAAATGTGTTCTTTTTTTTACGTTTTGTATATTTAAGTGCTTATATAATAACTTCTTAGGTTTTCATGGCCAGATATGATATTGTAGCTTTTGGGTTTAGCCGTGTGTGGCGTATGTAGTTGCCATGGAGATATAAATCAATAACGCTCGTAAAAATATAATCTGAATAAACCAACTCAAAACTAAATAAATCATCAATCCTGAAGAAGACCCCTGCAATGGCGGTCGAAATATTGTTTGAAGGAAGTTCGCCACACACGACTTAATCCAAAAGCCACAATATTAAGTGCTTATTGTGTTATTATTTTTGTTTTGACGTTTCTCGTCAACTAATAGTATTAATAAAATTTTATTACTGACATATTTACATAATTGATTTAATTATCAAGAAATAAAATATTCTCAAACACATGTTATAAAATTACATTCCTGGCATAATATTAAAGATGTACACCGAATGTTGGCCGGAATAAGCTAACGCCCAGCTAACCTCATCAGGTCAAGCTGGTTAGGGCACTCTATTGTCCTGGAGGTAGTAAAAGCCCTCCTAAGGCGGATGAACCTTTATGGTCAACGGCATTAGGATGTGGAAATAAAGGGGAAAATACCACATTAAAGGTCTTAAAGACATCCCACGTATCAGCAAAAAAATTATTGCATCTCAAGTAAAATTTTCTGGAGATAAAATAGTCCCCAATCGGATCTCCGGGTGGGGACTGCTCGAGACAAAACAACCAAGACAAATAAGAAAAACCTTCAGCCAACAAGATATGCCACCTGGAATGTTCGAACATTACTGCAGAACGGCGCCCTAGACGGGAGTATTTGCAGCAAGTATTCGAGGACATGAACTGTAGCGCTTATGCTGAGCTGAAAAGGGTTGCGGAGGACCGAGAGGAATGGAGATCGAGATGCAAGATTCTGTTGCTGCAAACCAATCCACCGGATTGATACTACGAAGAAGAAGGCACAAAATGTGATTCAATGTTATTCCGTCGCAAAAGTATTGTTCAATATAAATGATCGTGTAAGTCCCGCCTCACGCACAAGTTTCCATGATTATTGTTGCACTGGCGCTGACCGCCGGCTCGACCAGTTTTAAGATGTCAGTTTAATGAGAATAATGACGTCGTTATCGCGCTCTGTGCATAATTATTGACCTCTCGCCCCGCCGCCCGCGACAGTCTCGGGAAATCTGTTCAACATCAGCTGCCCTTCTCCGCCATTTTCATGTGACAAGACGCATAGTAAATATAATGCATAACAATGGTGAGTTCACAGTCGAATTGTATAAATTGATATTGTGTTAATGTTTTGTTTTTAATGTGGTGAAATCAATACATTATTGAGTGTAGTGGCGACCATGAATATAAATAAAAGTGTGGCGACATTCGGGGTGGTATATTTCCGTGCGGTAAGATGCCCGCGGTTGGCATTTATTGTTTTTATTATTGCAATAAAGTGAAATCGAAATGGTGTATAGTTGAAATACAAAATTCCGTTGATTTTTTGCATATTAGCGATATAATTATTATTATATTTAAAATTGTTTAATTGAAACCTGTTTCTTTTAAATTTATTGTGAAAATGTAAAAAGAAATCTAAAAATTACGCAGTAAAACATAAAAATGATTTTTGTAAAAAATATAAAATCAATCTGTGTATTAACAATATTTCTTAAGTAATTATCTGCATGCTGAGAAAAAACGTCTGGCCTCTAGATTTTTCACGAGCAAAAATATGCTCCTTACAGACTATTCCAATATCGACTTCAATAACTTTGGCAAAAATATGCTCCTTACAGACTATTCCAATATCGACTTCAATAACTTTGGCAAAAATATGCTCCTTACAGACTATTCCAATATCGACTTCAATAACTTTGGCAAAAATATGCTCCTTACAGACTATTCCAATATCGACTTCAATAACTTTGGCAAAAATATGCTCCTTACAGACTATTCCAATATCGACTTCAATAACTTTGGCAAAAAACGACGTTTATAAGACCTCCAAAAAAAATTAGCTTCCGAAAATTTTCGTTCCTTAAATTTTTTGAGTGAAAAAAAAGAAAACACTTTCAGGCCCATCAAAAATTTTGTCCTCAGGAAAAACATAAATTGCGGGCCATTCAAGAAATTTCGGGGACAATAGATCCAAGTACAATCGAAATTTCATATCTCCACTATGAATAATACTTCTTTCGCGCGTAAAACTTATTGCTTGTAAGCTTAACACAAACAAGCGAATAGATAAATGATATTCCCTAAATTTAAACTCGAAACACAATATTTAGAATTTATCAAATGTATTTAATGAATAGAATATGTGTTATATCGACAACTAATTCACTAATAATGAACCGCAGTGTGATTATTACCTTGACATAATACCAAACTACATTCCTTTTGGTGATTCTAATTGCATTTAGTATTACTAACTCTAAATGAACGAAGACTCAATGCTGAATATTTACAAATACCCATATGTTAATATATTTAAACACCATTTAAAAAGTTTTATAATTAATATATCAATTGAATGTTTTACCAGTAATAGAGTATCCTTACGAGCATTACGAATTGCTTAATTACTGGAAAGAGCCCACCTTTACGTGGGCACAATCATATGTTAAATAGGTTAATTAAAGGTTGTATGATGAGTTAAGATATATTATATATATAAAAAACAATATTGACGTAATTTAGGTTTGATTTTTTTGATCCTCAGATAGTTTTGAAACTTCGATGGATATTTGATTTATAAGACAGGAACCATTAAGGTGACCATTATGTTCTCCGTAAGCGCGGTTCGCTCGAGTGACGCATATATTTGCGATATTGCACGCGTAATATGTTGTATATTTATTAAAATATTTGATTTTCAGAAGTTTTTTAAGTAAGTTTTGATTAAATTTGTTATACACAGGTAAGATCTATATTTTATAGCAGTGGTTGAAGAACAAATTTTCAACGACATGAATTACTGAATACTGAATTACTACTGTTATAATTAATGAATTACTTAATATCATTTTTGGGATAAGATAGTTTCTAAAAGAAAAATAATTGAAATTGAAATAGTTTTTAGACTTTTGTATGTACCTTTATGCGTAAATACTCGAAAATGCAACCATAAATATTTACTTTTTGTTTTTAAAATCTTCCAAATTCAGTAAAACTTAAAAAAAAATTATACCGACTATGGAAAATAAATATAAAACTTCTAAATAAATGTAGGTGTTTACTTATTTCTAAATTAACACAACTACGTTAGTGGCTAGATTATTTATTTGGTTTAATGGTTCATCTGACACTGTCATCTGAACATTGTCATCTGACATTGTCATCTGACACTGTCATCTGACATTGTCTTGCGGAATAAATTAAACTGGAAATGCATAAAAAAGAAATATTTAACCTTCAAAAATGTACCTATAATTTATAATGATCGTCACATAATGTAGATAGGTGCACACTGCCTAGTAAACCCGTCTTATAGCTACAGTGATACGAGTATTTCTCAAATATACTTGTTTTAGTACATATTAGTTTTGTTTCATTCACATTCCGTGATAAAAAAAGTGTTTTTCCAATCTTCATGCACATTTAGATTATTTTTTTTTTGATATTGCTGTTAATTCCTTTGACGATTCTTTCTTTATCTCCTTAAATGATGGGAAAATTATAATTATGTCCATTGTCGAATCAATGGCACGTCAAGTCCACGAAATAGCTCAACTGACGGTGATACAATCACATAATTGCATTTTGTACTCGTGACATCTCCTATTTCAGTGATTAGAATTATTGGCCGCCTGAATTGTGACATTTCAATACATTAAGCTTATTTCAAACGGATAAAATGTATGCTTCCAAGTCCCAGACTAACCAAGCCTCGATATAATATATATCGATACTCTATGCATTATTACTTAAGTTGAGGTATTGTAATGCTAAATCATGATTTCAAATGATCAAATATGTTGTTGTGTACGAAATTCTACTTGCCACGTGCCAACTTTATGACTATAATTTTCCCAGTATTTTCTATGATAAGTATTGGATATTTTCTGGAATCAACTATTCGTATATTCATGTAATAATTATTTGATTTATAAAAGTAACTTACGCTCGGTGGAAGTTTCACGATCCATATTGCTGTCGCGGGGAAACCTCCTATATGTAAAAAGTAAACATCTTACGTGGGAAGCAAAAATAATTATGTGTTTTATACGAATTGGTTGGTGTGAATTTGATCCTTCACCCGTAAAATTCCAGTCATAGCCTATTAACGCTATCCAGTCCGATTACACAATACGTGTGTAATCGCCAGCCCGAACGTTAAAGGCGGGTCACACAACATGTGTGTGATCGTTCCGCCAGCGTTTATAAGACTATACACAGCTTGTGTTATGTTTTTTCAAACGTTAGTGGCCGATCACACAACATATGTGTTGTTTTTACTTTCGACCATAATTCAAAGATCTCAAACCTTTTCAGTGTGGGTCATATTTAATTTTATTTAAACACATGACAATAAAAAATTGTCGGCCTCCGGCGTAAGTTTAATCGTTTACCGCGCGGAATGGATAGTGTTAACCCTTTCCCTGCCACGGACGAGTTAACTCGCCAAACTCGTTAGGTCCCGCCAGGCCACGGACGAGTTAACTCGCCAGATCATTATTAAACTACACACTTTGTGACAACCCTGTTCGTATAAATTATCACAACATTATTTATCAATTAAGTGTGTCTATTCTAATGGAAAAGGGGAAAAACATCCAAATTTGGTAAGTTTACATTAAAAAACATTATATTAAGCACTTGTTGATTTTTTTAAATGACTTTTCTGACATTGAAAACGGCTGGCCTATGGGGGTCTTTCTTGCACAATTGGTCTGGCAGGGGAAAGGTTAATTCAAATTGGTGGTAGAGGAAAGTCGTCCCGTGAAGACCACCCATTCATAGTGAATTCCAGTAATAATAAGGATGATTCGTGAATCTCGGGCTGTAGTCTATGAGGTTGGCGGATCAACACTTCACATGCAGCGCTTAGCCATATGCACTATGGTAGGCGTCATAGAATTCCACAGATGAGACTTCAGAATTACTATCACCATCTGTCGGTATTCTCCTGTATGTGTTAATATAAAAAACGCAATATAAAATTTACCATGTGACCGTATGTAATAAATATATTTCTTCTTTGAACTAAATTGAATAAGATTTTTCCTAGACTTTACAATTGTTCTATGAAATGAATAGAGAAAAACACTATTTTATATTTTTATGTATAACACATATAACGGCCTCGCGGCAACGACAATATGTATATGTAATAGTATGAACTTGTATAAAAGATATATGTATTTGTACACAAGTGCATACATATATGGATAACTCATTGACGGAAAGGCCCTTATAATATTTTTAATCATTTATTTATTGACCGCATAATGAATTGATTAATTCAAAATTATTTATGGAAATAATTTCCATAAAGCATGCAACATGAGTGTGTATTACACGTCCATGTGAATAATTAAACAAACATCAATGAATGAAGGGAAATCCTTGAAATCATTTTCGTCATAATGATTATAATACAAAAACAATTGCGAGAAATTCAATGTTTAAGTATTCTACGACAGGTTATCATTTTGATTTAAAAACGTTCAGTTTGATAGTAGCTGGTGGGATTTCCCTCATAGTTCAACACTATCCACTGGGAAATGAACTAACATCAAGTAGGTAAACAAATATTGATGATTCTTCACTAACGATATACTAAATAATTTTACGATTATTTTTTAAAATCTTAATAATAGATTTTTTTAAATAATATTGTTAGAATTCGTGTCTTTTGGATCATGGCGTAATTAATTATACAGTATATTTTTTCTCCGGTATTTAGACGTTGCAGAGGTCATCACTGGGGTGTTTGATGTTATGATGCGAAGTTTAGCAATACGTTGAGCATATTTCCTTGAACGTCGTGTAGGGCAGTGATAAAATCTGTTTATGTTACGAAATTTCAAATATTCGTGTGGAATAAGTAATGTACATTTTCAAACGAGGCTTTTTCTACATTTTCTTTTCGGCGGCTCAGCGTGAGACAAGCGAAAGAACCCTTAGCTGTTTTTTTTTTTCAGAAATAGCTCGTAGCTAGAATTCAAAACGGGCTGCAATTTGCCTTGATTTGTATTAAAGAGTGGTTCAAAGTACAATACTTTTGCCAAGTTTTATTTTTTAAAGAGATGAAAGAAAATAAATAGCTAATAGTTTGTTATTAGGCTCACAAGTCACATTTAAAACACAACATTTGCAAAACCAATTTGTAACACTTTTTTTTTCAGGACAACACTGTGACACGAAATTATTATTAATTTCGTTTTTTTTAGATTAAGCCTTTTACTGGGAGGCAGCAAATTTGGGAACATCCCCGGGAGACAGAGACCTTTGTTACGCAACTATACTTTTACTTAACTCGTTTTTGCGATTTGTCTTAATTTTAAAATATAATAAACGTCCCCGTATAAAGTTATAGAAAGCTAAATAAGTACGAGTATTGAAAGAATGATTAATTCTTAGCTAATAATTAGACATTTTTGACTCATCACCTTATCGGTAATATCTCCATCTAATGTTTATACTTATTATAAATAGATAATTAACAATTGTGGCTTTTGGGTTTAGCCGTGTGTGGTGAATTTCTCCTTTCCGATATTTTGACCGGCATTGCAGGGGTCTTCTTCAGGGTTGATGACTTTGTTGGTCCAAAAGCCACAATATCAAATCTGGCCGTGAAAACCTAAGAAGTTATTTAGATAATTAACATTCCGCGATCGATATATTTGCATAATATATAGTTTATAGTTCGTAGTAAACGAGTAATTTTATGAACTGACAACTGTTGTTGTTTATTAATTATCTTGCAGTAAATTAATATAATATAGTCGGATACGAGATGTTGTGTGGATCTCCACTGTAACCAATGCCCTCTCTTGTATTATTATTATTATTTATCATATCGGCTTCCTATTTGGAGCATATGGACACCACAAATGGTCGTTTCACAGTTCTGTAAGCTCAGGATGTCTATGCCTTGTCCCAGAATATATAATGCTGGAGTTCCACATGGAAACATAGATGCTTCTCGGGAGCCTCCAGGGCAAGAGTCCGTGAACTTGCATAGACTGCGGCTGTAGTGATAGAGAAATATTTGTGTGTTCAATAATCGGCGTTTTGAAGGAGATCGGGTGATCAACCGACGCTCCCGAGACCTGGAAACTTTTGTTTTGTTCTTAAGAGGTGACTCAACCACATGTATTATTAGGTATATATAAATTGCAAAATGAGATTATTTTTCAAAATAAAAAAATACAGACCTAGATAAAGAGTAAATATTTTAGTTCTATCGACTATTTAGTTTTCAATATTTTAGATCAGTAGTCATACTCAGCTGTCGTGGTTGCGATGGGGCTGCTTGCTGGCCTGTTGCAGTTTTGCTGGAGGGGCGGAGGCTCCGGGGGCTTCTCCTTGCCCCTCTGTGTTCTCCTACATCCCCTCCACTGTGGCCGGGAGATGGGATGGCGAGCTGTCTCTCACGACGGACGTGACACTGTACGGCATATGGATCGACGTCTTGCTCGATTCTGATGCGGAAAACATCGGGGTGAGTTTGCGTAAAAACAATAACGTTACTATTGTACTATTAGGTATTTAATGCAATAGCGGGAGTGACCTGGATGCGGAAGGCGGAGGATCGAAGAGGATAGAGACTCATGCGAGAGGCCTACGTTCAACAGTGGCCGGACACAGGCTGATGATGATGATTTAACGCATTCCAACAAATGCACTCGCGTTCTTTAGACTTTAGAGAATTAGTTATATCGCACCAATTTACTGCATTGCCACGATATGTTTGAAAGACATAAAGGTTTTTTTTTTAATTAGGGCTAAATGTTTTTTTTAATGAAATTTTGAGATACCTAAAGATTCCTCTTTTGTAAAAGACTCCTGACCACTTTCTTTAAAACACACTCACGTACTGAACTGAACTTTTTCCAATACCCATTCTCATCACACCATGAAACAATGAAATTTCCTTGATATTGCTTCATTTAGATTATGATAAGATAGCAGTCGATACGTCTAGTGGTTGTGCATATTTATGACCAAACACAATCTTCAATCTTAGAAAAGCAACTGCGAAACAATTGAAAACAGCTGAAAAAACAAAGATATTCGAAAAACAAAATTAAAATTTTGTTCCAAATTTGAATTTAATTGCGTTGATTATTTTCACAGGATTTTTCCTTCCCCGTTGAATAAGAGATTTGATGCCAACGTCACACACATGTCTGGTATCAGTACCTATTTGTTTTTTACATTCTTGATTTTTTATTATTATTAGAATTCGTTTGGCAACGCCTCCGTGATGGACAGCCGCGAGTTCAAGATTGACAACAAGCGATACGTGCTGAGGCCCGGTTCTGCAACAACAGTGCGCTTTTTCGTGCGGTACCAGGATGGCGGCCGCGCACCACGAGTGTCTCAGTTGAGGCTTAACGGGAGGGAGATCTGCAGGGAATCTGGACAAGGGGAACCTCCTCCATCTTCGCTGACCATCGCCACGCAGACCAACGGGGAGAGGGGCAAGCGGCCTCAGAGCAGCTCTTCAGGAGTGTAAGAGGAAAACATTATACTAAAGAGGTCACACATGAAGAATTAAAATTGCATTATTGCTTGATGGAGTGAATGAAACCACGTCGAATTGAATGACACGAAAAAATACATCTAAACAAGTTCATAATTGAATGGTCCATTTCTATCAAGTAGTATTTTTTGCCTGTTTTCCAGCAATTTTAAAATAGTGTTGACGCTATATAATTGTTGATATTCAAACCCAGAGGTCGGCAGTTTTTCGAGTAAAAAAGGTGCTGCATTCAGCTCGAGAGCCTCTCCTGCCGATGACTGGCTTAATCCTATAGCGTGTAGGCATATTTTTGGTTGTTTCTTCATTGGGGAGGGTTGATTAGCGAAAATTATTCAGATTTTCATTTAAAGGCAAACAACTTTGTAAGCTTAACGACCAGCAATGACTGTCGGTAGGTACTCACTACTCTGTCACCATTCTATCCAGATGAGACTGACTTATAACATGGAGATCATTTCAAGTCAATATCATACACCTAAGTGATCTAACACGTTTGATTAATGATATTTTACGGTGTCTGCTACGTAGTCGAAACATTTAGTTACAATTGCAATTAAGTTCATACAGCGAGAATCCATCGTAGTTAGAACATAAACAATTTTATACACATTTTTTGAGAGGACCAAGTTTTTAGCATTACGCTTCATTACACCAACAATATTCTTTTTTTGAATATTTTAGTTATGGCAACGACAATTCTCAAGATAACATCAACAACATTGGAAGACCACTAACGAGACCTCAAGATACATTTGGTTTCAGTAATTCACAAGCATCTTCGGTGAACTTAGCAGACGAAGCCAATTCATACGGAGGGACGCAATCTCGACCGGCTTCGAGACCAATTCAAGAAGAGACCGACGCTTATAACAGGCCAATAAAACCTCTAACTGTTAGGCCGGAAATATCAGAAGTCAATAATGTGTACAGCAGACCTCAGACAAGACCTTTGGTTCAGAACACGAGACCAGAACAAACAGACGACACGTACAGCAGACCACAAACCAGGCCTCAAAACACGAGACCAGTCCAAGCAGATGATACCAACGTGTATTCAAGGCCAAATACAAGACCGGTGCAATCGGACAATTCAAACGTGTATTCAAGACCAACTAACATGAATCCAGTGCAAGAAACCAACGTGTATTCAAGGCCACTGAATACAAACCCTGTCGAAGAAACCAATGTGTATTCAAGACCATCGCAGACAGACGACACTTATGTCAGGCCACAGACGAGGCCGCAGACAACTAGACCTGTCTCGCAAGATGCTTACAGCAATACCAGGCCACAGAGAAGGCCCCAAGACGCTCAAGGCTCCAGGCCAGAAGTAGACGACACAAATGTCTACAGTCCTCAGGGAACGTCTCAAAACTCGAGGCCTAGCAGCACGTTTAACCAGAATACCTACTCTTCTAATTCTAAGTGAGTAACTTTATCATTACTATTATGCAAGGTTTACTCACTTATTTCTGTCACGACATTAGATATAGATAAGCCAAGTTATATTGTCAGTTGGAATTCATACCTTTTAGATTGAGTCGTGTTCTGCAAATTGTTTTATCCAATATTTCGACTACTGTAGCAAATCTACATACCCAATGTTAAACAATTAAAGCAGTTTCTTTCGGCCCAACGTAAATGCAACGCTGTTGTCATAGCAACGAGCCTATGCTATTGAAGTACAAATCATATGGATTTACAATTAATTAATGACAATTTTTCATAAAATAGTTTCATTGCAAAGTTTGAGTTATGAGTTTATGAGAAAAATAATATCAAAAGCAGAGGCAATTTATCACAAATTTATTACAAATTAGATCACAAATAATTCCATATTATGAGTAGATAAATTTATCAAAAAAATTAATTAAATAATTAAGGTATTCCACATTCCTTGTTAACAAGAAATGTGGAATACCCGAAACAATTTTTTTTTTTGGTATTTCGAATTTAACTTACCATTATGTGATATATTTTCTTCGTAATCAATGCTATTATATGTATTTTAGTAAACGTGCATACCTACTAATATTATCTGGAGCTTTTATTTCTCATTATCATTAGCGGTCTTGACTCTTGATAATAATATTATTGTCTGTGTCTAACATTAAATATCTAGTCAAATTATGTATTATCTCGCTTACTTACATTAGGTGGTTAATGGTTTTATTGTCCATATATATATATTTATATTTATTTGTGCATAAATCATTCACCCTATTGTAATGGTTTTCATTCTCACGCTGATTCGAGAAATTAACACGTATTATTTTAGTGATCCGAGAGGGTACACTAAATAAAAAATTCTCGTTAAAAAAAATGCTTGTGAATAAACAAAAATCGATGCAATCATAATCAATATATTATATTAAAATACAATTAACAAGCGCTACCTATAAATAATACGTATCAATAAAACAATACGTTTTACTTTCTCAACTTAGTGTGCGGACCAATTGGTGGCGGAAAAGCACTGAGTAATGAAATGAACATGTGTTGCATGAGTTCGTGGTTCGAATTCCAGCGTCTGCCGTTTATTTTTCTCCGACATTGATGAGAGAAATATTTTAATATGTATCCATTTACGTTTCTCGTAGCTAATTAGTGTTGTACTGAAACCCGATGTAAAGCGGTAAGTAGATTTTTTCTGTCATGCTGTGTAGACCTCGACATCGGCATGCCATCATCGTGAACAAACACATCAAGTGGGAAATAATTTATTTGTATTATTATTAATAAAAACATCTGGTTACTACAGAGCGCCACCTTTTTTTGATGGTAATATTTCACCAGCATTTTCATAAAAAAAAACGTAACGTATAAGCATGTGTGAACATCCGAGTAATAAGAGTTGTAGATCATAAACCTGTATTGCTCCATTAATGACCGCCACAAGTCTAAATATCCAAAATTAACAAAACTAAATTATAAAAATCAATACGAAGTTGGCCTTAAGCTGCATAATTGTTTGAAGGTAAAACTCTCTTTACGCATTACTCTTGATTTCCCAATGATACAAGTAGCAACAATTTAAATATATTAAAAACGTACTGTTGTTTTTGTTCAAATTAAGTTATTTTCCTAATTTTATTTTATTTGTATTTATAGTGTTTTAAATTCGATGAAATGTAGATACTCTTTTACTTGCAATACAATATTATTTTTTGAATTATGAAACCCTTTTTTTTCTGACAATTTGTTTGATTTGCTGTTGTAATTAATAAAATATATATATTTTTTTTTTAATTTCTCATTGTCTTGATTTAAATATTGTATTTTTGTGACACCTTGTATTATCTATTTATAAATGAAAACAAAAGTTATGAGAGATTAATTAGTAAGAAACAAATACTCGTATATTGCACCGAACAGGCGACTTTTTGAAAACCATCTAAGTAGGGTTTGCGTGCGTTTTTCTCAGCGATCGCCAGCCTTCTGGGGCTCACGTGAATCCACTGCAAAACCAGAAGACCCAGGGCCTTCAGGGCTCCCAGGCCGGGGCCCCCGCAGCAGCCGCTGCCACTCCTGATGAAGACTACTCAGCGGATGACGATTACAGCGAGTAAGCACGTCAACCGTAGGAATTGCATGATACGAATATATAAAGGGATAATCACTACATTATCAGCATTAAAAATGCAAAATGACTGTTTGAGACGCTCGGAAGAGTTGTCATGGACATGTGATGTATTTTAAATATTTTGACTATAGAGTAGAATCCTGGATGCTAAATTATGTTGGAATCGCATCTTTAACTCTCATACGATGTTCTTGATTTATACACACGAGAAGTAATCTGAATCGTTTATTTTATTAATATTAAATCGTGATTACAACAGAACTATTTACAGGTGGACTTAGCCACTACAGTCAGCCCTCCTGTAACGTTTTCATAAATTTCGAGTCAATCAAAGAGTGTAGTGTGAAAAAATGTATTTTCAAGTCCTCGTAAAATTTCAAACTCGTTGCCACATCTAAATGCTATATTCACACGGGCTTAGTAGCATAGTTGACTTACACATTTGTCTTTTATAGACGTGTAAACACAAATAATTAGTATTTGTTTTCGTAAGCATGGCGAGTGAAGAGCAGT
This sequence comes from Glossosoma conforme, assembly GCA_022606575.1. Lineage (NCBI taxonomy): Eukaryota > Metazoa > Arthropoda > Insecta > Trichoptera > Glossosomatidae > Glossosoma > Glossosoma conforme. The sequence goes on from JAGTXR010000295.1 coordinate 268,417, forward strand.
TTTTTTACACACCTTATAGTAACTAGCTCGTCTGCCTAGCTCATATATGCATATATTTAGAGACCATTAATTCGACGGTGTTAGTTTTGAAAATAATATCAAGATCACTATAAACTTTCCCAACAGGAAATAGATTACGTAGTCAAAATAAATCGCCGCGTCACAGAGTAAAATAATTAATGAGAAAATTTTATCTGAGATAATTAACGTCACTAAGTAATAAACACGCAGCATTGTCATAAATATAATTATGAACACGACTTCTTTAGTCACAGAACCTGTATAATATTGTCTTTCAACCGATAAATATATATAAGATGCATGTAATTGTACATGCATCTTGTGTCGTAAAAATAACTATCCAAATTAAAGTTTTTCCATACATTCCAGCATTAGTAGTACCTACTTGTATTATTCCAGAAAGGAAGGTAAGTTGACGTAATTTTTCAAATATATACTTATTTTTTGTTTTATGTTTGGTGTATGTGTATGTATCTAATAACCTGTCTGGCGGACAAGATAATTTCGATTATAATATTTGTACGTAAAAAAATGTTTTGACATTTCGGCGAAGAGCCACGAAATGATGGACCATCTCGTTATTTTGTAACGAATTTGTCACAATCTTTACTTGAAAAAATAAAAATGACTTGTATCTAACCAGTGACACGATTTAATATTTAGCTATTTCACGACTTATTACAGTTGCGTTGTAATATTTTCAGGCATGTTTTAATGTTAATATTACCAGTAACCATTAATCGATATGTTTTTTTAGTTAAAAAATTAGAACTGAAAAACAAATTAATTATTTTAATTAAATTTAAAATCGCACGACAAATTTGGGGAAATCGGTGATTAAAGTAAGGAAATTGTAGCAAAAGTTGTTTTTTTACTTGGGGAAGATTTCGTATTTGAATTTGCCTCTGTAATAGAAACCTATTGCAAATATACGTTTTTTCTCCTCCCATTAAGTAATACTATGTACAAGTATATACTATAGTAAACCTCAGTTACATTTAATATTAATTGAAAATGTATTGCATATTTTCAGTACAGCAACTACATCAACTAAAAAACCTTCTCGAAGACAAAATGATTTCTCCAACGACTACTTTGAAGGCGACCACAACCTCCCAGCTGACTCCATTATCAGACCGACTGCCTCCAGTGATTCCAATCAAGTGAGTGAAGTCATTTTGTAATTACATTTGACTCTTACAACCCTTCTTTATTTCGCTAAAAACAACAATTAATATGTGAACGTTTTGTTGTAGGAATGTGGTAAGGTTGCATTGCAAGCTGCTCCTCTTATTGTCGGTGGGCAGACCACGGTTCATGGGCAGTGGCCATGGCATGTGGCGCTCTATCAGTCACAGGTATCACACACACTTTGAAGTTACTTAATTACCTTCCCAAATGTCATCAGTAAGCTTTGAAATGATCCTCCAGTATTTTTGTTTCCTCCTTTCCAACAATTTGGATCTCTTCAAGGAACAGAGAAGTCGGCGTCACACTCTCAAATATTAGAAACAATCGAACACAACTGAAAAAAAATACAAAAATATTCAAAAACCCAAAATAAATTTTGTTCCAAATTTGAATCTTAACATTACGTTAAGTATTTTTCGAGGCTTTTCGTTAACATAGGATGAGTGCCAATTTCACACACGTGATTTCTGGTATCAATGTGTTGATTTGTTTCTTGAAAACGTTCAGGTATTGACTTTACTATATTTGATTGGTTGAATTGCAGACGGTTGACAACAAATACATTTGCGGAGGATCACTGGTGTCTCTCTCCCACGTGCTCACGGCCGCACACTGCGTCACCAGGAAGAACTCTGCAAGAGTGGTCAACGCGCAGACGCTCATCGTCTATCTCGGCAAGTTCAATCTTAGGAAGTTCTCCGATGGCGTCCAGATCATGCCGGTAAGTTCATTGCTAAACTAGCCAACAGCAGAATGTGTAAGATTCTCTGATAGATATGTACATCATCGACGTGAACAGAAGACGCATTCTGTGTTGTTATTTTGGAGTCTGCTTCATATTCATCTATCCATTTACTCCTTTAATTTTTCTTCTTCTTCATCGAGGTCTCATTAAGCAGACGACTCCAGCAAAGTAATTATTCAAATAAATTCATGGAGCTCGTTTCTGAACTGAGCCTCCCTCGCGTGAAATATATTAACATTCAAAGCGATGTGGTTGAACACTCTGATCTCTTTTCCAAGAGCCAAAGTCTCTGGCATGTTAGTATCACGCTTTGTAATAACGAACAATTTGTACCTCCTTATCCTCAGTTATAAAAATCAGGGACAAATAAACCGATTTCGTCGCTCGACACTCAAACCGGGCGGACGTGTCTAGTCATCCTACCTACAGGATGGCGAACTGTTGCGATTGTGATATCGCGCAAATAAATCGTCGCTTAGACGATCACCGTTTGCTGCTGGAGAGGCTCTTAAAGGCTGTTGGATGCGGGATGGATGATGCTCTGACATCCGTTGGTGTGGACCCTCCACCCAACCCGACAAGTCTGCCGACTTTCCGCAGAAGGCGCTTACCTCGAGCGTGCAAATCATCTATATATCAATCCGGCTACCTATGCTGAAGCTGTCAACATTCCTGTTTCGATGTCGCTTAACTGTGACAGCAGAGACTCCGAACCTGCCGTCAAAGAATCCGCTTCGAGTGAGGCCACCGAAGAGAACTCCTCGGAAGATACTATCGAAGGAGCCCCTGCTGTTTCAAGCAAGGCTCCCAAGGACTCCCGTTCTCAGCCGGGACGAATCATCGTTCGAGGAACTGGAGGACCTGAGTGCTTTCTCCGTGGATGTCCTCTCCCTCTCCCGAGCAATCTTTCCGGAGAAGTTCAACGTTCTAAGTTGAGTCGCGCCTCTCCGCATGGGGAAAGGCAACAACATTCAGCACGTCTGATGATCCGTGGTTCTGCAGCTCTTTCAAAAAACGTTACTGGAGTGAAGATGGCGTATCTTCACGCCAAGGGCCTTCAACTTCTTTCAAAGTCGGGGTCATCGCGACTTCGCTGGAGTCTCTCATGGAGCCTCAAGTGTGGCCTGAAAGAACCATCGTTCAACCCTGGATACGCATAAGACGAAAGAATCGCAGTGAACAGTGGTTGAAACCAACTTGAGTGAAGATATTGACATATTTAGTGTTATATTGCTTTAAATTCAGTACTGGTGTTTATGGAGGCGAAATGTTACACGTTTTATTTTGTGACAATAATGCCTTGTTATTTGTGAATCAATCATGATATACTTATGACAGGGTTTTTGTTGTTACAAGTCAAACTGTTTATCTTGAGTCTCCTGACGCTAGTTCTGAGTGTGAGGTCAGTGATACTAAATGTGTCAATAAATTTACATCACCACATTTATGTTACCTATTGTATTTTTATTTTATATTATATTATTGTATTCATATTATTGTACTTCAGAAATGCATTGAATTGATAAAATTTGTAATGTTTCTGCAAGGAAAAAAAATAATTAAATTGAAATTGAAAAAAAAAAAAATCCAACAAAATGTCAGGATTTCTGAACACGCCACTCAATAGCAGGATGAAATATACCTAAGCACACATACATTCTCGTTTTAACTCAATTTACCCCAATGTACACTGTATAAGTATTAATTCTGTCAGTTTCCACTGTTCATGCCTTGTCTGAAGATTTATCTGCAGCGCCGGTTTTAGGGGGTGGTGCAGTGGAGTGGCTGCCCAGGGCGCAGCAAGAGCTAAAGACGCTAAAGGCGGCCTAACATTTTCACATTGCGCCCTTTCCTTAATTATATAAAATATATTATTTTTGTACGAAGCAAATTATTCCAAGCCGCATAGCTTAAGCAATATGATCTGTGATTCTAAGTACAAACGTTCCCACACTTGTTTAACACCGAGCAAATGTTTTTCGACGATGTAAATATGATGGGAGATTTAATTTGTCACTACATTACAGCTTACACGACCCATCGTATTTTGGCACGTCCGGGTAATTTAGCTATTCGTAAAATGACTCATAAATATTATACAGGGCGCCGCAAGGTCTAAAGCCGGCTCTGTCCACCTGGCACCATATATAGTTCCCGATGACCTCCAGGGCATGAGCTGATCTATAAGAAAAATAACGACAACCGCGCTCACAATGTACTATTTTCATTGGTCATTATGTCAGTTCGATTGAATATGTTTTCCTAAATTTCTCTCGTGTATATTTTAAACTTATTTTGAGAGAACTCGAATTGTTGTTTCTAGGTGCGGAAGATCTATATCCACCCCGAGTACAACGCAACCAACTTCTACGGGGACTTGTCCGTGCTGAAGCTGACCAAGGCGGCCGACTACACGAGCTATGTTCGGCCCGTGTGTCTGTGGAAGGACAGCGAGAAATCTCTGTCCAATGTCGTCGGAAAAGAGGGATCGGTAAGACGAGCAATGGAAGCAATTGAAAATGAAACATTAAGAAACTGATACACAGAAAGCTAACTGACAGTGGCTTCTGGCCGCTGTTTGCGGTGGCCATATGCTTCAGTTGAGCAGTCTATATTGAGGTATTAACGAGCATGCATATTGTATTTGAGTTACCCCATTAAAATCTTAAGTTATAATAAAATTATTTCAAATGTATTTCAAATTGCCTACAACTAGGCGTTCGTAATAGTAATTTTGATCCAACACCTACTCGAAACATTTTTTTTTTGTTTACTTAAATCATGAATACTTTTTAAAGTCCTCCCTTTGAGCGGTTTTTATTCCGCTGTAATGGATAGATAAATTTTTGGTGAACTAATAAAATTAAATAATATTTTGTAACCAAACATTTGTGGACCCTTTTCTCAGGATAACTTTTTCTTGAATTATGTTTTTTGAAAAGAATTATTTATTTCACAGGTTGTAGGTTGGGGTTTTGATGCAGACAATCACGTAACCGAAGAGTTGACTGTTGCTAAAATGCCTGTCGTTGAGCAAGCCACCTGCCTGTGGTCCTTCAGGGAGTTCTTCACCCACTTCACATCCAACACCTCTTACTGTGCAGGCTTTGCTAACGGTAAGTGACGATGCAAAATGAAGTCTAATTAGCTGTTTACCGCCCTCATGACTTGTACGTCTGTAGGCTCTCGTGCCAACACGTTAACTGCATATCCTTTCCCACGCACATCGTCTTGTCATGGGTACCAACTGTCAGTGTTCCCATCACACAAAACCTTATTTTCTATTAACAATGTTAGAACTTTTTCATCTAATTTACGTTTCCATATCTTAAATACACTAAACTAAAAGTACTACTGTTGTAACTCGTAAATATAACTTACATTGACATTTATGATCAACCATAAGATGTTTTTAAGAGCTTAGCATTGGAATACCTATTAAGCTTAGTATATTATACATGATATATTACACTTTACATACAACTCTACTCCATTTCTCCAAAGCTAAGGGTGGTAAATGGCAATGTTGCTAACTTTTTGACATTTCTCTTCACCTCTCCAGTCTTGTTTTGTTAACCCTTTCATTACGGCTCGGTTTGAATACAAATTATACTGTCAATTATAAAACTTGTATTTGAAGCATAAATTTTCTTATCTGGTCTATTTTAATATATCATATTGGTTCTTGTATCCTTTAGCTATCAGATGATGCATAAAAAACTATTCTAAGAAAGTAGCAAAACGATATATCACGTCAACCGATGTCAACCGTCAGGGAATCTTATGACGGCATATGCTGACAACCGATGCGAAAGGGTTAAAAACTATTTCAAGATTGATACAGTTGGATTTCAGAGAGAAAAATCTGCAAAGCTTAGCTATTATAGAATCACTGATAAGATCTCTTATCACTGCCTGGCAGTATTTTTTTCGTGCGTTTACTGAAATATGCCTTTTGTCTTGATTTTTAGGTACGTCTGTCTGTAATGGCGATTCTGGTGGAGGCATGGTCTTCCCCCAGGAGGACGCCCTGTACCCGGGGCAGCGCAGCTCGCCTAGCTGGCACCTCCGAGGTCTGGTCTCCATAAGCGTGGCGAGGCAGAACGAGTTCACCTGTGACCCTTACCATTATGTGGTCTTCACAGACCTCGCGCAGTTCCTGGACTGGATCAAACAGAAGATCGCTCGCTAGCAAAATAATGACTGACACACAGAATACAATCTCTCACAGCTGGCAACGATCTTTCTTGTGATTGGCTGTTTTAAGAGGGTCACTCATTTTGCAACTAATCACAAGAATCGTGGGCAGATGTTAGAAGGTTACGTTCCGTGTGTCTGAACGTAAAATAAAAGATTCGTAAAGATTATCACATGAGAGATACACAGTTGTTTGTACAATTTAAAGAACATTATTTTTGTGATTCTTGAGTAAGTGAAATATTGACATTTATTATAATATGTAATACTGAAAATCTATTTTTTGTAGAGAAAATATTTTTTTTCTCTGTACTTGTTGTAGTGTTGAAATTACATTATTGTTTTAATTGTTGAAGAATATGAAAGACTGATAATAGAGAAAACGATCTTAAGAATATATCTTTTGTATTATCATATAGAAGAATGGAAAATATCATAAGTTTACAAGACAATTTAAAAAATATATATTTTTTGTAATTATTATGAAAAAACTGTGAAAATATGTAAATTATCGTATCAGAGAATATAAAAGAAAATAAAACAGTAAAAAAAACATTAATAGGCTAATTATTACTCTTAAAACAAACTCATTTCCAACAAATATCAGGATTTCTGAACACGCCGCGCACTAGCCGAAAGAAATGCATACTCAAGCACACATCTCTTCTAGTTCTCAACTCTTTGTATCCCAACCTAACCCGCATAAAGTTAGATGGTTACAGCCACGGATAATATCCATACATCCTCATGTAAAGAAACCTCAGAAATTTCTTCTGAACTCTCTCCAACATGAAGTCATATTTATACTCGTGGGGAGCCTAAATAATAGTCCGATGATTATAGCCGTTGCTCTAATATTATTAAAAATAGTACTCTTTGACGTATGAATGTTTAATAGTTTAACAAAAAAGTTTAGTAGTTTATTTATTTTATTTAATTTTTTTTTTTTATACTCGTAAGTAAGTTTTAGTAAATAAAATAAATTTGTAAATAAAATATATAAATAAATAAAAATTAATTTAAACATTCTTCACTGCTGTGCTGCATTGAATGTGATAGTAGTGAATGGTCATTCCAAAGCGCTTCATTGACTCTGAGTGAAAAGGTAGGCAAAATGGAGTAAAAAGATTTACTTATGGGGTATGATATGACTTTTTCAGGGTAACCAAAATATGTTTCATTTTTAAAAAGAATTAATGTTTGTTTAGTTTCGCAGTTCTGCGAAGGGGTTACATTTTTAAGTAGTGTTTATTTTATTTCAATTCATTTCCGTGTTTAAGTACTCAGAAGCCAAACACAAAATTTTTTAGTAGTTAATATTTTAAATTTTTTATTAACATGCATTTTAAAAAGACAAACTTTTACATATTTAAATTTATTTTTAAAACTTTTTAAAGATTTTATTGTTTACTGTTGATATTGTATATATTTTTTGCTATATTTTTTTTTATTAAAATAAAAAATAAATATTATATTAAAATAATAATAAATCCTAAATCATTCTGTTCTTCATCCTTGCAACCCTATCTGTCTACCTCTCTTATCATTCCCTGATAGACCCTACCTCCTACATAAAATGGGTTCGACCACTTATTAAGCACTATGCAGCTCAGTTGTCTCTTGACAGTAATGGATTTAGGAAAGCTACGATTTAGTCGAAACTGCAGTCTCCTAAACAGAGGCGATATCTTACGTTATCCATGTAAAAACAAGGTAAATAAATAAATATTTAATATTAATAATATTATATATGTTGTAAGGAAACAAAAAATTATAAATACAGTGAGGCCCCGCTTAACAATGTCTCGTTTAGCGCTGTTTCGGTTTAGCGCTCTTTTATTTCAACCCGGGGTTATTCCCCGAAATTTTGCATAAATAGTGGAAAAAATAGTGGAATTAGTGAAACAAATCAGTTTAGATGAGGTAAATGTGGAAGACGTCGAAGAAATAGTTCAAGAAACAGCAGCTAGTCTTTCTAATGATGAGCTCAAGGAATTAACTGAGCAAGAAGAAAACATAAATATTGATATTAGTGATTTCGAAGAAGAGCAAAAAGAACTGTCGATGGCGTTTGTAAAAAAGAGTTTGACCACTATAACTGAAATTATGGACCAATTTGTTGAAAATGATCCAAATTTTGACAGGAGTTCAAAAGCAAGACGGGGTTATAGATGCTTTCTCCACTTATCAACAACTTCTAACAGAACGCAAACTACATTAGATGCCTTCTTGAGAAAAAGGCAGAAAATTGGAAACACAGAATAGACTGAATGATCTGACTGACTTAGAAATTTATTTGTTTTTATAAGTATATTCATTTATACTGTTTTTATTTTTGTAAGAAATAAATGTTCGATATTGTGGCTTTTGGGTTTGGCGGTGTGTGGCGAACTTTCTTCAACCAATATTTCGACCGGCATTGCAGGGGTCTTCTTAATTTCTTAATTAATCCATTGCAATGGCAGTCGAAATATTGGTTGAAGGAAGTTCGCCACACACAGCTAAAACCAAAAGCCACAAAATAAAATCTGGCGGTGAAAACCTAAGAAGTTAATAAATGTTTGATTTTATTTTTATTAAAAAAAACATAACTATTAAATTTAATACCAAACCCCATTATTTACATGTTAAGATAGCCACGTTTAGTGCTGTTTCGCATTATGCTCTACTTTGATGGAACGTATCCCCCACGTTAAGCGGGGCCTTATTGTATTTAAAATACTTTTTTAATAGAATCTTATTTGTGAATATATAGGAAAAGGAAGATAAAGAGCCGATGACAGTCTTCTAAATCAAAAAGCTTTCTGGTGACCAATGTGGAAGCGGGTGCGACCAAACAGAAGAATTAAAGGTAAAACACATAGAATATGCATTCCAATATCTTTTATGTATTTTATAAACAATATTAAATAATTTTACAAATTTACAAAACATTTCAAATTGGCAAGGTCATGTCGATCAATACTGAACAACACAAAAAATTATATAAGGTAAACGACACAGAACATAAAATGTTATAATCTCATATAGAATAAAACAATAATCGGATTATATAAAATTAAACAGAATTTAAGCATTGAATATATGTTTTTATAACACATTGAAGGAGTGAATACACGAGCATTGCAGACTATTGGCTCAGTCACTGGAATGTATCTAGTGGCGGGCTTCCATCTTTCCTATGATTGGCCGTGATTAGCTGTCTTTACACAGTCTATACAATATCAGTGTTGTCTATACAATATCTACAAGTATTTGACAGAGCCACTGAACGCAAGAAAGATAGTTGCTTGCCACAATCAGCTCCCATTGTGTGTGCCTTTATGTTATATTTACCCAAAATAATAAATAAATAACTGAAGACGAATAAACATTTTTTATTGTTTAATACATTTTAAAAATCAATCTGCTAATATTTTTCATCATATTTTTTTGAATGTTACATATTTATTTTAAACATTAATTCCCGACCCGGGTAAAATAGGAGTTCTCAAAATAAAAAATTCAATAAATAAAATTATAATGTTATTATTTAAAGACAAATGAACTGCACGCCTCAGCATCCTCCCTGATTAATAAACTACTGCAATCTGCTCATTTTGTACTTGCAAACAACCACTACGCATTATTCAAATAATATATAGTCCACTGGAGGAATAAAACAATCTGTTGGTGTTCTCCAAGACATTTAACACTCGGGAGAGGGGGACGCATCAAAGCGTTCAAGTCGACTACGAGTAGAAAGCGGGACTCCCTGCATGTATTTTTTATGGAATGGCTGTAGAGAGCGGGAAATGTGTAAATGGATGCACATTTGAAGAGCCCGTGGTCATATAATTCATTGCTTACGTCACTTGAAGGATCTACCTGACCATCATAAAAAATAACAAAAGATATTTTATAAAAATTGAGTTGCGCAGAACTCAAGTCTTTAACTGTGAATTTAAATATTATTTTTCCAAAATGGAACTTGAAGAAAATTATTTTTTATATTTACCTGTTTCTTCATAAAATTTTGACATTTGGTTATTATATTTTTTATATTGCATATTAAAAAACCGTAACTAATTATATTTTATACAATACATAAATCATTTTCTACATAAAAAATACATAAAAAAATTCAAATTCAACCATTACTTTAAAAGTTACAGCTCTTTTACACCAAATTGATAGATTTTGCACACGAAGCTCATAAAATCGCCCTCTTTATAGATCAATCCACTGAAACCTCACCCGCTCCCCAAGTGTTAAAAACAATACAGTGATACCTCGACATACGAGTTTAATTTGTTCCGCAACCTTGCTCGTATTTCAAAGCAAATTTCCCCATTGAACACAACTTATCAAAGATGCTTTGACAGTGAGAGAACACTGATAACAGATTCTCTGACCGTGGTCGGGGGATTCACGTGGAAAAGCGTGACGCGCGGTTCGTGTGCAATCGTCCGAACCCCGCTAAGCCGATTGCTCGTTTCTCAAGTTTTGCTCGTATTTCAAAAAACTCGTATGTTGGGGCACTCGTATGTCAAGGTACCACTGTAATAATAATAATTTTGTTACCAAAATCCTGCATTAAGATTGTATTGTTAATGAAAATGTATATTAAACTGTCAATTTTTGGTGAAAAAATATTTATAATTCAATGAGACAAAATTCAAGTGAACATATCTTTTAGGTGACATTAGTGTTTATTCATTGTCAAGCAATGTTGCTGAAAATATAAAGTACAGATGTAAAGTTTATCTCATTAGAATGTAAAGTATCGCAGCCGGTACAAAAAATGGCAGTTAACAATTTAACCACTGCCCCGGCATTCACACGAATATGTGTAAAAAAAAAAAGTGTTCCAATTTCAGCGCTCACGCAAATATATGTCATACCCGAAGCGCGCCTATATGAGCAAATCGTCATTCGATTTTCGGCGTTCACGCAAATACGTGTTTCATATAATTTCACAATTTCTGACATTGAAACAAAAAAATTAAGGTTTCTAAACTGGTTTTCATTCTATTTACATTTCAATAAAGACGCTTGTTATTCTTTTAGCCTCTTTGATAAAAACTTATGTTTTGAATTTATAAGGATTTTGTTTTACAGATTATGGAATATTGAAAAAATATTGTATCGTAAAATGAATTATATAAATTGTACTAAATAATGTTGCTGTTTCGCTTTTTATATTATTTTAAAATGATATATTAGGAAAAAATTTACTTGAAGGATTAAAAAAATACATATAATAATAAAAATAATACTTATATGCTTCAAAGTAAACGAAAATAAATATAGTCTTTTTTTAAACATATTTGCCAAAATAGGGAAGTGGTTAAAAAGCTGTTCAGACGTGTGATTCTGACGATAATTCAGTGTGTAACAGTACATATTGCACCACTTTATATGGCATGGCAATAATATTATGCTGTGTTGCATTGTTGCGGTGCATACGTATGATGCATATGGTATTGATATGTTTGCTGATGCCACATCAGCTTGTTGTGTTGCAAAATTTAAATTTTGGAATTAAATAAATGGAAACGATGATGACATCTTATTACGCAACGCAGTGTAATGGAATGTTGCTAAACACAAATATTATCTTCTGTAAAATATCAAATTAAAATATATACTAAGTAAATAAAAAAGACACATTAAGATAGAGAAAAATCTAGAAATTTCTAAATTAACAATGTTTTTATCACAATTTTTGAGTGAAGCGATCAAATAATCAATCGGCTTCAAACACTTGCAAGACTTGGTGACAAAACAAGGAGACTTGCGGGTCTTCAACCGAGATACATTTACAGCCGTGTTTGTTAGTAATTATTTAAGTCAAGGAGACTTTATACCGTTTCTGAGGATTTATTAAATGAATACTTTCATGACTTTATTAATGCCGATTATTCAAAAAATGACATCTACGATTTATGAGAAAATATATATCGGTGGTATATTATCAACGCTTGAATCCGTTCAGTAGCGCATGCCAGCATCAGGTCGCTCTCTCTTTAATTATCACTAAACCCGTATTTACACAGTAAACGATGATTCAATAACATAAAGTTTGAATTGTTCACACCGAGCGTCTCCGCACACGTTTACTAAATAAATATAAGATGGAAGCCTTTGCCCTTGAGATGCTTCCTGCAGGTCGGGCATTTCTTGGACGACTTCATCACCGTGGTTATGCAAGTGACGCAGAAGAGGTGACCGCAGAACGTGGAGGCGGTCGTCTTCTGCGAGAAGCTCTCCAGGCAAACCGGGCAGTCGCCCAGGAAGCTCTTGGGGGTGCTCTCTTCTACACAAAGGAGGGGCGAGGGAGACTTTGTCCGTTCAAAGGTGGGAGCCACTGAAGTCCTAGGAGAGTCCATGTTGATGGACGTATCGGAGTCGATTACGATAACGTCTGGTATCACGTTGGGATGGTTTAAACTGCAGCCGGTGATGTCCACCATGTCTAGTCTGATCCTCTTGCTGGTGACGCTCGAACTGTTCTTCAACCGTTTCTTTGGAGTCTTCGGTTTGTCCTGATGGATGCCGATGATGGTCGCCGCCGTGGACAAAATCGGTGCGATCTTACTCAGCATCGATCTCATCAGAGATTCCGAGAAGATTGGAGAGTTCGGGGAGCTCATCCCATCATCGCTCAAGCAGCCGGGCTCGCTGGGGGGCCGCGGGGCGGGCGGCTCCACAGAAGAGGCCACTATAGGAACCTCAGGGAACTCCACAATTTCAATGGCCGGGGATAGCGTCTCGTTTATATCGTGGACACACAAATTCGGTAAAAAATTAACTGACGAGGCGACGCCGACGATCTCACAATCCGAGTCGTATTTATCCCCTGAATCTTCCTGAAGCAGGTCGATGACCTCACTGAGCTTCTTGTTTCTCATTCTCGACGATTTCCGACGCGGTCGCAATCTCGGCTCGTTCCCTCTCGGCGCAAAACTCTCTTCGATAATGAGGGGCCGGTTTGACTCGTCGCAGCTCTCGGACCCCGAGGAGCATTCTATCACATCAGACGGCTCGATCTTTGAATCGTCCATCTCGTCACCGATGACGTTGTCCTCGATGAGTATGGGCCGGGGAGGTTTGTCGGCGTCGATGACTTGGCAGCCGATGTACTCCATGGAAGCGTTGAACCACTGATCGTTTTTGTCGATGGTCACGATATCGTTGGACGTGCTCGGTATCGGAGAGAACGGCCGGCAGTCTCCCGAGCGGGGGGTCTCTTTTGTCGTTTTCTGCGCACCGTAATAATTTAATTTCCTCAAAGAGATATCTGATGAATCTGAGTCACTGTCGTCATACTTCCTTACTTTAATGCCGTCGTTGATGGGAATCAGTAGATTAGAACTATCGGTGATATTGAATTTGTCTTCATTTTTATCAAAATGGATGGCATCATTTCCTGTTGAAGAAAAATTTGAACTTTCGTTAAGGGTCGGCGTGTTCGTATCGGATAGGGATCTTTTCAGATTGCTCGTGTTCTTCTTGCACGCCGGCACCGCCACAGCCACAAGAGAGGGCGTGACAGTATCGCAAGGAGCCGACTGCCCTTCAAACACCATATCCTCTCCTGCAGAACAAGCCACGAAGTTGCAATCGACTGTTTTGAGTGACTCATCAAAACAAATAGAATTGTTTGAGAATTCATCATAGCATTTTTTTTCCAAATTCAAATACGAAAAAAGAACATCTGTAACAATTTCATTTCCAGTATTTTTATCGACAAATTCATCTATTTTTTCTTCTTCATTTATTTTTAATCCACTTTCAGTATATTTTTCATCTTCAACATATTTACAGTTATTAAAATTATAGTTTGAATACATTTCAGCATCCGCACCACTGTTATGCATCAATAAAGCGTCATTATAATTTGTACAGACGACAACCGAAATATTATTCTGACAATCTTCACTTTGGGCATCCTCATAGTTCAGTTCGTTATCTGAAACGATTGCATCTCTGTCGTCGATCGCCTCGCCCGAAGACATACTTTTTTCTGGTGTATCGTTTATGACTTTTAATGATTTATCAGTTTCCTCGGAGCTTTCGTTCTCGTTAGTCTCTGGTACGGTGCTGTGACTCTCGTCGAATAACATGTTGATGGAGCCTTCTTGGGCGACTTGACCGTCTTCAGAGAGACGACCTGAGAGGTGATCGTGTACATTATTCAAGGGTGGATCGGTGTTTTGATCCGTCTCACGTTCACCGATTTCGTTTTTATATTCGGCGTTGAAATCCATTTTGATTGCCTCAACGAAACGACAATATGACTGATTTGCGATCCGAGTAATAATCCTGAGACAAATCGAACATTTTGGTAAAATAAAAGACTAGATCGCGATCAAAACACGAGGATTCTGTCAGTTAGCATAACATGTATCTTTATAGGTAGGTATTAAATACGGGCTGTCGGTTAATATTGCCACTTTATAAATATACATCACAAAATTTGAGATGACAAAGTAATTTATGAACTTATGTTTTACTTTTATATTACAGCGTTTTATTATAGCTCCCTGGACCTGGAAATCCCTAAACAGATTAAGAACTGGAGTTGGTAGAACAAAAGACAACCTCGAGCGGTGGGGAATGCTTCGGCAGGGAGAGACACTATTGTGCGACTGTGGGAACTGCAGACCGCCTCACACCTACGATGCTGCTCCATGTGCCCAACAAGTTGCACATCTCAGGACCTAATGCTGGGCAACACACGAGCTATCGATGTTGCCAGATATTGGGAAAAAATAATTTGACGTCGCTGACACGAAGAAGAAGAAGATTATAGCTCCCAATGTACTTATTAAAGTTTTATGGTGGACAGCTGAACTAGTATGAGTTAAGGATAATAGCAGTTGATAAACGATTGTGGTTACCATATTAAGGAGTTATCTTTGTTAGAGAGCAGATATAAAAAAGAGAGATAACAGATTTGTTACGAGAATATCAGCATACTGAGATAAATTTGTATATGCCATTGTGTATTGGAAATTTCAAAGATGTCTAAACGCTGCATGTAGATTGTTCCGCTAAAATGAAGACACAAACATGCTTACTGTTCATTGTGAACATAATAAATAATTTCAGGGATTCAAATTTGAAATTACAAAGATGAGATCAGATAATTACGCAAATGTTTGACCATATCAAAATATTCAAATGTAAGTTCCCAACCAAAGTAATCCATTTTCCAACATAAAGACAGTTTGAGTAATCGTGATCTCTTGAAAATGTCTCATATAAAAATATGGATATTAAAATTTCAAACTAAAACAAAGCTACATTGCATAATATAATTATATTTGTAAAAATATTGGATTTTACTCTTACAAAATTCCTCTTAAAAGAAAACAAATAAAAACAGAAAAATGAAAACGATAATTTTCCCCTATCACTTTCAAACAAAATATGTATAGTATTTGTCATAGGGGTATGATATGTTTCCCAACTGTTGTTATAAATATAGGAATTAGGTATGTATGTATTTCAAAATATTATCATACCTACATTTTTTTAATATATGGCCACCTTAATTATGACAGAAAAGAAACATGAACTGTTTGTAAATTATTTTTTCAAAATATTATGATATCTTACAATTTACTATGAAAAAATAATAAACAAACTATCATACTTATTGTAATATTATCATACAAAAGTATCAATCATACCACAATGTCAACATTGCGTAAGTACTTAAAATTAATATTTTATATTACATTAATATATTTTTAATAATAATAAAATGTCGATTTCTGATTATTTAATTTTACAAATGTATTTTTTCTTCAGCATCTAGTGAGCTGTTTCGGGATAATGTGAGTATGAACTTTTTAAAATTATTAATGAAGTAATGTTTATTGAAAAGTAACCTCAAATACCGCCACAGTAACCATGTGCTGTATTAAATATTTAGCTCCCTCATGTTACCTTTATATGCATTTATAATTGTATATCGTATAATTTTCTTTTGAATTCATTAAATATCCTTCAAAGCGGCCCTGAATATAGTAAATTTGATTGAGAGTTGTGAAGAGAAACGAAAAAACTCGTTTTGCTTGCTTACGTGCTAGCTTCTTAGTGGAATGTTAATCCGCTAATGTCGTTATAATATTTTATATGTGACTTATAATGAATGAGCGATGTTCACGAGACGTTTACACTTACACTATGACAGGAATGTTACCGGGAATTAATTAGTTTTACGCCAACATAGGGGGTTGTGGGCTTAATTTGTAGCTTTTTTAAACCATTGATATCCTAGACATCTATCAAAAATGTTTTTTTTATTTTTTTTGTTCCATTGAGAATTGAATCCTCAATCTTGTCGAGCGCCAAAACCTTAATTGAAAAAGTGTTTAAAACATGAGAACACCAATACAATGTATTTATAAAATGTTGACTTGTCCAGGGTTCCTCCGTGAAGGTCTGCGCAGTGCTCGGCTGTGACTCGGCAGAGACCACGCCAGATGTTCATCTATTTCCGTTTCCCATCACTACTAAAAGGTTTTATTCTATTTTGTTTATTTGTAATTCAATACATAATCATCATTTGACAATGAACTCCAATATGTAGAGTTGCAGTGATAATACTAAATAAAGGACTGACGGCAACTCAAAACATGTCAATTTATTAATTGTACATATTTAAAACACTTTAAATGTGATCTTATTTAATTTCAGATGCTGGAATTGGCTGCTAATGTGCCAAAGAAAGGATCTGATATCAGAGACGGTGGAAAACTTAAACAAGAACTACAGCGTTTGCTCGGTACATTTCTCCTCCGGCAGCTTTGTGAAACATCACAAGAAAATACTCAAAGTCAATGCCGTGCCCTCCCTACATATCCAAACACCGCAGATCACGACCGTTGCATCTATTCAAATGCAAACACCACCACGACACACCACCCCTCCCTCCTTTCACGACTCGGCACAACCGCAACACCCGATTGACACCTACCAGGAAACAGTCCACCTCATGGAGACCACCCTGGAGCAGTCCTTCTTCATGGAACACCATACGGAAACGTTTGCAATAAAAAATAACGTAACCGACGAAGAAAAAACGACCCTCAACATCTGTCGTCTGTGCACGGAAAGCAACTTTGAAAAAGACACGTTTAACATATTCACCGAACCCGACATCTCTGAATACATTCACGCCTGCCTTCCCATCAGCGTCTCTTTGACGGACACTTTACCCACAAATATTTGCGCCGGCTGCTGCAAACGACTCAAAAAACATTACAAATTCCATCAGACTGTTATCGAGTCCGATAACGTCTTGAGAGAGATGTACGGAGAGTTTGTCGAAGCGTCGCTTCCCGTCGGCCAGATTCTCACAGAAGAGGCGGAAGACGTCGATACGACATCGGCTCCCGATGATATTGTGTCCGGATTACAGAATGATCACATCTACACTGAAGTTTTCAACGAATCGGAGAACGATCTGCCATCCTCGAAGGTAAACTATAGCGATGTCGGCGAGTCGCATGAAATAATCTTAGAAAGTGACTGCGTAATGTTTGATGTGGCAACACCCGCGCCTGATGAAGCTGAATCGCTGGATTCTTCTGTGGATTCATCGGTGGAGGTTATCAATGTGAATGACTACGAGGGTTGTGAGGAGGGAATGTTCATGTGCACGTGTTGCGGGGGGCTGGCCGCTGACTTGGCCTCGCTGCTGGCGCACGCGCTGCTGGAGCACTCCGCCCCCGGAGTCTTCACCTGCGTCCTCTGCACGGACAACACCTTCCCCACTGAGGACCAGCTGCTCGCGCACATGAAGCTCCACCAGTACTCGGTGAGTCTTTTTGTTGTCTCGTTTATCTATTATCCGAAATAATATTTCTACATACACCGACAAATCAAATTAGTTTCATTATTTAAAAGAATGAAAATGGAAATCCGATGCTTATTTTACATAAGAAAGAATTAATTTTTAATTATTATAAAAATTATTAAGTAAAGTCTATAATATGTTATGTTTTGTAACCGATTCAAATTTTATGCCACAACAACAGTGTGCCTCACTAATAATTTTTATCCGGAAGCGAAAGTAATGACCTTTAGAAAATACTATTATTATATAAACTCACTCATATTCATCTGACTAGTATAATTAGAACATAGTTCTATGAATAAATTGTTGATCTCTTTTTTTCTGCTTTTTTATAATGTTTATTCAAATCAAGTTAGTTGCCATTATGAGCTAAAGAATTAAGCAGCTAATATTTTAACTAAACCTTGTTTCCAGCCATAAATGTTACACAATATGATCCTTGTTAAACCTTTAGGTGCGGCTATTGTTTATCCTTTGTATTATCCATGAAAATATAAAATAATGATATTTTTGATTTTTATGATGAATTATTATTTTATACATGTGTACACACTTATATCCATCTTTTAAATATTTTTAACCTTTTAAATGAATTAACCTTCAATTAAAACACACTATATCCTTTTTTAAGAAAAATCTATGGCTTTGCCTATATATCAGTGCGCCGCACTCTAGCGAAATAAAATGTCGTGTCGATATATAGGCACGCCGCATCGAATGATTAGCCGACAGGGACACATATTCCACATGTGTTTACCAAGTTTCGTAACCTACATACCGCGAGCAGTTTTCTATGACTTTGGCTATATATCGGCACGCCGCACTCTAACGACATAAAGTGTCATGCCGATATATAGAGTTAAATTAGATTTTAAAAAACTTAAATTGATTTTGTTTTTCAGCAAATAAAAATAATAGACTTAGAGGGCAGAGATGATGAGCTGGCCTCGCTACCTGTCCTGGATACCCCCGTGCCCCCTGTGCCTGGTGCCCCCCTGGCCCCCCTCGCTCCCCATGCGGCGCCCCCTTCCCCGCGATTCAGCTTGGCCTGTCCGTTTTGTGATAAGAGGTTCCGTTCCAAACATCGCATGGAATTCCATAAGAAATTTCACTTGGGCGAAGAACCGGGACATTGCTCCATATGTGACAAAGTAAGCTTTATTTATATTAAAACACTTTGTATTTTCAATCAAATATACTTGTATTTATATTGTAAATAATGCTCTTAAAGTAAAATTCATATTTTTCGCTAAATTTCTTACTCGAATGTAATGATTACATATAAACTGTGCCGTTTTGTACACTAACTATTGGACTTGTTGCCATTTTGCAGGTAAATTCATTATGACTGTCTCTCATAGAAGTCCTCGTCCCTATTGGTGAAAAATTTAGACAGTTGATTTTCACAAGCCTGTATGACATATGATATAAGTGAAATGAAAAATGTTCAATTTGACATGAAAATAATAAGAATATAGAAATTGAAGAAATTGGAATATACAGTTTTACGCATAATCGGTATCTGAACTAATGATTGTTGTGTTTTAGAGGTTCAGTGATGAGAACTTGCTGTACCGCCATGTGTGGTACTTGCATTCTGTTACTCGTCGCACCGGGGAAGCCAGTGCTGGAGGTCGTTGCTCCACATGCGGGGCTTCCTTCACGCGCAAGCAAGCGCGCCTGGCTCATGAAGAGCAGCGACATGGAGTCGTGCGCCGCTGCCATCAGTGCGAACATTGTATGGAAGCATTTGCCAGTGCAGCGCAGGTACGGCAGAAACCACTCAAACAAAGTACTTTGCAATATATGTTAACACTTGAAGAGCGGATTAAATTCCCGCCCATTTTTTATATAACTTGATTGATTTTTGGTTGATTTTGAGAATCTGAGAATAAGGAAGGAAGCACAGATTGTTCGCTCTCCGAAAGAATAACACAAACCTGCCATAGACTATGCCTTTTAGGAGAGGGATCAGACTGCTTAACCAAATCGCCTCGGATGTTGATATATTTCACGTAAGAGAGGCCCAATTCATACAAGAAATCCAAGAGTTTCTTTGGAGGAATAATTGGTGAGCATTGGGACCTTCTGTTGCTTTGTCTTTATTGCATTGTTCCTAGTACTTAATCATTAGTATATATGTTTGTATATATTGTATTTTTTATTTAATTATTATTGTACTTCAGAAATGAATTGAGTTGATAAAATTTGTAATGTTTTTCTGCAAGGAAAAAATAAATAAAATTGAATTAAAAAATTTCGGGGGCAAAATCAAAGTTGTTATTTATATTTTTAGCATTCACTTTGAGATCCGTTTTAATAATTCATACCTTGTTTTAATATGGATCACTTTGAGCACTGTTTCACTTGATGGAAGACTGCAGTTTCGTGATTATGAAATGTTGAAAGAAATCTCATCCACAGTAGCGTGAAGTATATTGCTGAGTGTTTCCAGGCTACTTTTAATGCAAGATGTCATTTCTATTGTTTGCAGGCTACACAGCATGTGATGCTAGAGCACGAGAACGTCTCCCTTGAGGAGCAGAACT
The DNA here is from genome assembly GCA_022606575.1 of Glossosoma conforme. Lineage (NCBI taxonomy): Eukaryota > Metazoa > Arthropoda > Insecta > Trichoptera > Glossosomatidae > Glossosoma > Glossosoma conforme. The sequence continues at coordinate 288,974 of JAGTXR010000295.1, forward strand.
ACCAGCAGGTGACCGTGAGCCGTCTGTTCCAGTGCGAATATTGCTTCAGGCTCTACACCAAGCTGCAGGCCCTCGTACAACACAGGTAATTGTAGTAGCTTTGCAACAATGACAGACAGCCATGTACTATACTAAGAACACACCCGTGACTTGACTTGTAAAAAAAAACAGTATGCCGACACATGCATGTCCGACGAGCAAACAAAAAGAGACGAAAGAACGCATATCGAGACTTTCGGCACCAGCCTGCAAGGGCTATATCAAGCTGATATTGTTATTTATTAAAAAACCTTTGTTAAGCACTATGGTAATTAAACTCATGATCTTTGACTTGGTAAGAAAGCGCTTTTTCAGTATTTTTCATTACACTTCTTCGAGTGCTATTGTTATATGATTGTATAGATCAGTGCTCTCCAAACACAACAGAAGTTTAAGCTTATTTACAATTCGGAATTGCTTGGCCAGATACAAAAAATGTAGTCATTGAACTTCCAGCAAGACATTAAATGTGTGCCTTGATTATTTATTCATAAATAAATTGATAATTGAAAAATATGAGTGTAAGAGCAAAAAGTGGCATTTTAATTGCACAATAACATTATTGCATTGGCGGAGATATCACTACGATAAAATATGCTACGCGAGCTTTAAGTCTCCTTGACGATGCACTCATTCAGCTACGCCAGCTGCCGAATTGGTAGCTCACAAGGTACCGTTTGGCATCACTGGTATAGACGATCTATTATTGCAGGTACATCCACCACACTACGCGCCCCAAGTTCTCTTGCCGGCATTGTCGCCTTCTGTTTACCTGCCACCGCCAGTTGCAGCAACACGTGGCGGGGGCCGGACATGGCAAAGACGAGCCGCCCAGGCCCGTGGCGAGGAAGTTCTTCTGCTGCCAGTACTGCAACAAGGTTTGCACCACAGAAAACTTGTATACTAGAATATAATACTTTATTCTCTTCTCATATTCCTTTGTGCTGTGAATACTGACATGACGACTTCCTTTAATGTAAAATTTTATAATGTACAAATTGCCTTTTCAACAAGATTACTTTTGTTTTTCATAGAAACATACACAGGAAAGCATTAGCCGTGTGTTTCACGTTAGGCAGAGTTTTCCATAATAGAGTTTTGCATCATTAGTAGTGGGTAGACTGTCAGCACATGGACATCACGAGCTGTCGCCACAAAGCTCTGGCAGTCACCTTGGTTCTTGCCTCATTCCATGTCAGCTCTGCCGAATACATTCTATGTATAGTTCCCGATGGCATTCCACGATAGCGCGAGCCCGGGGGCTTGAAAAAAGGCAGCTGTAGTTGATAAAGTGGGTAGTTATATGATCATAGAGTCTTCCTCAGACTATGATGCACAACGGGTTACCTGGACTATTAAAATTACATACAATTGAAAATATTTAAAAAAATAAGTCCGTGGTTGTCTTTTGACTATAATTATACTAAGCAGAATTCAACTTTAAACCACAATCAGATAAATCCTAATCATTGGTCTACCCAGTTTATGAAATACATTTGTTTGAGTGATAGTTTCATTATTTTAACAGTTTTTGAAAGCTTTTATTGTTTGTTTCCAGTTGTTCAGCGCGCTGGGTAGTCTTATGGGGCACATTGCTCACAAGAGGAAGGATGGGATCTCGGGGGATCACGGCAAGGAATCCAACTTCACGGATACCAACACGGAGGTATGTAAATCCCCTAGCGGACTCGGTCATCTGATACGGGCCGCTTAACAGTCATAAATTATAAAAAAATCCAAGCATCAATAACTGTTAAAGATTTGTTATTTTCCATGTGTTTCTGTTGAACATGGCCACTTACTTCCAACTTTTTTTTAAACTGTGAAAAGCGAAAACGCGTAGAAAAAAATAGCAAGTAAATCGAGGGATAGGTGTACTTATTATAACTAACAAATATGGTTATTTTTCTTATAAAGGGCATACAGTCATTGTTTTTTGTTTTATTATATTGTGACTATTTTCTTCTTTGCTATGTATTGCTCTTTTTTACATTCTGACATCCTCTCTACGGGAGAAAACAACTTCACGTTTCCGGGATAATTATCGGATCGCGTGGTGGAAGATGAGAAGCAGATTAACAACACACATTCTTGTAAATAAGAAGCATAGTGACATATATTTTCGATATAAACTTGGACTTCGATATAGAAAAACGGGACTTGAATGACGTCTAAGTGCGCTCGTAATGGGCTGTCGCCCAGCGCCGCAAGTGGCGATCTACAATGGCGCACCAATCACAGCAGCCATGTACATGATGAACGTCACACCCGTGACCGGACTTGTCCAAAATTCCAATATGGCGACACATACATCTACGACAAGCGAACAGATTCTAACCCCGATCTACACTATTTTGAACAACACGGTCCTGACTATCTTGTAGCTTTAAGGTTGACTGTATTGATTATCACACATTCACTATTCTGATGTTGCTTCAGATATCCTTGGCTGTCCCTGCTGCAGAGAGCCAAGGCCCCTATTGCTGTCACCATTGCTTCAGAACCTTCAGGAGTGAGTCCAACCGCATTAAGCACATCAGGATGCACACAGGTAATACCTCTACACAACTCATTGTACTACAGAACAGAACTTACTGGAGTAACAACATTATATCTAAATATACCAGCAGTATTGACACCCCCTGTCTAAGTTAAAGGCGACTCCATGTCGCCGGGATAGTCATTGGGACGCGTAGAGAATGGATGAGGAGCAGTTCACCAACACAATTTTTTTTTCGAGAAATGCATTCTAATTTATTTTAAATACAAGAACTGACAAACTTTGGTCGTCTGCCCGAGACGGAACCGTGTCTGTGACACGTCCCGGACAGACTCTGACCGAGGCGGCCGGCAGTTGTGACAGCACAGCGCTAAAATTAACATATTGGCCACTTGGCCAACTATGGCGCTCTACATGGTCAAAATAAATAAAGTGGCGCCTGAACCACCACGTCTCTTAGTTTCTTTAATCTAAAACTTATATTTTTATATACACGTGTCAGATGAGCAAACAAAAATAAGAGACAAAAGATGGTATGTTTCGAGGCTTTTCGGCACCAGCCTGCAAGGGCTATATCGAGCCGATAAGTATATTATAAATCATAATACCAACATTCACTTTGAAAGCTTTAATGATTTAATCAGGTTTTTATTTTTATGAATAAGTTGCAGTTTTAGTCGCATTTGATCACTTTTATTCAATATGTAAATATAACACAAAAAGTTCAGTAAGTGGTCCGCTGAATTAGAACCTTTCATTGTGAGCCCAAAAAGTTAGCCGACAGTTGGTCTATCATTTTGTTTGTAGGAGAGCGGCCCTTCATGTGTGACACCTGCGGCAAGTGCTTCACCCAGTCCTCGGGCCTCTACACACACAACAAGGTGCACACCGATGAACGCCCGTACTCGTGTGCACTCTGTGAACGCACATTCAAGATCAAGGTATGCTTCATCTCTATCTATATATTCTGTACACCTAACTTTTGGTTTATCTATTGTCTATTTGTTAATAGAGTGCATATTAAAAACTCTTAGAGACGAAAGCGTTTTTTTTATGAAAAATTTGTTGTGAGTCTGTCTGATATGGCTATAAAAAAATAAACAATCCTTTATTAACTACATGTCTATGTTACCATATGGTCACGATCAATATTATAGGGTTGCTTATAGTAAGATTTGATGATGAAAAATAAGAGTAATGTCCATTTTAATGTAAGTAATTTAACCGAAAATAAAATAAAATCAAAGGTTAAGATTAACACATTGTTGTCGGGAGACGTAGTAATATGTTTTTCACTCTCTGGTGGTGGACGTCGGGTAATGTAATAATACGTGTTGCGTAATAACAGATTTTGTTGCTAAATCGTATATCTTACTTCAAACTACACATTTCACTCACAAATTTGTATTTATTATACTTATTACTATGCAATTTTTTTTTTTAATATACGTTTTTTTGTGTGCTCGAAGAAACCTTGACGCAGTGGTCGTTGTCACAATGTTTTCTCCAGATGGGAATAAATCTGCCGTTTTTTTTTGTGTTTGTTTATCATCATTTTATCATTGCTGCACAATAAGGTAAGTTACATTTGAAATTTTACTAAATTATCGCGGATATTTCAAAAGTTAAAGATTTTTTAAAAATGTTAAAAAAACTCGCACTCGAGCCCAAAAATCGCCCGCGCCAGGCGGCAATCAGCATAAAACATTGCCTGCAAAACAATGTGTTAAGAATAAAATTGTGATAGTTTCGATGTTCAGGTAGAAAAAAGTTCAAAGTAGGGTTAGGTTTTTTTTATGTAAACACATACTTGAGAATACCGACAAATGGTGAAAGTAATTCTAAAGTCACATCTGTGGAATTATGACGCTTACCATGCTGCATATGGCTAAGCGCTGCATGTGAAGTGTTGATCCGCCAACGTCATAGACTACAGCCCGACATTCACGCATCATCCTTATTATTACAGGAATTTATTATGAATGGGCGGTCTTCACGGAACGATTTTCGTTTACCACCAGATTTGATTAATAAGCTATGACTGGCATTTTAGAGGTGAGGGATCAAATTCACACCGACCGAGGGTATTTTAGAGCTCAGAAATCGTTTTTTTTTTTTAATCTCTATCGGGGATTGAATCCACGACCTTTGGCTTGCCAAGCAAACACTTTAACCACTGAGCTTTACCTGCCGGTGCACAATAGTAATCACTGTGACCATTTTGTCACGATCGTCCTTGGAAGATTAACCTTTCCTCTACAGTGCTAAAATAAAAATGCGCGTTCCGGTGCTGGGTAGTCAGCACACAATAAAAAATCAGCCATTTTAAATCGGAAAAATAAGAACATTCATAGCTGATCCCCTTAATTAATTATAATTAAAGTAAAAAATTATAATAATTGAGATTTATTGGCTGAAAAAATAAAAAAACCATCTGGCAACGCTCACGGAACGGGTATAGGTCCACTCTGATTTCAAGCTCGAGAGCAACTGCCTCTATTCGTAGTAGTTGCCGGAGTGGCCCACTCCCACTCCCTTCCCTCTTCACAGTAAAGTATGAAAAAGTGAGTTGCGAATATAGTGCTATACGCTTGCCGCAAATAGTCGAGACTCAAGGTCGAGACACTCGCAGCGCGAATTTGTTTCCGATATTCACAAAATACCTCCGATGTACCCTGTAGATAAATTCTGATTATTATCAATATTATTTTTTAAATCAATGCGTAAATATATTATGGAGGAATACCTAAAATCTTAACCATGTATTTATTATATCTATAGAGATATTGATGGTTATTAGAAGCAATGTGTAGAAGATACACATCACAAGGAAGGAAAGGTTAAGTAATGTTTATTGTTATGTTGTTTAGTGTGACCGCGACATCCACCAGCGCAAACACTCAGGGGCCCGACCTTTCACGTGCGATACGTGCGGCAAGACCTTCATGACGCAGCAAGTCTACAGCCAGCACTGCAAGATACACACCGACCAGCGACCCTACGTGTGCAAGGTCAGTGCTTCACTTGCTGTGACCTGCTGACAACCACCAAGCAAGACTTACAATCAGTAGTAAACTATAACATCCTCTTCTCTCTCAAAAGGTGTATTCCGTCGCGTGATGGCAGGATTAGGAGCAGATCAATAATACATAGACTTTTTCAGAAGCACATTGACATATATTTACGATAAACTTTACAACCTTGTGGCCCGAACTAGTCATATCGTTCGGCCGAGCCACAATACAATATGCTCTCGCCAAAGGCGGGACACACCTGGCTCCGCGCGCTCGTCGGCACTGCGGCTCTCGCCCAGCGCCCGAGTGGCGATGTATATAACTAACAGACCCGTGAGCGGACTTATCCAAAATGCCAATATGGAGACACTTAAATGTATGACAAGTGAACATAAATAAGAGATGAAAGATCGTATATCAAGGTTTTTGGTACCATTCAGCAAGGCTACATCATGCTGATGTCAACTATCATCAGCCTGTCCGTCCACTGTTGAACACGGGCCTCCCATGAGTCTCCAACCTCTTTGCCTTCCGCATCCAGGCCACTTCCGCTATTCTTCTTATGTCGTCAGTTCATCTTGCAGAGGGTCGGCCAACGCTTCGTTTGCCAGTTCTTGGGCGCCTCTTCAACACTTTTCTTCTCCATCGACACTCGTCTCTTCGACATATATGTCCTGCCCATTGCCACTTGAGTGTGCCTATTCGTTGGGTAGCATCCACTACTTGAGTTTTTCTTCAGATATTCTCGTTTCGGATTCTATCTTTTAGAGGCACTCTGAGAATGGATCTCTCCATGGAACGCTGGGTGACCTTTATTTTATGGTCATATGACTTGCTGTAAGATTCCCCGTTTCTGCGCTATAAGTTTATACAGAGAGGATACATTGATTAAACGCCTTAGTTTTAAAACATTGCGGAATTTTCGCTTTAAAAATGTACTTGAGTTTTCCAAACGCTGCCCATCCCAGTTGTAATACGCCTGTCAATTTCATTTGAGAAGTTATTTGGTCTTAGTTGGATTACTTGTCCCTTATATTACTTGAGATCAATATAATTTCGCTGTTCTCAAACATTCATTCCTTCTTTTTTTTTTTTTTATGTAAACGCATGCAGGAGAGCACAACCCGTCAAGACCAGTGCACTCTATGACGCTCAGCCAGGGAGGCTGGACGCTGCATGCGGGAAACGTGTGTTGTGTTCGTATTTGTGTGTGGGTTGGGGAGATTGCAATTGTATATTTATCTGTTTCTTGAAGAGAGTTTCCTTCTTCTTCGCGGTGTAAATTACAACCCTGAGATTCTTAAATGCGTTAAGTTCTAAACTGCAATGGCGCTCCTAATGGTCTACCAGCGCACCTCGGTCCTTTTTTTAAATCCTTCTTTCTCTTTTGCCAATTGTATTGTTTTCCCAGATCTCTTTGATCTTTGACACGTGTTATTTTCTTTTTTTTATGTATTTTTGTTTGTATGTTTATATATGCTCTATGTTTCTCTTATGATTATTCTATTTATTATTCCATGTTGATTTTTTGTATATCTTTTAACTACGGTTCTGTTAAGTAAATAAATAAATAATTTTGTTACTGTTTTAATGCTTTTACAGATTTGCGGCGATGCCTTCCGCCGTTCTCACATCTTGAAGGTTCATTCCTTGAGGCACTCCGGAGCCAAGCCCCACGCTTGCAGCTCGTGTGACAAGCGATACAGGCAGAGAGGCGACTTGCTCAAGCATCTGAGGGTGCAGCACGGGGTGACTTAAACACACTGACATCCCCCCATCTTGATAAAGCGACTCCAGATTGCCGGGATCGTCATCAAGATGTGTGGTGGATAAATAAGGAGCAGGTTGCCAAAATATAGAACTTGTCGAAAAGCACATTTGATATTTATTTTACATTAAAAAACTGACAAACTTCTTTCATTCGTGTACGTCACAGCTCCCAGACGGACACTACTTGGCCTGTTACAGTGAGAGTCACTACCGCCGAAAAGCGGCCATCTGGCGAACTATGCCGTTCCCATGTGACATGGAGTTGCTGTCAAAACTAAATTAAGAAAATGGACAAAAAACTGCCGCCACTTATAATTACTTAAATATTAAATTTTTTTATATTAAATTTAGACTAACATTTATATATTTGCGTGTCAGACAAGCAAACAAAAATAAGAGACAAAAGATCGCATTTTGAGGCTTTTCGGCACCAGCCTGAAAGGGCTATATCGAGTTGGTATCAACACATTCCCTATGGCAATGTGGCACTCATGAAACTTATAAATGCAATGCTCAATTGTTAAAATGTCTGGTAGCTGAAAGGCTGGTTATCGGGCATGCAGGCTTTGTGGCTCCTAAAAAGAATTTCCTCGCTTTACCAATTTGCTTGTATTTTCGGTGAGGGAATCTAATTACAGATCCATCTCCTTTTAATACGTGACTGCGATTCTAATATCTTTCAAGGGTTCTTTCTCTAGCATATCTGTACAGTGAGTATTTTTTTTCAGATGGAACTTGTCATAATCTGAATGAGAGAATCGTCACACAGAGACTTGATTGTCCTGTTGTGTGATGTAGGTGTGAGTTGAGTAACGTCCAATTCAGCTGATTAGCTTTTATGCTCCAAAATGGAAGCTCACATTATGCCATAGAGAAAGAGAGTAAAAGCAAATTGATATGAAAATCTGGCCACGGAATGTTGTATTATACCTAAAATCAGAACCACGGAAGGTAATTTGAAATACAATATTAGTGTATATTATGTATTTGTAGAAATATTTTTTGTAATAAAATGTCATATATTATTTCTATTTGTTTTATTTTTTAAATTCTCCCTTAAGTATTCATTTGTTTTTAAAAAAAGTGTTAAAATTTGTATTAGGACCACATAAATCCCAGGAGTAGATCAGAATACAATCAGGGCAGGGCAATGGCGCAGTTCGCTGAGCGGTATGAATACCTGGGCATAGGTTGGTTTCCAAGGTCCGCGGTTCGCATCCCGCTTCTGCCGTTATTTTTGTGCTTGGATTGACGCGTTGAAAAAAGAATTTTATGTATAATATATGTATCTTTAAGTAATAAGAATACAATCATTTAAGCAGGACTTATAACAAAAATTAAGAATTAAAAATACATTTATTCTTATATTTTGATTTGAACAAGTTAAGAAATATAAATTTAATGTTTTTGCTAGGAGAAAAATCGTGGAAATAAAAAAAATATATACTTCCTATCATTCAATTCAGCTGATTTTTTACATTATGAATGTTAATGTATTATTTTTTTCTACATACTCTTAAATTGTGCTTACACAATTTTTTAACTGATTGTTCTAATAGATTATGTAATTCAGTAAGATTTGTTGATTACTCCATGAGAAATGTTGGCATAGTGATTATGTGATGTTTTATGGTATGAGTGTTCCATTCTTAAATATATTCAAATTGTATGAGGTATATAGGATAGTGGAAAATAATTAAATTTAACAATTGATACTATTAAAAGTCAGTTTTTGGTGATTTGATATGTATATTAAAGTAGGCTTACATAGGACTAAATAAAATAAAATAAAAAATCTAATACTAAAACATCATCACTGTGGATGTTGTAGGTAATCCCCCCCCCCCCTTTACCTGCTGAGCCAGATTCCACAAGCCTTTCGGTCCTGTCAAGGGCGCCACAGCACTCGCACTTATACTTGTTGATTTTTTTTTCGGAAGGTTAAGTGAGGCTGTCTAATCTGTTAAATGTCGCGACTTCATTAATAATAATCGTAAATGTAATATTTTTACATCATACGTTTTTCAAATCGCATTTTTTTAAGTTCTGTTGTAAATGACGTTTCAAATAAATAAAAAACAGCATTTATTTTGCAAAGAACGAATATTGCTTTTTATGGTATTTTTGAAAAAAACTATAAAAAAAATACTTTTATAAAAATAAGATAGTTCTGAAGCTTTCACAAAAGTTATGATCATTTTGATAGTCTAAGACACTCATTGAAGCATTAAAATTGCATAAGTAACAAAACTGAATTACAATAATAGTACCTACCTATATTTCTTATGTTTAGGTATTTATTTTTAAAAATCGATCACGAAAAATATTTGAAGCCTTGTAACACCGAAATATGTCAAACGTCTAAAATGATTGTTTTGTTTTAAATAATGATTTCTTATATTGATAAAAAGCATATAATAAACTTAAATATATAATACTCTCTTTCTTGTATTCATTATTTAAGGAATAATGCAGTTATTAATTTTTGATTCACATGGGGAGGAATTGATATCGAAGTGCTTTCCTTATTAGCTGTCGGCATCTAATAAATATAAAAAGAAACACTATTATATGCAGTAATTTGTAGTAATCAGGTAAATTAGTAATATAAAATATTACTATATTATTTTATAATAATATCTAAAATATGCTTGTACTGTAAACTGTCATATTTGTAATTTATTGATTGATAAAGAATCGTATGTTATTTTGGTTTATGCAATTTCTTGTTCTTGATGTTTTTATAATAGATTATTCACTTATAATAGATTATACACGTTATTTGATTAAATTATATAGAAAATTGTGTTATACTATATTCTAACCTTAATTAACCTTAAAGTAAAAACATAGCTTATTCTTGTTGGTGCCTATTTATTTTTTATTATATAAAATCTTGATATTAAATACTACCGATTCCTTTAGTTCTGTATAGGTTTTTTTTATATCCATGAAGATATTCTGTAACTGCCTTGTAGCTGGTTTTGTTCTTATGGCATATTAAGAGATAAAGCTCTAGGAAAATGTTTGATGTTTTCTAAAAAAATCTAGTTCATGATTCGTGAATGTAAAAAATACAAATATCGATAAAAATGATACTCTAAATAAAATTCCAAATACTGCAGAGTTGTGATTGATAATTTGAATTCACTTCATTGTGGTGCATCGAGCTATAAAACAATTATGAACGTAATACATAATTTTTAAAATTAAAGCCATGACATAACAAATGTAAAATGGTCTTAAAGTTGTTATAAAAAAAAATAAGTATCATTCTCATACTTTCACAAGTGAAAATGCATAAGAAAAACCATAATTTGTAAAGACATTAGAAAAGGCTTAACTACAATAAAAAACAATGTACAGTGTTGGTTTAAGTGCTTACATCACTTTTTTTATAGCATCCATATATTTGGGTATAATTGTGTATTTGTATCAAATCATAATATTACCCCTTTTGATAATAAAATATATATTCTAATGTATGATACATCTTCTATATCAAATTTTACCTACTAATGCTTAACATTGATATTCTTTAATTGACAGATTTTTTAGTTAAACCCAGTTTCATATTGACCTGTTCAATTGTTATACACATTTTTTTCAGCTTAAAATCTTATTATAAAAACACAGTCTTTCAATATTACAAAATTATCTCATTTTGAATGGATAGAATAGTATTGTGAAGGGCTTATTATGCACATGGATTGCATATCTGAGTTGGCAGAATGTTCCATCGAAGTAGACGTTTTCCCAGAGATCGTTCTGTGCGCAGACACAGAAGAGGAAGAAGAAAGTGTTGTGAAGCTGGAGGTCTCCTCAGACAATGAAACTATTCCCACAAAGCCGAAGGTTAAAGAAAACAGAACTTACGAAACAAGTAAGAATATTTTGTTTTTATTTGTATTGTGTAGGACAAAGCATAGTGGGTAATATACTCCCACAGACATCTCATGTTTCATAATGCGGATGATGTTAAAGAAATTGTTAAAAAAACTGTATTAGACTCTAGTGTGTTAAAAGTGAAACTTCTTAGGTTCTAGAAAAAGATAATTGCTTGCATTGTACTTATTGAATTAATGTCAACTGAGAGAACTTCATTCTTCATCTCATCTAAAGAATTATCATTTCAATTAATTTTACCCTTACTTTTATTCATTTTATTGTTTACAATAATACTTTTTAGATCGATCTGTATTACTTTTGTTCATTGATTGTAGTCATATCAATGCAATATGTTTCTGTGATGAGTCTGAATATTTGTGCCGTGGAGGTTCCATTCATATCCTTAAACAGAGCTTTTTATATTGCAATGAAATGCGTGTTTAAAAATAATGTTTTTTTTTAATGTAATCTTTTTTCAGGGAATAAATACCCTTGCGGCAACTGTGAAGCAGTTTTCACCGATCTGACATACCTGACCGGGCACCTCAAGTGTTGTCGAGCGAAGCGCATTTTCGAGAACGCGGCCGCCCTGCTGGAGGGCCCCTCTCACCTAGATCCGCCCCCTTTCGATCCCCCGCAAGCCTACTATGACTCGGCAAGCATTGCCGATTCGATACTGCGTCAAGACACAAAACAAATCCTCAAGCGAGCAAGAAGATACCCCTGCGATGAGTGCGCTTACGTCAGCAAGCAACTCGGAGATCTGAGAAAGCACAAAATGATCCACACGGGTCATAAACCTTTCTGCTGTGAGTTTTGCGGCTACAGCAGCAACAGATTTGACAACTATCGAATACACAAGCGGATACACACAGGAGAAAAGCCGTTTGCTTGCGACGAATGCAGCTACGCCAGCTCTTACTTAAATGCCTACAAGCGACACAAGCTCACGCACTCCTCGGATAAACCTTTCGCTTGTACTGAATGTAGTTACGCTTCCGTCGAACCCGGCAGACTCAAGAAACACATGCGGACTCATTGCCCTATTAAACCTTATGCATGTGACGAGTGCAACTACTCGTGTAAGGAGTACAGCAACCTGAGAGCTCACAAGCGGACGCACACCGGGGAGAAGCCCTACGCTTGTGACATGTGCAGTTATGTCAGCACACAGCAGAGCACTCTCAAGCGACACAAAGCGACGCATAAAGCAAAGACGAAAGTAAAAAAATCCTTAAAGACTGCTTAGTAATTGATTACTTTGAATAATCAATTACTGTATTATGTAAATAACATAATAAGTGATATTAAGTTGCTTCTAGTATCAATTGTATTTGCCATTTGTTTACTTTTATGTGAATTCTTTCTTTTGCCATGTTAACACTCTTTTTGGAGAATTGTCATCATATTATGCTGGTTAGATTTTATTTATTTTTATACATATATAAGTTCCATGAATCCGAGAATGAAGGAATAGGTCCTGCATCTCGTTTTAGTCAGTATCAAATAACTAAATTAGAATGATTTTATTGATCTTCTGGAGGAGGATATTTTGTATTTTTTTTAAAACTATGGTATTTTAATGTGTTTTCAATATTTTTTGTTCCTCAATTCAATAAGTCTATAAATATTTTTGTGATAATAATTCAGTACTATTTATCGATTAATTAATTAATTAATAAAATATGGTTCAAATTACTGAATCCATTGATTTTTTTTGGAAAAAGGTTTATAAATTAGTCCATACCAATTATGATATTGTTAGATCGCAATAAATGAATTGGCCAATGAATAAATTGTAGAATAATATGAAAGCCATAAAATTTTCTTGTCAAGTTTCCTCTACAATAAGTTGTATTTAAATAAAATAATTTATTTATAAAAATATGTAAATACTGAATCCTTTATAGATAATTGATCTATACCAATATTTTAAAAATTGATACACACATACAAATCTACATCAAATTTCTGTCATCAATTTGTGTAGAAAATAAAACAGCAGACGCTGGGATTCGAACCACGAACTATACACCTCAGTTCTGTTCTATGCCCAACACAATCAACCATGACTATTCTTTGCCTTCATCGAGTGGAGCGTTGGAAGTTAACGTATTTATGAAGTTAACAATAATATAAATACGTTAATTCTCTTCACTCGATTAAGGCGGAGAATAGTCATAGTCGATTGCGCTGGGCATAGAACAGAACTGAGGTGCATAGTTCGTGGTTCGAATCCCAGTCTCTGCCGTTTTTTTTCAACACAAAATGATGAGAGAAATTTTATGTAGATTTGTTTGTGTGTATCAATTTATATGCAAATACATTTTTTTAAGAAATTACAAGTGATAATGCCCACAAATGTATTTTATATAAATAATATAAATAAAAGAGAATACAGAAAGTATTAGAAGATATTTATTTTGTTTTGCATAAATGTGGAGAAGTAATCAATGGAGGAACATTCTAGAGGCTAATCATCACAGACATGAATGATTAAATGTGTGTTTGTTGTGTAAAATACTATGATTGTGTAGATTTAAGGCATATTGCTGCATAATTAATTGTAATAGTAAATAATTGACATAATATTATGTCAGGCCATTGATGTCTCAATCTTTTTTTAAAATCATTTGATGTGTTTTTCAATCAGTTTTAACAAAACTCCAAATGGACAGCACATTTTATTCTAAATATTATATTTTTTGTTTCCGTCACATTTGACACTGTCACTGTCGGATCATATATTTGGATTTTTTATTAATCGGTACATAATAATAGATCCCTGTGTTTCTCCATATGTCTCAATTTTCTGTAATTGTACCCTTTTTTTAATATACATATATTTTATTAATTTACTATGAATGTTAATATTACTTTATATTTTGTATATCATTGCCATATTGTATTATAATAATATTTAAATTAACACATGACAATTTATTTTTACATAATATACAATAATTCTTTTATCTGCAGAAATAGTAAATTTTTTTGTAATCGAAGCTAATCTAGTCAAAAAGCAATGTTTGTCAACAGAAAATATACTTTTTAATTGTATTATTTTATATTTTTTATTACTGTTATTTATGTATAAATATATACAATAGATAGGTCATCCTTTAAGATTGATTAATATTATAAATTTAAAAAAAGGTAGCATAGGAGTACTACAAATATATTTTCAGAATTTGTGAAAATAATATATATAATCGTGTCGGAAACATCAGAATCAGATCCCGTCTACCCAGAAGTGAGCGACGTCATTGGCATTACTCCCGGCCATCGTCAGGTCCTCCTGGGTGCAGCTAGCTACTCGGACAAAGCGCACACTCCAGAAGATGGGATAGGGTCTGTTCCACGCCGCAGTCACATTCAGTCGGTCCACTGTAAAACTGCCAAGCTTTCATTTGTATCCTCGTCTTGCATACTCCTGTCCGAAATCTGTTAAGGGACCTATATTCCACCCCTGGTCGTATCCGACGGCTAGGTCCTTTTTCGGGGTAATCCAAGTATTCTCCTCAGTTGTGCTTCACCGCATGTTCAGCCGCATAGTGGCTTCAGGTATCACAGTTCCGGCGTCGACTGTGGGAAACTTCTTCTTGATTTGAGCCGTTAAAATAATCAAGTTTACAAAATTAGAATACCTACAATTTTTTTTTGTTTTTATTTTGTATTTGTTTTATTTCATTTTGACACAAATAAAAAATTATATTTTAAAATATACTAACAAGTATTTTATAACTGAAACTGGATGGGAACTGATGATAATAAAAGTGCGAAGGCTTAAAAAACAAACAAATTAATTTACTATGATTTGTGTATTTTATATTTTATTTATAAGATTAAAATAAGGCGCTAGAGAACATTAAATTTTGGCAAAAATGCCCAATCAATATAAAGAACACTCAACTACAAGTTTACCAGAACTAAGGAAAATAACATCCCATTATTAAATGTTTTAGAAGTTGTTCTTTTTATATATAACTTTCAGAATATTGGTCATATTTCTTTCCACCTCTATTTCATTCAAATATTTTATGCAATTTTATAATTTTGCCAGTTGATTACCTCAATATTTTTTATTAAAACATTCCAGCTTAGGAATAAAATATGTGTTTTATAAAACTTAATCTGTTCCATTTGAACCAAAGTCTATTTTTACTTATAGATGAGGTTGTGTTACGTTTTTTCTTTCATTTCAATTTCCATTAACCTTCCAGAGGGCACGCTGTCAATATTATGACAAATGCAACTCATCACTTTCCCAACTTTTATCACTGAGTCGCAAGCATCGAGCTCTGAGCTATTCGAAGGACAGTGTCCCTCTAATCTACCATTCCAAAATAATTCTTGCCAGACAAAAGCAGAACTGTTGGATCCACTCTTTTTGATTTCCAAAAGGAAAAAAAATGATGCCTTCCTATGACCTCGGAAAAAAATTTCTTTAATAATTCTGTCAATATTACATGACGATGACGAAATGAATCCTGACACCAGAAACCCTCAGGTTATACTGGATTACAATGAAACTAAAGTCGAATATTAATTCTGAGTAAGAGGTTGACAAAATATTAAGTTTTAAAATATTTGAAGTGTTCTTTAGATTTTTATTTAAAAAAAGCCATTTTTTTTTTAAAGTAGTGTCATCCATCGTTTTTTATAACCTTAGCAATTCCTTAACATTTTTACAAAGAATACACCATTTACATGGAGAAAACTTGATAACGTAAAATTTACAACAAGCGCTCGCTTAAGGGAAACTAGATAGCGCGCCCGCTGGAAGGTAAAAATATGTGACTGATGTATGATTCAAATAAATTATAATCTAACCTAACCTAAAAAGACATTTAATGTAGACCTCACTCTAAAGTAACACTAGTTAATTCTTCTGTTTATTTGATAGAATGTAAAAAATAGTTAATTTGTGCAACCTTTTTTTAGTTTTATATTTTAGATATTTATTTATGCTTATAACTAATCTAAGAACTTTTATAAATTATGAATTGATTAATATTAAGTATTATGTTGTAAAACATATTAATATTCAGACATTCACTACATATATTTGTATGTAGGGTCAATAAACATTTTTTTTTGTATGTTTGTGTACTTTTTTTATAAATAGAATTTGTGTCATATGTCTGCTTATTTCTTGCCATTGAACTATAATTATCGTCTCTTTAGAATATCAATACTATTTTTTTTATTGAATCACACATAAGGTACCATAAGAATCTTTTTTTATGAACACATACAGGATAGTTCAAACAGTTTGGGCCTCCAGTAGACTTAGGAGATGATACTTTGCCGGCGGGTATAGCTCAATGGTCAAAGTGTTTGCTTTGCAAGCCAAAGTTCGTGGGTTCGATCCCCAACGGAGATTAAAAAAAAAGATTTTTAATAAATTTCTGAGCTCTAAAATACCCCCGGTTGGTGTGAATTTGATTCCTCACCCGTAAAATGCCAGTTAAAGCCTGTTAATTAAAATTGGTGGTAGATGAAAGTCATCCTATGAAGACCACCCATTCATAGTAAATTCCTGTAATAATAAGGATGATGCGTGAATCTCAGGCTGTAGTCTATGACAATGGCGAATCAACACTCCACATGCAACACTAAGCCATATGCTTCATGGTAAGCGTCATAGAATTCCACAGATGTGACTTCAGAATTACTATCACCATCTGTCGGTATTCTCCTGTGTGTTTACATAAAAAAAACTCAACATAAGGATTGTTTTGCTTCTTGAAAATATTAAAATACCTTGAGGGAAGAAAAATAGATGATAGGGCAACATTCGAAAACTTACTTGTGGTGTTAGAGGAGCTAGCGGTAGTGGTTGTCCATGTTTTTTTTATTTAGGGTCTAAATTTGTATTGTTTTGTTTACATACATTGAAATGGTAATGAATATAATTTTTTGTGTATTTATGTGAAGCCTGTTATACAATTTGGATGACAAATAAAATTCTTATGTATATACTTATTGTTTTATTATTCATTTAAAAATACAAAATAATAAATATCGTTTATAACAATTTTGTAAAATATATATTATTACTCGATAAAAAATATTGCTATCTGAAGTAAATGGTGTAAAATGCCAATACTTAGCCACTCACACTTTTTTATTGTTGTTTTTAGAATTCCATACTACTGTCAAGTCTTAGAAATATTGTATATAGTTCACAAGGGTCATTTTAATTTGAAAAACTAAATTTCCAGGGTTTATAAATCCAACATTTTTTTATTTTCTAAATGAAAATTTCTGGTAAGGCTTTTGCTTAAATCGTAAAAGGTATTGACAAATATTATTAATGGCTCCTGTAAATCTGACATCCTTAATTTTTTTAATTCAATAAATACGCAAATTTTTTACAATAAAAAAATATAAATTAATTATTATACTTAAGTACACTTTATGTAAGAAAATCTCTTAAAAAAAGAATGTACCTAAAATAGCTTTCATTTCTCATCTCATACAATAGACAATATATTTATTTAATAAATATAATCTTAATTCATGAATCAAATATTGAAGAAATGCAGCCGACAACACTGACAATTTTATTGATATATCCCAAGGGAGTATATATATTATTTTCATAGACATTTAAATTATTTTTTGAAATCATAAAAAACGTTTTGCGACTTTGAATTTTATCACTGTCATTATTTGGCTCATTCAATATCCTCATCATCATCCAACTCTTGTATCGTGGATGTGGAAGGAGCATCCTCCGGCTTCTGAATCAGCTTCATCTCTTCCGCCATCTTCAAACAACTGGCAGCAAGCTCTTTAACGACATTCCTCGACGGATCATCAATCTTTGTTAACGCCATCAGAATCTCCATGACATCGGTAGCAAAGATCTTTTCTGCCGATTCCCGATCGCTCTCCAATATATTGTATAAGGTGTAGACTCCGCGATGCTGAACTAGAACACTTGGATTCGCCAACAAACAATGCAACACCTCCAACCAAGTAGAAACTTCCATTATTTTAGTGCAGCATTTTGGACTCGAAGATGAAAGAATAGCTAATGCGCCGGTCGCAGCTATTGCGGTATCTTCATCCTCGTCCTGTGCTAATAAACACAAGAACTTTATACGGTCGTTGGCTTCTTCATGCATTTTCACAACATCCTCGCACATCACCATGTTAGTCAACACTTGCGTGGCGGCCCTTCTCAACATGATATGGTCTTCAAACAGTTGCGCTTCTATTCTGGCCAAGCCGCACTCTTTCAGAATCCTTTGCCTTGTGGACTCATTCATTGCCGCTAAGTTACACAAGGCCATCAAGGCTTCAAAGTTTTCTAAGGCCGAGCAGTCAGGATGCAGAAGAGCCGTAAGTGGACGGACAACTTCTAAACTTCTTTGTCCGGGAAAGGCCACTTCGGGGTTGATCGTGATACCGATCCTCGCTAACGCTTGACCCGCTTGATTCTTTCCTTTGGCTGTGCCTTCTAAAGCCATCGTAAGTAAAACTTTAGTGCCGCCTTGCTGAACGACAATTCCACGCAAATCTTGCTCGCTACAGATAGCATTGAACACTCTACAAATCAGCTCTCTAGAATTGTGGCTCTCCGTTTTAGACAAGGCCACGAGAGCCGTCGTCACGCCTTCCTTGGCGAGGATCGTTAGCCTTTTTCTGATGAAATCCAGGTCATCGAGTTCGTGCTCTTCGGGGATGTGATGCTTAGCAAACTTGGCAAGCTCCACAAGTTCCGGGAGCAGTTCGTCTTTCTCATAAGCGTTGCAGAGGTTAACAAGAGTCGTGACTACACCGTACAGAGCCGATTGATCACCGGATTTAGCTAATTCGACGAGAGCTTGAATGGCGGCACGATCTTCAACCAATTTCTCTTTTACGTCTGCGTCTAAAGTGAGATAAGAAAGACCTTCGGCGGCCCAGCGCCTCATGTCTTGATCTTTTGATGGGTTGATAAGGAATCTCCTGCAAGCCTCGGCCAGTTTAGTTGTCGATCCGTCGGCGAAAGGTCGGATGGAAGCGTCGACGCCTCCCGAGCTGCCGAGCTTGCACAATCCGACCAGAGCTCGTACTCTTATAGCGTCATCGCTAGACTTGTACAGTTTCTTCAAGATACCGACACCTTGATTGATGATAGCTTTGGCTTTGTCTTTTTTAGATGCCGCAGCTATCAAGCACTCGCAAGCGACTTTCTGTTGCAAGGTGTCTTCCGTATTGGCCATCACGAGGATCATCTCCATGATGCCGTCCCGCGATATGATGGCGTTTCCTACGTCCAGTGGACCGAGCAAGAGAGCCGTTATAGCGACGGTGACGCGGACCTTTGACTCGATATCCGGAGTGAGCAGTTTTTCTTTAACAAACTCATCAACGTGGCCGCCGAACTTTTCCTTCAGCAAGTCATAATACATGTTCTCGTAGATCTTGGACAGACAAGCGGCGGCGATGGTTCGAGACGATGGAGAAATCTTCATCGCCGATTCGAACTTGTATTCCTGAAGTTCACTGCAGACATCGAGGAGGCGCTTCAAGCCGCGAATGTCAACGAGGCGCTCGGCCCAGTTCAAGTCCGTGTGGTGGCAATTCCTCATCACGAGTTCCATAATGGCGTCGCGGGCGAGCCCTGAAATCATCCTATCGGTGATAGCGTAAGTCAAACAGGTCAATAACGTATCGATCTCATTTTTGTTGGCTTCGCATAACTTTTGATCCGGCTTAGCGTCGCCTTTATTGCTCATGCCTGAGAAGGTGTTCAAGATGGCTTGCATGCAATATTGTGCGGCGTTCACCCGCTCCTCTTTCTCTGAATCGATGATCTCAAGAAACCACGGAATGCCGCAAGTCTGCAGGACTCCTTTAACGCGATCGACACTTTTCTTACAGAGCTGACCGATAATTCTTACCGCGTTCAAATAAATCTGATCGTTCTTCTCGACCTTCAACAATTTGAATATCTTTAGAACGATGCCAGTTTGATACATGATATCAGCACCGGCTTTTTCCTTCGCCAGCACTAAGAGATTGTTCATGGCCATCTCTCTCTTTTCTTTGTCGGCTTCGAAATCAAATGCAATTTGAAACATTTGCTCGACTTTTGTTCCGGTTTGGGCATTCTGTCTCGCTCGCTCTTGAACAATGGTAAACAGTCTTGCAAGGACAGGTTGTATGGCGGCATTTGTCGGCTCGGCATTAAGAACTCCTCGAGCGTCTCTGTAAGCTTCTTCAAACCTTTCCAATTTCTCGAGCGCTTGCGAGCGTCTGAAGAGCGCTTTCGGATCTTCAGGAACGATCGCCAAAGCCACATCACAATCTTTAATAACACTATCGTACTCTTCCTTTTTCAAGAAGGCTGCCGCTCTGTTTTTCAGGTAAATACCCAGATTTCTGCTGTCGCGATCCGCCAACTTTATAGCTCTCGTATAAAACGTAATGGCTTCGTCAAACTGCTCTGCTTTAAATGCGTCGTTCCCCTTCGACTTAAAATCTTCCGCTTCGTTGATTAGCGGATCCATCGTGAAAGTTTTCACTGACAATTTGCAGGTTATGTCTCGGGGTTCTTTTTAGTAGAAAGTGATATGTTGTGTACAGTTGACTACGCGCAGGGCGGCCGCCGTCGGCTTATTAGAATCCGCACATGGTTCCGAGAAGCTTCTCGTATGTTCGAGCGTGGTATTATAAATAGAATATTATTTTTATCTTAATCAGACCGCGGCCCTCAAAACTTCTGTCAAAATTATCACAGCTGAGTGTTGTCATACTTCAAATCAAATCCAAATCCGAAGAAGCCATATGAAAATTCATGAAAGAATATTGATCGAATCTAAGAGTATTTAGGAAAATACCATATTAAAGTTCCATAATAATCTCATAATGTTTAATTTTCTGGAATTATTGGTGAACTTTGGTTCGATCTAATTGGAGTTATGGAGGAAAACATACTTATTATTTTGACCTTGATAAACGATACAAAAAGACATTTACATGATTTTCAGTAAAGAGTCATTATTATTTAAGTAACTTTTTAAATAGGGTCATAAGTTTTCTATTAAATTATAAATAATCCTTATTTTCAGTTCTTACTATTTTGTTAATCAATATTTTAAAAATATTTATCAAACTGCATAAAGGTTTCAAATAAGAAAAAAGATTCAATACAAACCATTAACGAAAAGAATGGTCAAACAAAAAATAATATCAGTCCGCCCTTAATAAGAAAAATAACCACATATAAGCTTATATAGCATAAGTATGTATAAGCAATAAAATTCACAATCATTGCTAAAAATGAAAAAAAAAAGGTTAGCGTTCATTACATTGATAAATATTTTTTTATGTTTCGTGTTTTCACATTTTTCATCTCTCATGTTCAACTTTTGTAGGTACTACGGAGTGTAAGGATTATGAGAAATGTGCTGGCAGCACTATGATTTAACTGTCAAAATATTGTGATTTTTTATTAAAATTATTCCGTAATTCAATATGATTAATAATTCGTGTAAATACTCAATAAGGCACATTTACAAGTATGCCGCGAACCTCAATCGAGGCAGTATCGCTGCGTCGACTCTTAAAAAGCATCACAGTGTGTCTATAAACATTAAAATAGACTACATAACCAACAAATATAGCGGCCTCGGAAATGCTTTTCAAAATGTAAAAAAATCGCAGAGATCGCAATGTTTTTCAAATCAGAGTGTTGCGTGTTGGTCTTGTGGAAAGGACGCGGGGAGAGACGCCAGTGGAATGTTCTGCGCGGGCTGTCAAAGTCTTCAGAATCCAAAGATTGGTGATAATTATTTTTCAGTACTCGGTGTTAATGAAACATATGACTTGAATGAAGCGCAGCTTGCTTTAAAGTATAAAGCCTTGCAGAGGCTATTGCATCCGGACAAGTTCAGCAATAAGTAAGAAGAACTACAATTTGTATTTTATACGTTAAATACATTTTTTATGGAAATGGCATCCATTGGTTATAAAGGTACACAGTTGGTGTACACTGTGAAACAGATAATTGGTCCCTTGCACACACTTTTTACAATGCCAGTTCACAATTACCAAAATGGAATATTGTAATATTTATTAATATAATAGATCATGCTCACGATAACAATGTTTATATGTTTTATACCTGTATCTAATAAATATTTTTTTGAAAGGTAGGTTATCATACAATACATATCACTTGTGTTTGTAACCCTTTAATCGTGGCCAATGATTGTTTAATAGTGTACATGCAAAGGCGCCAACTGTGAAATAAATTGTAAGAGTATCAGATGGTATTTTAAAAATCTTTTTTTTTTAATCTTCCGATGTTGCATTTGAAGTGTATGTTTCAAGATCCGGTTTTCACATTTTAGAAAGGCAGAAGAGCAGAAGATTTCTGAAGAGTTCTCTTCCCTGGTCAACTTGGCATACTCCACATTACTTCATCCACTTTCCAGAGGTAAGGTTCATGTTAAACACTTATTGTACCCTTCAAAAAATATTTAAAACCTTATTGTATCCGTATGCGTATGCTTGCACTATGTTTTTTATGTTAAATGAACTAAATTATCAACACATTTATATGCTGTCGGTGCTGCATTCTATGACGATCCAGAACATACTTCCCGGCAGGTTGTTGCAGCTTCTCTATTCACAAAAAATACTGCCAGGGTTAAATGAGGAGATCTTTTTTTGAGGATAGTTTGCGCTGCATGCAATTTATTGATATGCCAACATTAGACTACAGCCTGACATGCACACAAAATGATGAAAATTACAGCTTGACAGCATATAAACAACATGATTATTTCATCATACATATTGTTCTATCACCCATTTTGAATAAGTAGCCTTTCAACAGTTATGCGTTTAAAAGTAGTAAAACAAATGGAAGGTGTAATACAAAAAATACAAGTTTAATGGTAATGTGGCCAGCAAATGTAGAGAAGAGTGTGAAATGTTATGATTATCATATATACAAATGAAGAGGTAGCCATTACATATTTGTGTATTTATTATGTAATTTCCAGGAATATATATACTGGAGTCGAAAGGCGTTGAGATCCCTGAAAAGACACAACTCGAGAGCGAGTTCCTGCACAAGATAATGGAGCTGAACGAGGAAGTGGACGAGGCCGACTCTGAGGAGGAAGTCTTGAGGCTGTCTCGGGATAACAAGGACACTCTGGCCGAGCTGGAAAATCAGCTGTCTATGGCATTAGCTCAAGAGAATATTAACCAGGCCATCGGGATACTCATTCACATGAAGTACTACGTCAGCATAGAGACCAACATCAAAAGCCTCGTGAGAAAGATGGGCATTGTCGAGTGATGATATAATTAAGTTTTAATAAGGATTGTGTTATTATTATAGTCATTTAATAAAATAATGATTTTGAAAATTATTTAATCTTGATAGATTTTTATTATTGACTTATCACATTTTGCTTATGTTGTTGGATTTTCGACAGTCAACTAAATTAACTAAAAGTACACTTAAGAGGTTGTGAAAAAAGCTTGGACTCGAAAGTAATTTAGACTCAAAGAAGTATTTTTGGTTACAATGAAAACTAAATCATTGTACTTTTGTTAGTCACGGGAAGACTTAGAATACTTTTAGATACATTTTAAATTCTGGATCATGTTTAGTAACTATTAATTACAGAAATGAGACTGCAGTTTAGATACAATCAACAAATTTCAAATAAAACAGAGGTGAAATATCATTATCTAAACATTAAAAATATCATTTTTTTAGTTAATTAAATTTTCAATACAATCTCAATTACTTATTAAGTTATTAGTCTAAAAAAAGGTTTTTTAAGTTATTGTTACTGGATTTTAGTTATTTTTATGTCTCGGAGAATTGAATTTAAAAAGATATTGATATATTTCCATCATAACAGTATCTGACAACTGGCTGACCTTAAACCATCCCATTACAGTATTTGAATTACATATTCACATATAATGACACGGTGACCAAGCAATGCATTGAGAATACTAGGCCGTAGTCAAATATTATTATACAACATCATAACATGGCAAGTGGAATAATTCTATATTTATTTTACGTGTGTTGGCTTAATCTTCAATCTAGAAAAAGGAGCAGATTGGAATAGGATATGAATGAAATAAAACTAGTTATATTTGATTACATTTAATTATTTGGTTTGACTATTTTGTTACATTCTTTCTGAAGAAATATAATATTATCATAAATTGCCTTAGAATATCGTTTTAACCTTAATAGTTAAATTTCCACAAACACTATGGATCCATAAAAAGCAGCGCCTCAATGATAACAAAAGACAACGCTCCCAGACCCGGGAATCTCGCGGAATACAACAATATTCATTCTTAAGCTTATTATATATATTTTAATAAATAGCAAAGGAATAGTTTCATCAAAAATAACAAAGGCACATTTTTAATACAAAATACATAGAAAAGATAAATATTAGACCATTTACTTGAGACATGCTTGACAATGCCTTCACGATCACAATTAACATATCATTCAAATTTACAAATATTTTTAATTTTTTAATTTTATATTAAATTAATGTTACATTGTGATTTTATGCCGCTCCTCGTCGGAGTGTATGGCCACCACAAAGAAGCCACCGAGAACCGCTATAAACTGCCAGGTCCTCTCGGAATAAAGTTAATATCCTTTTAATACGTTTAGTATATACTTGTATATTTCAATCAGTAAGATAAGTGCCTCGGAGTTTAAAAAGGCAGCTGTGGTTTACTCGTCCCTGCAAAATTACTCTCTACGAGCACATGACCAAGAATCTATATGAAATAGCTTGGTTGTGCCGCAGGCTGCTTTGGTGAGAGCTTCATGTATAAAGGGGTCGGGGGTTTAACCCAAAGGTTATCAATTTTAGTTTATTATTTATAAAATGGTAGCAAATTTCCAATTTCAGTTATTTAATTTATATAAACCCTGGAATCACTCGTAGAATACTTGGATTATTCTTAGATTTCTTAAAAGATAATAAGTTTAAATAGTTTACAACTTTACAACTAAATAAATGTATACTTTTGTTTAAATAAATAATAAAACAAACATTAATTACATAATGTTTAGTACTTTAAAAATAGCATAATAATAATTACAATAGATTATGATCGTCTTTACAGCCATTTCATAACCTCAAAAAGTAAACGAGCATTATTTTTAAAATTTAATATTGTATTTCAATTTTTAAATGCATTGGTTAATCGTTTTAAACATTTATAAATTTTTCTGGCAAAAATTGATTCATAGAACAATATCAAATGTTTTTACAAAAGACATCGTACTCATCCATTATTTTCCATTCCCGTTGGTATCGGTGAAGTTTCGAGTACTCAAGTCAGTTCAACTGCAATGGAGCTTCTAAATACCAGCCCTATCCTTTTTCACGTCTTTTTCCACTTTTGGTCAATGGCATTAGTTTTTTATGGGTTTCAGTGAACTTTAATCAGTGATATTCTGTTGTTTTTTCTCTTTCCAATTATTTTCATAGCTTTTTTAATGTTTTTCTCACTCTTTTATTTTTTGATTTCCCTTCTTTTTACGCTTTTATGTCACATTGTTTGCATCACTTGTACTGTTTTATTTTACATTTGTTCTGTGAAATAAATATATCATTTTTAACTTCAGCTTTAAAAAATAACAAAAAACACTTTAAGAATATATTGTTTTGCTGAACACAAATATTCTCTTAAGTTACATATTATAGTATCACTTTGAATATCAATTACAGTTCTTATAAAAGATTTGGTAGCACTTCCACGTAATGCATTAAGCTTCATAAAATGAATGCCATTTTGTAAATGACAGATATTGTTATTTAGTAACATTTCTGATTTAAAATACTATTTCTCACACATTTTATGACGACTTTGACAACAACAAAAATACCTACTGAGCTCAATTTTGTTAAAAAGGTAACATCAGTAGGTTTTATTGTGTGAAATAGTAAATGTCACAATAAGATATGATACTAGAGACCATTATCTATTTTTTATACTGTAGTTTTGATTTAAAAAAGCATGGATTGATTTTAAAAAACGTTTTAAAGATTCACGACGCAATAAACTGCTACCAAAAATATTTATCAATCAAATTACTTATACACAATTGATTTCCAATAATACCATCATCTCGGTGAAATGATTTTATTAAAAAAATTACACAGGTATGTGCAAGAAAGCGCCAAAAGTGATCCTTTCGACATGAAGTGTCCGGCCGATATATCAGCATGGCGCAGTTAAAGAGTTAAGGTAAATCTTTTCTTAATCTGTAATCAATAGATCCTCCTTATATTAAAAGTGATATTTTTTCAATAACCTTAGTTTCTTATTGAATTATTCCGAATACAATAATTTATTTCAATAAATAATATTACAATGGTTGTAG
Organism: Glossosoma conforme; assembly: GCA_022606575.1. Classification (NCBI taxonomy): domain Eukaryota; kingdom Metazoa; phylum Arthropoda; class Insecta; order Trichoptera; family Glossosomatidae; genus Glossosoma; species Glossosoma conforme. The sequence continues at coordinate 315,582 of JAGTXR010000295.1, forward strand.
TTGCACTAAATACCTCACAATTTTTGAGTCGGCAACATTAGCCTTTCGTACTATTTACGTAACGTTCGTGTAAACTTTGTGACTCGTGAATCAGTCATTCGTATAGTTAAACCGAAGGAATTATTTATACATATTTTAACATTATAAATAATTTATGTACAAAATCAAAATGTCTTTGTAAGCATTAATACTTTCATCATATTTTTTTTCTCCATTATTTTTGGATTAAAACTATTATGCTAGGTACTACAGAGCTTAATGAAATGTGAAATATTAACTGGTCTTTAGTTTTGTTTATTACCTTTGGTTAAAATATTGTTATAGGTCCGTCACACCCTAGATGCATATTTATCTGTAGTTAAACCTCTTTGTAATTTATAGACAGTCGTAACTAATTATTTTGGTAGTAATTATTTCAATTAATGGGCAGTAATTATTTATGAAATGTTCAGTAATAAATACATAAAAAAGGTCAGTAGAAATAATAAATTTGCAGGAGAAAAATTTAAATTGGCTGTAGAAAATTAATAAAATGGCAATAAATAATTAATGAATGGCAATTAATAATATCTTAGGTTAGGTTAAGTTTCCATTTTATGTGCTAATTATTGATTAATTTTACATTAATTACTGGCAGTATTGGATATATTATGAACATTTTCATTTTGTAACTGACCACATTCACACTGACACAGTGGATAACACCAATTTATTTAATCTTTGCTGATAAATTTAATTTACAACCAAAATCTTGAATTAATTACTGAATACATAATTACAGGGCCTTTTTTAGACTGGACTAGTGGGGACAGTTTACAAGCTTTTAAAGTAATCGGGTTTTTGAAATATTTTTTTGCATTACTGTAAATATTCAAATACAGCGGTATCTCGACATACGAGTTCGTTCTGCAACCTTGCTCGTATTTCAAATTACTCGTATCTCAAAGCAAATTTCCCCATTGAAATTAATTTTAAATAAAACTTATCAAAGATGCTTTGACAGCGAGAGCAGACTGATTACTGATTCTCTGACCGTGGATGGGGGATTCGCGCGGGAAAGCGTGACGCGCGGTTCGTGTGCAACCGGCCGACCCGCTAAGCCGATTGCTCGTATCTCAAATTTTGCTTGCATTTCAAAGCAAAAAATCACTCGCTCGACGGCTCATATCTCAAAAAACTCGTATGTTGAGGCACTCGTATGTCAAGGTGCCACTGCATTTCTCATACTCGTAGATGGCACTTGCTATAAATCATATTTCTTTGTATAGTTAAATCTATTACGTATATTGATTTACGTTTTGTTGTTTTTAATAAATTATAAACATGAAAAATAATAAGATATCAACTCACAATTTTATATTATATGTATAAAGTCACAGTAGAGGTTTAAATATTTACTTGGAATCTCTTGTCTAAATGTAGTCAATCATACTTTCTTAAATCAATAATTTCAGAGGTAAACATTGAGGACTTAGCGACAATTTATATGTTGCCATATTTTTTATTTTTTTATTAATATTCCAAATATATTTTAGTTACAATTTAATCCTCAACTATTTTACATGAAAACAGGATTTAAGTTCAACACAACTTTTTTTTTTTTGAAATGATGTATGTCATTTTGAATCAATTAATAGAAAAGGTGGATGTAGTCAAAACTGTCTGAAAATGCGTTTCATCTAATCAAATTTACCAGAAGGTGTTGATTCGTAAGTAAAGGCACCCGACTGTCATGCAGAATGGCATAAGTTCAACTCCCAGTATGTATTCTGCATGTATTGGCAGTTATTTTATGAGAAAAAAATCCCCGCTATAAATTTTAAAGCAGGTATAAAATTTCTACAGTCTTACTAGAAAAACACCCCTGATGTAATTGATATTATGGAATAGTCGGTGTCTGATTCAGATTTTACGTCTAATTATCGAGTGCCGTATTATTCTTTCATCAGTCTTTGTTACTAGTCTTCTTATGTCAATAAGCACCATAGACCTTGGAACCCAAACCAGTTCAATGCACATTTAAATATCCTCAAAATTACCACTAAATACTACAAGTGGTTTATTTTAATTTTCATCTCAATCTAGTTTGTTTTAAAGCCATTTATAATTTAAAGTAAATGCAGTGTAATGTAGTTTGATCCAAAAACTGTGAGCGGAAACACACAAAAAAACTGTTCCTTAATTGTAATAAAACGGCGGGAAGTCACATTTTTTCGAAATAATAAATGCAGATTTTCCCATTATTATTGGTTCTATTAATGTTCAAGTTATGCTAAAACTATTAGTGCCTAGATCTTGAAGAAAAGACAGTTATACGCATTCAAAAAAATAGTTAACAAATGTATTGTAATAGAACCAAGTTTTCTTTAACATATCATTTAAATAAGATAATACTTTATAATAAATAAAAAAAGCAAATAAACAATGTTGCTTATTTAATTTTATCAATTATTTCAAAAGTTTAAGCTATTATCAAACTTCCAAAAACTCTAAGTAATTGAGTTCAAAGAGTGATCCATATTAAAAATAAATTTAATGATTTGTTTAAATTTATATAAAACAAAACTGTTTAACAATAAACAAAATTAGTTGAAAAAAACAACAGATTCGTTTATAAATAAGAACATCATTCAACATCATCATCACCAGGTGTTTAACCAATGCATCCTCCATGTATTAACTTATGGCCCAGAGACGTGGCATCTAACCGCAAGTCTTACCCATAAAATAAAGGTCACCCAACGTGCTATGGAGAGATCCATGAGAGGAGTGTCGCTAAAAGATAGAATCCGAAACGAGGATATCCGCAGAAGAACTCAAGTAGTGGAGGCTACCCGATGAATAGGCACAATCAAACGGCAATGGGCAGGACATATCTGTCGAAGAGACGACGGTCGATGGAGAAGAAAAGTATTGTATTGGCGCCCAAGAGCTGGTAAACGATGCATCGGCCGACCCTGTTCAATATGGACTGACAATATAAGAAGAATAGCGTGGATGCGGAAGGCAGAGGATCGAAGAGGATGGAGACTCATGTGGGAGGTTTACGTTCAACAGTGGACGGATACAGGCTGACGATGATGATGAAGAACATCATTGTTACAGAATAAAGTAAATAGGTACAGTTATTGAAAATATAAGACGTTTTTCTTTCTTCAAGGTCACTAACCTTTCTTCAAGGTCACTAAACCTTTCACCGCGGATCTACAGCGGCCATGATCTTTACAAGGATTTTTGAGTCCCATTTTACAGCTATACTACTGATATAATAAAATAAATACATTACAACATTCGAGTAAATAATTATAGGTAACAACTAACATATTTGTTCACTAGAAATTTATTGCATTCAATACAAATAATAGTCTAAGAACTGATTAACGAATCCACAAACAAGCGCCGCAATAAAAGGTTTAGTGATTAATCGATATGTTTTAACGAAAATGGTGGCATTAGATATCGTTGTCAATCATAGTGTTTATTGCCATAAATACCTAGCAACGTAGTAAGTTTAACATGTAAATTAAGGGTAAGTATACATGAAACTTATTACTTATAGAATGATTGTACGGAAGGATGTTTTTCTAGAACCTAAAATATTAAATATTTACACAGTAGAAAATAAACAATGCCGATAACACGACAACTTCAAATGTAACCTCACTTTGTTTGGTAAATTCCTCGATTTACAGAAAACAGCATAAAAATTAAGGATTCTTTGACTAGGAATTTTGATTTCATTGATATGGCAATCTTTTTAGTAATAAGATAATAAATAACATTTTTGTTCCCTTCCTTTAAATATATAAGCGATGCGGTGCGGTTAGCATTTTTATAATATATCTACAGGTACCTAAGGTCGGTTATAAGGTTAGTATATTTTAATATCCATGTACAGAGCACATAATTTACAACAACTATGTTAAAATATAATACAAGTAACAAATTAAAGTATAACAATAACTAACAGATTTGTGAATAATATTATGCTATGTTCAAATGAGCTTAGCAGCTATGTTTACCCATACTTTTATCAACAAGTAAGTTTGTAATAGTATGCTTGATGGAGGCAATAGAACGACGACTATTTTACCAGCTATTTTGCCGAGTAGCAGCTAATTGTTTTGCTCAGTTCATGTGAACAAAGCTTTATGGAATGAAATGTCATCACGCTTTTGATTATTTTATCTATATGCATGAAAATTTATGATTTAAAAATGCGTTTATTGAGTGTGGTCATAACTTAACATTTATTTTTTTGTAAATTTTCATTACTTTGCTTTTCCGTCTTTATAATACAGGGAGCGGCAAAAAGGCTGACAGTTTTGATTTAAAACAACTCCCTTGCCGCTCCCTGTATAAAAAGAAAAAAATATTGTTACTATTTATGAATGCTCAGCTTGACTCTCTCTGCATCTTAAGCAATTAGAAGTAAAAAAATCTTTTAAAGTACGAGTATATGGCCACTACAAAAGGGACACTTTCCTAAAGTTTGTTTTTGCCTGGTTAAAAGCTCTACCAAATATTTTACAGTAGTGCGTGGCTCTCAAAGATAAGTCCATGGGAAATCTTTTCGAGTGAAAAACCACACATTTTATCAAATGACATGAATTATCAATAAAAATATCACCGCTTTTGTTAAAAATAGAAACAATATTTTGAAAAAATCTATGCAAAATTATCAAATGCAATAAAGATATTAAATATGTAAAAAAAAAACAAATAAAGCACTGCGATGGAAACATACTCTAGGTAATAATATTTATAACCAGTTGTTCTCCGACTGACGTTTGATTTCTTTAGTCGGTTAGGAGAAACAAGCTTTAAGAATGGCCGAGCAAAATTGCAAATATCACTGACGACTGAAGGTTTTTGCCTCCTCGATGACAGTTTATGTGACACGCCCTGTAGATGCATCCCTCTGTCTGTAATGCAGTCCCAATACTTTAATACAAATGACATATTGCCTCTTTTAATACAGCTCTCCGCATTGATTCACTGGAAATGTTGAATACTTCAGAGTCGGAGGAACAGAATCAGACCATCCGACGGAGGGCACATAAACAGGAAGACAGTGCATTTTGAATCACTTATTCGTTCAAGTCGCTCATTAATCCAGGTAGATTAATATCCACTATATTTATGAACCCCGGGGTCCCATTACTTTGTTAAAACTTTTATTTATTAAGGTTGTTAGGTACGTTGAATTTGATTACAAAGTATCTAAGAACCTTCAATAAACAGTGAATCATAACATCAATAACTGGGCGTGTTACATGTTTTTAAAGAGGCTTCTGATAATTTTGAATGTATTGTTATGCATTTTCTAACTGAGTGTGCACATCTTGTTCAGGTCGGCGTCGTCTGCTGCGATGTTGGCATCGCTGGGCCGCGGACTTCTCCCCGAGGTGTCGGGCATGTACTGTTCGCAGTCCAGGCCCAGGCGCTCGTAGAACAGCATGTAGGCCGAGCCGGGCTCGATGGGCGGGGGCCCGGGCGGCAGCTGGCGGCAGGAGCTGTCGTTGTAGCAGTACCAGGCGCCGCTGGGGTTGTGCGCGTACGCCACGTAGTGCCCGCCGTTCATGCGGCCCGAGTGACTCTACAATGTTCAAGACACATTTAACAATTCATGACATAACTTTGGAATATTCAAGTAGCAATTTGACGCATTGTCGTCTGAAGACACAAAAATATGTCTTTTGCATTCTGTTCTTCTGGTGCTCAAAAGCAAGAAATGTCAGACTAGATTTTTTACTAGGGTATTTATAGACAACATAGGATATTGTAATAATACGTGTTAATAATAACGAGTTTTGTTGTTAATTCATGTATCTTAGTTCAAACACACATTTCAAAAATATATATATATTACGATTGAATTTTTATTTTTAAGTTGCCTACTAATATACGAGGGTTATCCATAAAATAAGGTACCCAGTGATTTTTCATAGTGTAAAACATGTTTAATTCCATGAATGCGTACATTTTTGGAAAGTTTAGACATTTAACTATTTTTCTACATGGTCGCCACTAAGATCAATGCATTTTTACGATTGAATTTTTATTTTTAAGTTGCCTGCTAATATACATACAATTCTTTATTTTGTGTGCTTGAACCTTTATAGAAATCCTGTTAAGCTAAATTTGTTTGACTTTCAATGCAAAATAATTCCTTATAACTTGCACGGAGAAATTTTGGGATTCTTTCTACCTGACGAAAGAATGAAGGACATCATTTTAGTTTATACAAATTTTTAGTGTCAAGTAAATGTATACATGTTCAGTTATTTGGTCAATATCATTGAGATTTTTCTCCCAATGAGAATAAATCTGACAACGTTTCATTTAATATATAACTAAACAGTTATGGATATTTCAAAAGTTATGGGAGTCGCACACGAACCCAAAAATAACTCGCATGCAGGCAGCAAGTTGCAAAAAATAATGCCTGCAAACAATGTTTAATTTACGTTGAGTTGTTCTACCTTTGTCTTTAAATGTCCAAATTATTTGCATTGCGGCCAAAAGTGCAAGGTTTTACGAGCTTAGAAGTGTCTGGAGTATAATGTCTCAACACGATGTGTAACTCACCACGACCGCGTAGAGGCGATACTTGAGGCTGAAGGGATCGCGTCCGGGCAGGAGGCGGTGGCTGTGGAAGTCCTGCAGCTGGTCGTCCTCCACAGGAGTCTTCACGAGGCTGCTGGACTCCAGGCGCTCCCGCTGCGTGGCCTTGCGCTCGTTGCGGATCACGCTCAACCGGCGATGATCTTTCGCACCTGAATTAAATAAAATAAAAATGAATTATTATTTAGAATATGTTTCAATATTTTAATTCTTCATAGATAGTTGATGTACATCAATATTTTAAATAAATTGATACACACATACCAATCTACATGACATATCATATTTTATGACATTTCTCTCGTCAATTTCGGAGAACATTTTGAGATGTTTGTGATGATGATAGTTTTATAGATACTCACACAGTTATACTGATTCTTAATGACAAATAGTTATGTGGTGAGGTCATATGCACTCGATAAGCCATGAATATACAGCCTGAACCAACTATGTTAAGTCATCATCGCTATACAAACTCACATATCGTAATCCAGAACCTCATATCTCGTTGCCTTTAATAACAGCCAAATTCAAGTCAAATAAACTACAACATAACCTATAAATATTTGTTTTAATACAGCATACTACTTCTGTCTGTCATTTTCAAGTGCCTCTAGTATATCCTTGTCTATTCTGCTAACGATTCCTTCTTCCATATTCATGCTTTTTCTGCATCATGTATGTTGATACTTGACTAATGGAAACAAGTTAAATTATCAGTCACATTTTCCATATACATTGATACAACTAGATGAGTATCATGAGAAATAAAATTGGATGATTTAATTTTAAGCACAATTACGCTAATGGTGTCTTATTAGAAATTTAAAATGAATTCTTAATAATTATGCAAATTAAACACTGATGGCGGTAAATGTCTTAAGTATCTAAGTGTCCAAAAGACTGCAAACAGTGCTTGATAGCCCCTTCTTGGGAGCTCAGACAAAAACAATGGGCCCCCTCCTGGTCATTGCATAGCATGGATGCTACTCTTTTGATACCTCCCGGGAACGGTACTTTTATAATTACAAACCTAAACTAGTGGGACTTAAATAACATGTGGACATCCTTGATGAATTTTGGAATCAATGTATTGCAGCAGTCACCCACCAGTCTTCTCGTGTTCTCTCTCGTTGTCTGCGTCTGAAGAGGCTCCGTCCCCGGCGCAGACCACATCGTCTTCTTCTTCTATCCGGTCATCTTCCGCCACTCCCGAGTCTTCTTCCGTGGAACTGAGCAGCCTGGAATTGTAACTCAGAACAGTTTAGTAAATTACACAATCTTTTTTACATTCCTAATAAGAAATTCTTACCTTTTTCTAAGTTAACACATACGATGCGATGGAGAAATCTCGTATGTGGATTCTATGGCACTTTAAGAGCTAAGTACTATTTTTTTTATTTTTTTTTATTTAATCAAATATAAAAAGATACATTTTTTACACAGTTATTTACATTCCAATCTTTTTTTCTTTTTCTTTTTTAGATTCGCTTACCACACCACTTAAAGATAATATCTTGTGTGTGGCATGGGATTCATCTATGTTATTTTACAGTTTTATATAATTATACAGAATTTTATATGTGGAGTATTTTTTTTGGCTACATCATTAGACTACAGCTCGAAATTCTTGCATCGTCCATTTTTATGTGAACTCAATTTTTTAGGATAAATTTCGTCAACCAACATTTTTTATACTACGATATTTTATGGGTGTCGGGTCAATTTCACACCAACTGGAGGTAATTATAGAGCATAGAAATCAATTAAAAAACATCTTTGTTTTAATCATTGTCAGGGATCCATCTCTGGGCTTCTGATATGGTAAACAAGCACTTAACCTCTAAATCTTAATAATACGCAGTGAATTGTTATAGAGTATTAAATTATTTTTATAATCAAGACAGCATTTCTAGGAATATATAAGAGCATACAGCATAAATTGAGAGATATGTGTGTTACTCATATTTTTACCAAATAGTTAGTTAGAGGGGGAAGTAAAATTTTGTAAGGTTATATTGCTAACCTGTGAGTTGTGGTAATGCCAGTGGATCTCCCTCTCAGATGCGTCAGCTCAGCATGACGGAGGATAGTCTCCTGCGGCACAGAAGCAAGGAACTCTGTCGGGTCAAAGTCCTCGTACGGGAAGTTAACCACCTTCTGAGACTTGATCCACTTGTTGTTCACGTACAGGAATCTCTTCAGATGAATGACCTGGAATTTCACAATACAGGGGTTTGAATTAATCTTCAATATGAAGTGGGTTTGAATATAAAGCAGCACATATAAGTTCTCATACGTCAGCGAATCCCGGCAGATGGGCTCTAAGAACGTCCTTTCTTCCAATATGATGCCTAAGCATTTGATGCTCAGAGCTAGCGCAGAGTCTCGTTCAAGATCATTTCTGGTGTTGCCCTGAATCAGAAAGATTGCGTCGTCGGCGTATGCTTGAATGTGGCTGTTATATGGAAGCGATAACTCTAGAAGGTGGTCAAAGAGAATATTCCACAGCAAAGGTCCTTTAATTGAGCCTTGCGGACAACCTCTTTCAACAGAGTGACTTTCCAGTAAGCATACAAGTATGGAGAGCACTAACCAACACGGGCGGCAGGCGCCAGATCTGCAGTTTCTTGGTGGCCGGCTGCTGGGCGCGGCAGGCCGTGCAGCTGTAGGGCTCCTCCAGGCGCTCCTCGGACGTGAAGGAGTTTAGGCAATGTTGCAGCTGCACGGGGGCCGTGTGAGCGCGGCGACACTCCCCAACAGACTCATGCTCAACGAATGACTGCAAAGAGAACAACACAATTGTGAATGATTGATATAAGCTTTAGAATGCTTTCCTAACACGGATTACGGCTGTTTTCCATTTGTATCTCACGTGGCGTAGGATTATTTTGCTCCTTGAAATACCACATACAAGGATTCGACTTTTTAAATAAGTTACCTTAATTAATCATTAAGGCTACCACAGGGGGGCGACAGTCCTAGAGGTCCAAAAAGACTTAATTTTTAGAGATATCAGAAAGTTGTCGATAAGACTGGAGATTATAGTTACCCTCTCTCTGGTGCTCTGGTATCTCAGATGCAGAGCCGTGGGGTCCCAGTCGATGGCCAGGTGCACCTCTTCCTGTGTGCCGGTAGCTCGCAGTTCGGCCAGGTCCAGGCGGCGCAGCACTGGGGACTCCGCCGGGGGACAAGCCGGGCGCTCGGGACGCTCCGGGCGAGGAGAGCCGGGGGCTGCAGCTGACCAAGACCATGGCTGGGCCGACGTATCTGGCGGGGGGACACTCGGGGTAGCACTTGAACCTGAACCAATAAAATTAACTAATTAACCCTTAACCTTTCCGGGAGTATGGTCGCATATGCGCGACCGCGCGATTTTTCTTTAAAGGAGTATGGACGCACGTATGCGTCAGTGCATTTGTGTGGAAGACTGGTGTGTTAATGCTTCAATTTTTTTATTTTATATATATATTTATTTTTTATTACGGCCTAGGCCAATACATACGGTTTTAAAATAGTAAATACAAGAAATGAAATGGTAAAACAGAACAAATATAATAGCTAAGACAATACATTTAGACAAAACATGAACATGAGTAAAAAAACAGATCTAGTACATTAGTAGAGGGATCTGCGAAATGCTGGAAGGTCCACCCCGAAAAAGTCCAAGTCACTAGAGGAGTTAACCAGTCTACACATTCTTAACATAGGAGAATAGAATCCGTAGTTGGTTTTGGATGTCCTTACATGTAGCAAGTTACTGCCTCTAGTGAACCGGGAGGGAACATTGAACGTAATTTCCTGTAATAATGTTGAGTCATCGATTATGGAGTTCATAATTTTTAAAATAAACAGAAAGTCAGTCACTGTTCTACGTCTCTCCAATGTAGATGCATTAAGTCGCTTCTCTATATCTTCATAGGAGTAGCTACCTCTCTCAAGGCCGATCAGTCGTGCAGCTCTTGACAAGAAGCGATGTTCGACTGATTCAATCCGGTCGATATGAGTTCGATAGTATGGAGACCATATAACGCTAGCATATTCTAGCTGCGGACGAATCAGAGAACAGTAAAGGACCTTGATGGAGCTCAGGTTTTTAAAATCCTTCTATTGATAAAACCTAGAAGTTTAAGGGACTTGTTCACAATACATACTATCAATATCATATATAATACTATCAATTATGAATTATAATGCCTTCTGTGGACAATATAGAGTATTATTTTACCATTTCAAAACAGAATCCATATTTAAAAACCGCGAAAATATACTTTATTAAATGTCACGTGATATTTACATGACGTCACACCATCAAGTGAGCACATGTCATATATAACAAACTTGAGATTTGGCGCGCGCGATGAAGTTTTACTGTTTTTAGCGTGTTTTAGTGTGATTTTGTTGTTTTATATTGTGTTTCTACAAAATTCTCGCAAGGTTCGTAGGTTTATTAATGTTTTACGTAGTTAAATATGAATTACAGTTTTATACAGTGTTTTATCATACTTTTCTTGCAATTTATAAAAGTTTTACAGTGACATACTATATTTAAACGTGATTTAGTGTGATTTAGTTGTTTTATATTGTGTGTTTCTACAAAATTCTCCTAAGGTTCGGAGGTTTGTTAGTGTTTTACGTAGTTAAATGTGAGTTACAGTTTTATAGTGTTTTATCATACTTTTCTTGCAATTTATATAAGTTTTACAGTGTCATACTATATTTTAACGTGATTTGAAGTTTTTTATTGTATCGCCTTCTGCACTTAGTTTTTAATTTTTACTGCCGTGATTTTTTTTTTCGATTTATATTGCTAAAATGGAAAGAGACTTAGGAATTGAGGACATATTAATGAATAGTGACAATGAGGAAGAAAACATCAAAGATATTGATGATATATCAATGGAGTTTAATGATTCTTCTTCTGATGATGATGAGGAACCAGATATTCAACCTAGTGCAAAACGTAAGCGAGAAGAATCAAGAATGTGGAACAACTCTAAATTTATGTTTTTATACCTGTATTTTATTTATTTTTTATAACTGCTATAATAGTGAAGAGTGGAGTGTTTTTAGTGTGTATCGATGGTTTGCGATCCCTGAAATCTGCAATAGATTTTTTAATAATAAAACTTTAAAAACGTGAGTAATATTTTTTTTACTATTTTTTATCTTCTTTCATATTCTTGTATCATGATTTGATAAAAAAATGTTTGTATTTTCCATGTCAAAAAAACCCACTCCCCATAGCTTTGACCATATAAATTATTCTACTCCCGGAAAGGTTAAACCGTCAAGACCGTCTACAGAAGGGTATCACTGAAATTCCATTTATTTCTAATGCGACAAATTTCCTGTCATATAAAAGGATAGGGGTAATATACGCAGGACTTTTTGTAGAGTTAAAGATGCTCCGACATTCTTAATGCGGAAGAATTAAGCTTCTTTTACGGACCACTGTTCTCAGTGACCTGTAAGCTCAGATATCTAAAATTCTAGATATTTTCAATAGCTTGACCCCAGCTGGTGAGTGCCTAATCAGTATTTTATTCTTAACATGCAATCTGACATTAGTGGATCAAGAATCCTAAAAAATGGTAGATGATTTTGTTATTTATGTACTGACCAGGGTATAGGTTGCAGAGCAGGGGTTCAGAAGTGCAGGGCAGAGCGCAGCCGCGGCAGAAACGAGTCCAAGGACACACGGCGCAGCAGATCCCACCGCGACCGACCACTCGCAGCGTGAAGGGGAATGTGTAGCCGAGACTATCATCGCTGCAACATCAGAAGATAATGAGTTAAACTATATTTAACATCATACAGAAATAGAAATGCAAAACAAACTCTGAAAATATACAATGGACAGAAAAAGAGTAGCCGCTCTGGAATCACATTATTCAAGTCACCGATGGTACTCATATAAGCATCTCTACCATTTTACAACACTGCACCAGTAAACTAAGGGAAGGAAAACCCTGACCCTCCAAGTTGGACGTTAATTTCGTGGCCAACTACCCTTGTAAAAAATGATAGGAAAACTTCTTTAAACCAAGACCCACGGAGGGTTGTATTGCCAGAGAGAAGAACTAATTTTGCAAATAAACACTGTGTAAGCACTTTTCTACAGTGAATTTTCCCCACTAGTCCCTTCATAAATCTGCACATCAAATGGTTCCCCCCAAACACAACATAATCCAACCAATCATGACTGATGAAATGCATCATCCATGAGAATGTGTTCTGTATTGTCGCCTGGAAGTCTGCCATTTCTTAGGAGGACCTTCCTGATCTGCTGCTTCATCAAAGATATTATTGGAATCGAATAATGAGGCCAACATGTTATAAACTCCCATGTTCTTTAATTGTGTGTCACTTGGTATGATCTAATCTTGTGTGTAACTTGCAGGATGCCATGCGCAATCATTTTTTATGTTTTAAAAAAGGAATTAAAAAAAAGCATGCTTGACTCACCAGTCTGTGGCATGGTTGGCTCTATCTGGAGGCGCAGGCGGCGGGGGGCTCAGAAGCCTGGCCACCTGTCTCCACACGGCCGCGTGCAGTTCTCTCCCGCTTGCCCCCTCTCGGGCCTCCACTACGAGCGGCGCCCCAAACACCTCCCACCGCCTTTTATGTTGCGACAGAAAATACAGCTCCTGCCTCGTCTGTTTGCGGTGAACGGCAACCAAATAACTCCACTTCTTCACTCCGACGTCAGAATTCGCAAAATTCGATGGTTTTACAATCCCGTTCATTGTTAAAGCTTCAGAAATTTTTGCACTACTGTGAACTTTAACGTCGCTGCTCAAGCCGGAGACCATTTTCAAGGTCATGTCATCGTTATAAACGTAGCTTCCGTTTTTGAATTCGTTGATATCGTTTTTCTTTGCGATCGAAGTCGGTGCAAACTTTCTTCTTATGTTAGGGCTCTCGCAGGCCGATCTCGGTGACACGTTCGATCCTCTTTGGACTTTCTTCGGGGTGTTGGGTTCCGTTCCCGCTTGGGCGATTAACGAAGAGTCATTGTCCTGAAAGGAGTTGTAACCGGGATCTTGGATCGAGTTGTATCCTGAGGATCCGGCCTGACTCTCAAGAGAGCGCATGTCCTTGGGCGTGAGGGAGTCTCCGTTGGGTGGACTGCCGCAGCTGCAGTCACTGGATGTTGACAAACGCTGGAATTTACATTTTTCTATATTATAGTTTAAACACCGGGTGATCCAGGCAATAATTAAAGACACAAAGGCGTTATATAGAAATATATATTTTTAAATATTTTTACATAGAATTACTGAGATGTTTTAACGACCCGTTTTAAATATCAATGGTATATTTTTTAAGACCTATAAGTGTTCAGGAAACTAGTTGATAAGAGACTCATTAGTCTCATATTGACTAGTTTAGTGTCATTATATGCAAAACAAAAATTTGTTTTCAATTAAAGCTTTTACAATAAATTAAAAAAATATTGGTACTTAATAATATTTACAAATCACTAGACCGGCTCTTTTCTCAAAGTGATACACAAACTAGTAGAAAGAAAAAACTACAAAAACAATTGATACTGAAAAATCATGCAAAGCAATTCGATACAGTGAATTTAATAATAAAACACTAAAAATATATAATTAAGTTTGTGTTATAAGCATTATTTTAATTTAATATGTTATTTATTTCAATTAAAATTTAAGGTAAAAAAACTATATATAATATTCATAATCAAAATAATATCAAATTTTAATAATCCTTACATAATAAGTTATTTAGAGGTTAGATGCTTTAACATGAAAAAAAGGATATTCTTTTCAAATTTGTTATATTTTTCTACAATTGATAATTTTACGCAAGAGGTAGAATATGTCTATAAGGTCTTAAATTTTTCGATGCAAGTGTCTATAGTAGTAAAACAAACTCTTTATTACAGCAAATTAGGTTAAGTCGCCTCAATCCAAAATCTTAATAATTTCTAGTAATATTTTAACATAAAATTGATAACTTTATGCGTGTATTTGTATGGAAATTGTTAATTTACATTAAAAAAAAACACGATAAAACTTTTAAATATACTACAAATGAATGTGAAATATTTTCTAAATTTAAATTTTGTTAAAAAATGCAAATAAATTAAATTATAGCTAAATAACTAGTCTGATTGTTTCTGGTTCATTTTGTAAGGTGACATGGTCAACACACAATGATCTTATGTAATTATTATAGTTTACCTCGAACATACCGATATTATAAAAAAAAAACCATCACACTAAAATAATCAAACTCACTCAAAAACAAAATTCAAACTCAAAAATACAAGTCAAATGCAAAAATAACCGTTTGTCAAAAAACGCATTATGTACTAGGAAACTATATTGGTAGGTAATTAAAATTTTGTGTTAAAAATTAAAATTAATATTAATAATGTTGCTGACATAATGTGATAGGAGGGAATAATAATTGTGTTGGTATGTGTATATTAGAATATATATTTTTCTTTTATTTAAATTAAGTGTGTTCATAAATTGTGTGATTTTTTCATCGTGTTTGCAATATTGATATTTCATTTATATAAACTTTGTATTTATGGGAAAAGAATTTTGAAATTATAAAAAGAATATTGGAATAACAATCGAGTACACACAAAAACAGGTAGAATACATCTTATTATAAAAGAGAAATGCAAAAATATGAAGAAAAAAAACATCAAAAAAAGATAAATATTTAAGGAAATTGGGATTTATACCATGTGAAATAATAACAGATTGATTAATGTGATAAAAAAAACAATTGCAAAACTACCATTTTACTCCCAAGAAAAAAAACCTTAAAAAGCGAGTCACCTCACAAAAATCAGGATGTTTGGAAAAAAATAAATTGATTTAAACATGGAATTGCGAGTATTCAAATAACTTAAACAATCTTTGTTAGGGGTCTTGTGTTTTTACAATATAAATATTAGTTAGTTAAAGTTTGTATGAGCAAACACCAGGGAAAAATATTAAAACACATAGCTTGACAGTCACACACATATCGCCACACAGCGTCCGGTCTGTTCGGCTGCTCCTGCCTCACAGTAAAAGCTTCAAGTTCTCCATCTTACCTAAATTTTGTATAGTTTTTTTTCTGCAGAGCTAAAGTAAAATTATGTGAAAAAAAAGTGAAAAAAAACATATTGTATGAAAAATAAAATATGGCTACATGTCGTATGGCAGTCAATAAAAAAAAAAATATATAGTCAACCATTCTGTATTTACAATAAAATAAACCTACTGAAAGTATTCTAATTCTTATTTCAAATTAACACATAGAATATCTCCAGGCTTTATAAAGAAAGTCTATTCGACAATGACATTAGTCACTTTTTGGGTAATATTTACATCACTTTATTGTATCAACTGTTGTACCAAAATGGTCATGGTATGCTAGTTATTAATCTAAAATAGCTGTCTTTTTGTAAAAATATATAATTCCGGAAATCTATCCTTTATCATGTCTAGAACCTTATGGTCACCCCAGAAATTATAACAGGAATCTGTAATATTTTTTTATGAACAATAATATTAAACATTCCCCTACAATGTTTGCTGTATTTGGGTTTAATTGGTTTAATTACAAATTCAATCACAACAAGCATTAACTAAACACAAGGAATGAGTGTATTTGGCATTGACAGGTGGTGTAATCGGTGAATAATACATGTCTGCGTGTAAAATGATATGTAGTGTAACCTTATTGTTTTTAACATTCTTCCATAAGAAGTGACGATAATCTATGGAAAAATAAAATAATTATATTTTAGATTTTTATGACGAATTATTCTTTTATACATATGTACACACCTATACATATCCATTTTTTTTAACCCTATTAATTAATGAACAATCAATTAAAACAAACTATATATTTTTTTAATAAAACTCTATGACCTTGCCTATATATCGGCGCACCGCACTCTAGTGACATGTCGCGTCATGCAGGCACATACAGGCACAATATACAGGCACACCGCATCGAGTGATTATCTGACAGGGACACGCATTACCCAAGTGTTTACCAAATTTCGTATCGTTACATACCGCCAGCAGTTTTGTACGGCCTTGGCTATAAATCGGCACGCTGCACTCTAGCCACATAAAATGTCATGCCGATATATGTCATGGATTAAGAAGAGTATCATGGAAAATTTACAATGTTGCCTAATAGCAGCATGACTAATTATTCACCAGAACACTTTGGTAACGCCTAGAAAAGAATGACTGAGGAGAATTAGTCTTCCAACATTTTAGGACTATGGATCATCAAAAGGATTGAATGGTCTTTTTTTTTAATTTGAACAATTATACAATTCATACCTATTATTGTTTACTTCCGTTTATTATAAAACACTGTTTTTGGGACAAGTAACCGGGCAGAGACTGATCACAATGTTTGTATATTTCTGTCCAATTTCAATCGTCGAGAATTAAGGCTGTTGTGTGCGGGTGTGTGTTTATGCAGTGTTCTGTGTGTGGGTTAGTGAGAGAATGAGAGGTGCAATACCTTGAAGCAGAAAAGAGCAGGCATGCACAAGGAGGAGGTGGGGGGCCTTCTTACCTCCGCCACACTGCGGGCCGAGGCGCCATCTGCAACACAAGCACACACTGACATATTGATACAGCCATACACACCCTGCACTTATTGTCTATTGTGTAGTAAAGATACATATTTCATCAACAAACCACTGACCAATAACTATTTTTTGATATTGATTATCACTATTTCAATAATACACTTAAAAAATTAAAGCATGTTCTCAATGGTAGTTACATTCTATTAGACGATTCTTGTTTGATCACCAAAGGTTGACAACATTGGACGTGGAAAAAATCATGGGTGGGTACCATCTGTTTCTTACTGCGTATCGTTGATTGACTTGAACCGGCTTTTCAAATAGTTAGGACCTCAAGAGCATCAGTTTAATCATCCAATCTCTTTAAAAATTTGAATTAACAAATCACCCAAAATATGCCTCAGATACTACAGCAGTCGTCACATGAAGTTCTCAAATTTCTGTCATGGAGGACTTCAGGAGTTATTTATGTTTGTAGATTGACCTTCCGGTGCAGAAATATCTTGAGATAAAGCATAGATAGTGGCAACTAATGGGTGACCAGATATGGAATGGATATGAGAAAAAAAATCTAGAGGGAGTGAACAATTTGGAAAATCTACCCTTTTCTGTCCTGTATATAGGTCTCAGACAGAGATCACTGGACGCTCCTAAAAGCTACTTTTTAAACAAGTGGTTGATGGCCTTCCCATAACTCTAGGGCGTAGAATATCCTGCGATTAAAGACCACAGTCGAGTTGCGATGAAATTAGTATACTGCATGCGTGCCTTGAATTGTCTTTTATTATGATTTTTTGCCATCTCGTGATGTGCATTGTTAAGGAGTGGATACGAAAGAGACACACCTGGACTGGGGCAGGGCGGGGGCGGAGCCTCAGCGGGCAGCTGGTAAGCGTACAGCGGCAGGGGCGCGGCGCGCACGCGAGCGCTGTCGGGGAGCAAGCGCGCCGGCCAGGCAGCCCCCGGCTCCGCCAGCAGCAGGGCAGCCGCCACAACGCCGCACAGAGAAGACAGCTGTTGCTTCAAGTCCCAGTAGCGGCCCTCGGAGCTCAAACGGATGCCATACTTCACCGGAATGGAGCCATCCAGAAGCACCACTGCAATAAAATCAAAATTAGGAGTTAAATGTTGGTTTTAATTCTACCTTTAGGACGATTTCTATACGGTCTTGTAAGACATTAACATTTGAACATATTAAATTAATATTTTTTAGTATAAGTGTATTACAATAATAGTATTTCAATAATAGATTTGTTTTTCTTTTCCTTTATACATTCCAAATCTGGAATATACGGTTACTACAAAATTTACGCCATTCATTTCTGTCAGTTGCCATTGTGATGCCATGGCTTGTCCCATGGCATCTCTGCATCCGAAGGTCCACCTGGGAGCATATATGGTTTGCGACGACCACCAGGGAATACGCCTAAGGACTTGAAGAAATGGCTACTAACCCGGGGCATATTTTTGGGCGATTTGTTAATCACAATTTTTAGAAAGATAAAATGACTATCCCAACGCTCCCAAGGATCAGCTCAATCGAGCTAACAACATTTGTTTAGCAACAATCGGCAACCCATCGAAGTTTTGGTTTGTGGAAAATTAGCTTAACTTCGGTGATCTAACAAGAGCCGTGCTATCGCTAGCTAGTGCCACTGCTTCAGAATATAATAGATTACTTTTATTACATATTTTTAATTCATATTCTACTACTACTGGATTATTCCATTAAAACATCTCTACCCCATATTTGATAATAACATGGTAACATACCCAGGACTTCAACTAAGATGAAGCTCTCCATGGGCAGCGGCAGACTGAGCAGGTTAAAAGGGTCGAACCTCACTGATTCGTGGCCGCAAGATGAACAAGTGACCTGAAACATGTAAAGCAAAACAACCCTAATAAACAAAAAACATTTAAATATTGTTTCCTAAAAGTCGTCGGAAATCTCCAGAATTATCTTCCATCATACTTCTTTCTTCCCTTATACATTCTGGATCTCTACAAAAAACATATCAATATATAATGCAAGTTTTCTCTCAAATCCACTATACAATCCTGGCGCATACGTCTCCATGTCTCGTTTGAATGTCATTGAACCAGGCAGAAAATTACACCCTGCTTCTACAGCTCCCCCACACCTGTTTAAGATAAAAATTTTTTTTTCAGTTTTATGGTTTCTGTGATATGGTAATCATTCAAATACTGTGAGCACATGGTCGCCATACACTGCCGTAACAAAGTTCTGTCAGTCGCCATGATCCTCGCCTCATCCAATATCAGCTCTTCTTCCCGTAGCTCTGCGGAGTACATTCTATGCATAGTTCTCAATGTATTCCAAGACTTGTGAGCGGTCTTGCGAGCGTCAGCCTGATATATGTCTGTTTCACTGTCTCTCAGTGACTTTAGTTTTACTCACTCCTCTATCTTTCCCATGATTCTTAAGAAATCCACTTCGGACAAACACTGCTAATAATTAGAAGAAGAATGTTACCTTGGACTTGAGCTGCCCGTAGAAGAGGTCTGTGATGATGGACTGGTTGCGGGAGATATGTTGTTCCCAGGCTTCCTTTGCCACAATCTATAAACAATACAGTGGATTGTGAGTACAAATACTATACAACTTTTCCTTAACCTTTCCGGGAGTAGAATAATTTATATGGTCAAAGCTATGGGGAGTGGGTTTTTTTGACATGGAAAATACAAACATTTTTTTTATCAAATCATGATACAAGAATATGAAAGAAGATAAAAAATAGTAAAAAAAATATTACTCACGTTTTTAAAGTTTTATTATTAAAAAATCAATTGCAGATTTCAGGGATCGCAAACCATCGATACACACTAAAAACACTTCACTCTTCACTATTATAGCAGTTATAAAAAATAAATAAAATACAGATATAAAAACATAAATTTAGAGTTGTTCCACATTCTTGATTCTTCTCGATTACGTTTTGCACTAGGTTGAATATCTGGTTCCTCATCATCATCAGAAGAAGAATCATTAAACTCCATTGATATATCATCAATATCTTCGATGTTTTCTTCCTCATTGTCACTATTCATTAATATGTCCTCAATTCCTAAGTCTCTTTCCATTTTAGCAATATAAATCGAAAAAAAAAATCACGGCAGTAAAAATTAAAAACTAAGTGCAGAAGGCGATACAATAAAAAACTTCAAATCACGTTAAAATATAGTATGACACTGTAAAACTTATATAAATTGCAAGAAAAGTATGATAAAACACTGTATAAAACTGTAACTCACATTAACTACGTAAAACACTAATAAACCTCCGAACCTTAGGAGAATTTTGTAGAAACACACAATATAAAACAACTAAATCACACTAAATCACGTTTAAATATAGTATGATATAGTATGAAGTATAAATATAGTATCACTATAAAACTTTTATAAATTGCAAGAAAAGTATGATAAAACACTATAAAACTATAATTCACATTTAACTACGGTAAAACACTAATAAACCTCCGAACCTTGCGAGAATTTTGTAGAAACACACAATATAAAACAACAAAATCACACTAAAACTCTAAAAAACAGTAAAATTTCAAAATACCACGAAAAAAATAATGAAAAGCGCGCGCGCCGAAATATTTAGTTTCCAATATATGACTTGTCGAAACTTGCTTGTGTGACTTCATATTAATATCACGTGACATTCGATAAAGTGGATTTTCGCGGTTTTTAAATATGGAATCTGTTTTGAAATTGTAAAATAATACTCTATATTGTCCACAGATCGTATTATAATTCATAATTGAAGCATAAACACACCAGTCACCCATACAAATGCACTGGACGCATACGTGCGTTCATACTCCTTCAAAGAAAAAAATGTACAATAATTGCCTTCTTTAATAATAATAATAATAATAATAATAAAGTTTTTATTCCAGCAGGATTGGGTGGGTTGTGCAATACCCAATCTGCCATATTTTTAAATACATAGCATTGAACAAAGTTTTAATTTTGTGAAAATAAAATAATTCTTTAGTCTTTGCGTAATGTAAATATGTGTAATTAGATCCTCCACACTATTTACATTCTATTGCCATTCGTATATTACTTATAGCTCTATCCGTCAGTATGTTTATAAAATAGGTAACTGACCAGCTGTTTTTTTTTTTTTATGTAAGCACATACAGGAGAATACCGACAGATGGTGATAGTAATTCTGAAGTCTCATCTGTGGAATTCTATGACACTTACCATGGTGTATATAGCTAAACGCTGCATGTGGAGTGTTGATCCGCCAGCGTCATAGACTACAGCCCGAGATTCACGCATCATCCTTTATTATTACAGGAATTTACTATGAATGGGTTGTCTTCACGGGACGACTTTCGTCTACCGCCAATTTTAATTAATAGGCTATGACTGACATTTTACGGGTGATGGATCAAATTCACACCAACCGGGATAAATATCCCGTTCGGTGTGAATTTGAGCTAAAATTAGAGCTCAGAAATTGATTAAAATATATATATTTTTTTTATCTCCGTCGGGGATCGAACCCACGACCTTTGGTTTGCAAAGCAAACGCTTTACCATTGAGCTATGACCGCCGGCATTAACAGTGCTCATAGTGATCTGTTGTGTACGTTGTTAGTATTTAGTTTGTTGTTTAAATTAAATGTATTGTAGAATGTAGACTCGACAAGCGCCGGGCTGATGTGAAAGCTTTCAATAAATCGATTTTGCCAGATCAAGCCCACACGCCGGTGGGCATCGTATAATGTTTGAATTATGATATATATTAATATGTAAATGTTGCTTGTAACGCTTCCCCGGCGAGTTCGGCGAGGTGCTTTAGAATTTCGGTGTCGGCCGTAGCAGCTCTCTTATTGGTTAAGCGGTAAGCCAATCAGGAGGCCGACACGCCCACCCGCTGTAAATCTCAGACTATAAATAAAGGACGACTGTGTCGAAATAAATCAGTATGGACTTGACTCTCTTGGATTTCATTTCTACCTCCAACCCTCGTCTGGACTTCCTGCCTGCTGCCTACTCTGGAGAATGAGCCTGCCTGCCTACTCCGGAGAACTGGCCAACTAGCTGCCTTACAACCAGCTGGGAGGAGATCGATCGTAGAGAAGAGCAGAAGACTGCAACACACCCGTAGAGCGGATCGTCAGCCTGAGAGCTGTCGTCTACAGTGATCCATGTTGAAATAACTTAGGAAATATTTATTTAATATTATAGATGGATCTCAAATTTCATGCTTAAAATATAAATAATATGAAATTAGATTTTTTTTATATTGTAAGTACATTTTTTTGGTGTGAAATTTAATTTCCCGATTTTATTTGATATGATACATATTTCATTGTATCAATTATACAGACTCTAAACTTGTCTAAATATCGTTCTAAAATACACTAAATATTGCGTAACTATGAGAGAACCATCAATTTAGTGACCACAACTGAATAACTTACGAGTATGTTGGCTAGTTAATGCCCAATTAGTGACTAGTTTCTGCTTCATCGGAACTGACCTGATCAGGGCGGCCGCCAGAGTCTCTCAACTCTGCGTGGGGCGTCGGTTGAGCACGGTTGAGATCTTCGTGCAGAGCGTCTAACAGCCAAGCCAGCAGTTCTTGAGAGTCGTGTTGGCCGCCGCCACTGAAGCGCTGGGCGTTGCGCCACACGCAGCAGCGCACATGAAGGGGGGCCACTGAGCGGGCTCCACTGCTCCACACCTGGAAAATAAATCCACATTATTATTATTATTATTATATCAGTATTTGTACATGACATGAGCTCCGCGAATTATTAGAAGGAATAATTTCATGAAGTTTACTGTTTAGCGAGCTTTGGGATTTTCTAGTACATTTCTGGTATATTTATGTAAATTTTTTCTTCTTTATTTATTAGTTTGAAATGTTATTTTATTTTGGGTAAATTTAATGTTATTTTAATTTTTGGTTCTTTTATTGTTTTAAAAACATTTCAACCAAAGTTCTAATGTCTTAAAAATAAATTCATTGAATTAAATTGAAGGCTTAATTTATAATTATTTTTTAAAAGTAAAAGTGTTACAACAATCTTCTTTTTGAAAAAATGTTTATTAATTACCTCTTTGCACAGTTCTCCATATCTCTGTGCGAGAGTTCCTCCGGTGCCGTGCGGGTTGTCAGTGTTGAGTTCATACAGATGCATTCCCCGTGTGAAATACTTGGTTAAGGCACCCGTGTTCCATACCTGTACAAAATATTAAACCATAATATTATACATCGAATAAACAAATGACATTACAACATGACATAAAAGACTTAAGCCTATGACGCCTAAATAAGTGGTGTTGACAGGATATCTTTGGCTATTGTATCTAGGTAAAACAATAGCGAATTTGGTTAAATTGAATTGTAAAAAAAAAAACTGCATATTTGTTAAGATAAAAAAAATGCACTACAGCAACACTAGATTGATAGAAGACAGACTATTTAACCTGTACCTTAAGATTTAAAGGCTCATAGTTCTATAGGTTGTCAGGGAGCCTTAGTTATGAGATAAAACAGAGACACCGGATTGGTGGATGGAAGATTATTTGAGTGAACAGAAATTGGTGAACAGCACTTACGGCCTGCAGGGCGGCGTTCATGAAGCAAGTGTTGCCCAGGTTGTGAAGACCCGTGGCTCCAGGAGGATGAGGCGTACTTGCGGTCAGCGAGCCTCGGTTTTCACCGGCCGCAGCAGATAAACTGCAAAAGATAAATAACAACATATAAATTACTGACTGACAAATATTAGTGATGCTGTAGTAAGTACTATAAACATTATCAATGTGAGAGTCGAGCTGGCTCTATATAAGCAGACGACCAGACGGACCAGATCTCTTCTCGTTTCACTTCTGACGCCTATGTAACCTGATCATCAAGCCGCTCGTCAGAGACATCACTTTGTCACGTGCCGCTCTACGAACCGATCAAGTCACACCTACCTACTAGTAACATTCAACTATTCCAAAAATCATTTCTATAACTTGCCAATAAAATAGAATCTCGTCAATTATTCTTTCAACCTGGTGTAAATATTTGGTAACTTTTCGCCTTTAAAACTGTTTAAATATTAAGCTTACTTACTGCCAATTAATTCCCCTTGACATTATACCGTGTTCTTATTTCTTTTCTTTCTCGTTCGGAATGTCGGAGTATTTCCAGTGATCCCTTCCTAACACGCATAACAATCCTTCTCAGCAATCCACAGATCACAACACTTCCACTACACTCCCACACTTCAGACACATGTAATAAATTCTAATCAAGGCACTACAGTAATTTATTTAAAATTGCAAATCTAAAATTATTAATTTAAAAAAGTACTCCTTGGGAGTCACTTGCATAATGTATTTATTAACTAATTTATTATTTTTATAGAAAAAATGAGTCGGTAAGTATTGAGAATATTGTGCAGAAATCAATTAGATAAGAAGAAATAGTTTTTTTCTGACACAAAATATAGTATATTGCTAAATTATACACAAAAGTTAGCCCCAGGTGGAGGGACCATGTCACAGAAGCAACTTAAAGCAGAATTATACAACTGCCATCATTTATAACACTTATATACCATTGATAATCAAGATTTGTTACTACTAGTATATGGAGAGTCTGACCTGAGCGCCCCCAACTCTTCGGGCCATGTGAGATCCTTGTTCCTGACTTCGATGAGCAACCTCTGGCCGTCGCACACACCCAACTCGCTGAGCGTGCGCCCCTCCTCCTCCAGCAGCTCCCCGGGCCCCCCGCCAACTGTGGCACCCCCAGCAGGCCCTGGCGCTCCAATCATCCACAGACGGACATCTTCTCGGGAGAGACACAGTTGACCGCAAATGAACTCACACACCTAAAACATACACAGAATAAATCTTCATAAGATGAAAATTTTTAATTTTTTAAAAAATATTTTTAAATACTCTTATCTTATTTTATAGATCATTGACTATATTTCAATATTATTACTAATTAAATACACACATACATCAAATTATATACGCATCAATTCATTCAGAAAAAATATTGGCAGACGCGGATTCGAACCACGAGCCTTGCACCTTTGCTCTATAACTAACTAATAATATAAAAAGCTTGTGAATAAATGTTGACTGAATGAATCATAAAAATAATAATATACATACTCTGAATATATGCTACTGAGACATCTGTCGTTATATGATGTTAACAATGGTAAATATATACATCAGGTTTCGCGTATCTGCTCAGGCAGAGAATAGTCGTGTGGATAGCGCGGCGTGTAGAACGGAGCAAAGGTTGCAAGGCTCGTGGTTTGAATCGCGCGTCTGTCCATATTTTTCTGAATGAATTGATGCATATAAAAATTTGATGTATAATTGTATATGTATTTAATTACTAATTCATGAGATGAGTTTGCCAGTGTCTATTGCTAGAAATGAACTATCATAGAGTGTAGACGACCAGTCAGCCTCGACTGTTCGAACCGCTCTACGGGCGGTGGGTGCGGGTCCTTGTCTTCTTGGCTCAGGTCCCGGAGGACAGCTGGTCGAAAGGCAGCTGTGTTCCGCTCTGCTGGCTGGCACGAAGTCTGCTACCTCAAAGCAGGTTATCCGTCCAGTGCTAAGAGCCGGAAGCGTCGAGAAGTCCAGGGGAGGTCCAAGGCGGGAGAGAAGTAAAATTCCAAAGTAGTTTCAACTCTGTTTATTTTGGGTTTCTACATGTATATTTATACTCTAATCCATCCTGGAGGCGCGCCCTGGGAAGGAACGCCGACCAATCAGCGCGGTCGGTTCGCACCCTGATTCAGCGCCTTGCCGGCCGGCTCCTGCGTGGGTCGGCGTGTCAATGTTACGGAGCTCTCAGATGCACGTCTCGCAACTTTGAGAGCGCATGTTCCTAACCTACAATTTAACAAGTTTATTTATCCTATTTCCGCGGCACGGCGGTCATCGAGCCTTAACCATGAATGTTTCTTTATTCGGGCTCGACAGACCACCTTACATTACCGGAAGCCTAGAAGCTAAATATTGTCAATCTTAATTCTACTTATTTCTACATAATCGGACGTCCGTAACATAGAGTTAGTATTACTAATCAACATATTAATTAATTATTTGAATAGTTAAAATTGTTGCTATCTGTACCCATGATTATGAAAGTGGTGTAAGTTTCATTCATTCTGAGATATTTAAAGGTTGGTGTGATTTAGATTAAAAAACCGATGAATCTGGCAACTTCATGTTGCATAAAATACTATTTTTAGATTTTTTAAATTTAACAATGGGAACTGAAATAAATGATTAAATCATATTTTTTAAATTTCTAAACTTACAACACTCCCATATTCAAAGGGACAAATGTTTTTACCTGTTTGACGGTGGCCAAGCGAGAGAAAGCAGCCGTGTACGCCAGCTGACGTGAAGGAGCCACAGGGCCGCTGGGGTAGGAAGCCATGCCTACACTGGACAAGGCAGCGGCGCCGTAGCCGCCCACCATGCCGGACCATGAAGAAGATCCTCCACCGCCTGGAATGTAACAAACCAACAATATAAAAGTCAGACATGTTACAAATACTTTGTTATAAATAATTTAATGGCTCATTTGAGACTTGGAGGTCCCTTAACAGACTTCGGACCGGAGTATGCAAGACGAGGACACAAATGAAAGCCTGGCAGTTTTACAGCGGACCGACTGAATATGACTGCGGCGTGGAGCAGACCCTGTTACACCTTCTGGAGTGTGTGCTGTGTCCAAGTAGCTGCACCCAGAAAGACCTGATGATGGCCGGGAGTAACGCCATCGGCGTCGCCCACTTCTGGGCAGACAGAATCTGACCCTGTTGTTTCCAACACGATTATATATATAGTACAGACTTGAAGCAGGATGTTTATGTATTGACTTCCTAAACATATTTTTTTAGTATTATATTATAAACAAGCAAAGATAGAAAGGAAGACATTGCATGTATATTGAAAAAATGAGTTTGTTAGAAGTGCAAACGAGTGGTTTAAAAAGTGATATGATCAAATAAAAAATAACCAACCGACTGGCTGACCGGGAAGTGTATGACGCAGCAGGCGAAGGTTCCGGGGGTAAAGCTCCAGCTCCACGTCGGAGTTGGGAGGCTGGATTACCTGGAAATGTCAAAAATATCACTAGACTAAAAACATATATGATGCTGATCTTATTCTCTTTAGCCTCACTATTTTTCCATACTCTTTGTGTTAGTGATTTGCTTTTATTTATTTCATAAACAAAAATACAACATACAATTTAAATCACTTCAAGAAGTTTGATTGCAATGCCCTCTATACCTATGCATGGAACCACCACACATTCATTTCCACATGCAGCATCCATCCGACTTAATTTCAATTTTATTTCAATTTTATTTTAATTTTTTCCCTTACAGAAACATTACAAATTTGAACAACTCAATTAATTTCTGAAGTACAATAAGAATTAATCCTAAAATAAAAAAATACAATACGTACAAATGAAGGTACTTATGATTAAGTACTAAGAAAAATCTAATAAAGAAAAGCGACAGAAGGTTCCAATGCTCATCAAACAGACAACGCCAACAAATTATTCCTCCAAAGAAACTCGTGGAGTTCATGTCTGAATTGGGCGTGAAATATATCAACATCCGAGGCGATTTGGTTAAACAGTCTGATCCCTCTCCCAAGAGGCATAGTCTCTGGCAGAATAAGTGTTACTCTTTGGAAGAGCAAACAATCTGTGCCTCCTTGTTTAGTGTGATACAGTTATTGGAGATTCTATGCAGGTACTTTTCTGTATGTTTACATAAAATAAAGCTTGTCAGCACTATGTTCCTTATGACATTCAGACTCCTTGTCTGTTTAAGCATGTGACTATCATTTCAATGCATAACAACCCCAGAAATAATATTTAAGGTTACCTGTCTCGGGAGAGGGTTGGGGCCTCCATACCACTGTGCCAGAGCCTTCCACAGCGAGTCTGGGACCAGCTCAAAGTCTCGATGCTGAGACAGCGTCAGGTCTCGCCGCAAATGGCCGCCTTCGCCGGTCAAACTCTTCACCTACAAACGAAAATCAAAATAATAAAATACCTACAATATTGATATTTATTAGGTACAAACGAGCAAGACTGGTTGTGAAGTTGATATAAAGTATTTAACTAAAGGTGATGTCTAACCTTTGATGGGTCAGGTAATAAAAGCTGGGAGTTGTCGATGGGGCCCGGATGGCTGGAGGCTCTTGAGCTGCCGCTGCTGGATACTCCGCTGCTGCTGGAGCTGCTGCCCAGAGATCCTGTCTCTGCTTCTGATCTTCCAAGAAGGTCACCCATCGACTCTATAATACATATATTTTTATATCAGCATCATTCTACAATATATATACTCCCGGCATTGTAATATCAAATTACCTCTATTAAGTTTTGCTATGTCAGCTCTTTGTTTAGTTCTTGGTGGCATTTCAGATGGAGAGAGCATAAGGATCTGAACAAAAGGTGCAAAAGTTTATGCTCTTTTGAATCCACTTTTATTTATTGACAGACTGTATGTATGGAAGCCTGCTGTGTCCGTTCCCTCAACTCACCATTCTTCACAAACTCAAAATATCGCAATCCCAATAATCTAAGAAGGCAACTGTTTTCAAAGCCCATTATACAACCATATTTGATAAGATGCCAGAATTCACATTGGAATAGGATGGTGTTAATAAGGATACTGCATAGGCAGCACTTTGTTATGATCGAGTATACCTACAAATTCTAGATATTGCGACGGAGTTTAAAGAGGTTTTAGCCACTGCTCTCAGTGACCTGTAGGGCATGTTATCTGAATCTCTCAACCCCCTCTGGTAAGTCTCTGATCTGCACCGCAACAATGCATAGCAACAGAATCTTGTTAGCATGAATTTACAATTTCAGACGTATGATAATATAATGTTTTTTACCGTTTTTTCTAAACTTTTCTACCGTTATTACCACGGTCGCTGCTCTTCGGAACTTAAAGAACTAATTCCTCCTGCACCCACTCACAGCTGACAAACTCGTCTTACACTTGCCGAACATCCATACACGGTTAATATATGTCGACCAAGAACTGTCAGTTTCCAAAGTTCCTTCCTCAATGCCACCGTTAAGCTATGGAATGCTCTTCCAGCGTCTGTGTTTCCTCCCTCCTACAATCTGGATCTCTTCAAGAAACAGATAAATATACACTTGCAATCTCCCCAACCCACACACAAATACAAACACAACACACGTTTCCCGCATGCAGCGTCCAGCCTCCCTGGCTGAGCGTCATAGAGTGCACTGGTCTTGACCGGGTGTGCTCTCCTGCATGCGTTTACATAAAAAAAAATAAAAATATTATAACCTCAAAACCTCTGTACCTGTGGAGTTGAAGCGTTCATCGCAAACAATGGCCTCGTCCAGCGCGGGGGGCGGAGGCATGCGGCCGCAGGCTCCGCAGAACCCCGCGGCCCCCGTGTGAGCCCTCCAGGCCGCCCACCACTCAGCAGAGACCAAGTACCAGAACTGTCCAACCGAGTACCCCCGACGAACCTCGCGAGACAGCCAGCCCAGTACTGGAAACATCAATTGTGGGATCAATTATTGAAGTAATAATGGCTAAAAAAAGTAGACCTCACTCAAAATTTCATCCACTAATGAATTTTCACAAAAAAACAAATTATAAGTATATTATTTTCAAAGAATGTAAAATCAATGAAAGAAAGTCGTAACAGTTATTACAGTCTATTAAATTTTTTTCAGTGATGTTTTATTAATTTGAAATTATAAATATCCATGAATATATCTACCATTCACTTAGCAAGAGGTGTTTCTCAGTCTTTTTTATTTTTAGAGGAGTAATCAAACCCATGCAAAGAAGACAATCAATGCTTCTGTATTGATTGAATTGTAAAATACAAATAGTTTTACAAGTAAAACAAATAAATCATAACCAAAAATATAGTAAAAAATATGTAACTAACAAATTTAAATACTAAATAATTTAATAAAACAACAATTGATCACCATTTTTTGGTAATTTCTCTTGTATATGTGTCCCTCAAAGGTACTAATCAAATTATTGTTTTAAGAGCAAAGTGAAGCTAGAAAATCTAAAGTGTAAAAATTGAAATTGAAAGCTACACTAAGCATGATACATTTTGCAATTAAAAAAGGACTGAGAAGTTCTCACCTATAGTCTGCTCCTGATGTTTGCACTGCGGTCTCAGTCCCAGTACCACATGGCACACTTCAAATACCAACTGAAGAAACGGTGCCACCAGCGCCTCAGCCCTTTCCACGCTCCATATCAAGAAATCTTCTTGGCTGAGACCCCACTCTTTCTCCACGTCGCCTTCCAAAGAAGACTCTTTCTCTAAAAACTCAAGCAGCGACGCTCTCCCGTCTTTCATATAAGATTCTTCATCTCCGACACTGCGAAAATTAACATCTCTGAAAAGGTTGTTATCCATTGATTCCTCGTAAGATTCGACTCTGGTTTCCTTTTCGAGTCTCCGTTTCATTCTGTGTTCCTTGTTGAGGGAGTTTCCATCTTCGCCGCCGCATATTCGCTGCCTAAGAGACTCGTACCACTCGTCTGCGTTGAAGGGGCTGGTTGCGTGCATCCTCGTCGCAAGCCGCTGAAGTGGGGTTCTGATTACGAGCGGCCTCGTTGGCTACAAAGCAGAGAACGCGGGTCATGTGGTGCAGCTCGGACTGGTTAAGGAAGCCGTCTCGATCCACATCAAAGACCTTGAAACAAACTGGAAACAAAAAAACACATTACAAATATGACAAATTGTGTATTGTTTATTTATTAACGGAATCTAGTTCAAAGTGAAATTATAGAAAAGTTTTGAATGGATGAGGATAATAAATTATAGATGTGTAATAAAACTAGACCAAAACAATTATGAACAATGCATCATAAGGAAAATTAAAAGTAGGAAACCCAGTTTTCCTGTTGATTCATGATTCATTCACTTGACTGTTTTGTTTCAAACATTATAATAATCACTTTGGATCCATGAAATGAAGTTGTTTTTTTTTGATTTCATCATTGAATATCTGCTTCATTCTTCTTCCCATATCTCGAACATATGGTTACCATAAATTGCCGCCACTTAGTTCTGTCAGTTGTCATTGTCCATTTCGTTTTCTAGGACATACACCAGCGAGTATAGCTCAGTGGTTGAGGCGTTTGCTTTCCAAACCGAAGGTCGTGGGTTCGATCCCCAACAGAGATTAAAAAAAGTATTTTTAATCAATTTCTAAGCTTTATAAATAACCCCGGTTGGTGTGAATTTGATCCCTCACCCGTAAAATGCCAGTCATAACCTATTAATCAATATTTGTGCTAGACATATCTAAGTCCGACTACTTGAAGAGGGTAGTATTTGAGACATATTTTTGGATGATTTTTTAATCTGATTTATTTAGGAATTCGGATGATTAGCCGACGCTTCCCCGAGGCCTGGATCATTTTGTACTTAGGAGCGACCCAACCTGACTGCTTCCTAGCCAGAGCATACTGACATTGAATGCCTTGATTTATGAAATGATATCTGAAAATCTATCAATCTATTGACTTACACTTGACTCTCTCACAGGTGGGCCCCCGACAGGCGGCACTGAGCCCGCAGCAGAGCTCCTTGAAGTCCACGTGGCCGTCACGGTTCTCGTCCAGTGCCAGCAGCAGCCCCCGCAGCGCCGCGCGGGGAACAGGGGGGCTCAACAGCGGGGCCAACACCTCGGCGTCCAGCTGACCACTTCCTGCACGCTCACGAAGCTTCCAAAACACCTTCTCCAGAGAACAGATGTCCTGTGAACCAACACTTATGTTAGCGTCGTCAAATATATACAGTGTCTGTATCGCCCCTATTCTACTTGACGGCTGTGAATCTTGACATGGGATGAGATGAGGACGCAAGCGGCTGACAGAGCTTTGTGGTGGAGAACGGACATGGAAATGATGATAATAACCTTGTCCTGGCATGAATCCGGAGTCTTGTTTTCTGAAACTCACATCATATAAACTACAACTGCATGAAGGTGAATAATATAAAGTCAAATATAAACCCAATCACTCATCTTTGAATCAATGTTTCCTATAAAATAAAATATTGATAGCTTTGATAATTCAGATCCAGTACAGGTTCACTATATGGCGAGTGAGTAATAAGGAAACTCAAGGGAAAAAAGGTAAGTCTTGTGTTTAAAATGCCCAGGAGAACATTGTTCAAAAACACTATTTTTAAAGCACAAATGTCCAATAAAAAAGAGATACTGTAGACGATCAGTCAGCCTCGACTGTTCGAACCGCTCTACGGGCGGTGGGTGGGGGTCCTCGTCTTCTTGGCTCAGGTCCCGGACAGCTGGTTGTGGCAGTCTGCTATCCCAAAGCAGGTTATCCGTCCAGCGCTGAGAGCCGGAAGCGTCGAGAAGTCCAGGGGGGTCCAAGGCGGAGAGTAGTAAAAGTCCGAAGTAGTTTTAACTCTGTTTATTTTGGTTTTCAATGTATACTTATACCATGTCATACCCAGGGCGGCTCGCCCTGGCGAGAACGCGGACCAATCAGCGCACCCCATTTAGCGTGTCGCCGCCCCCTTCTGCCGAGGTCTAGGCGTCGAGGCTCGGGAGCTCTCACACGCACGTCTCGCAACTTCGAGAGCGCAATTTGTATTGTATACATATATCTAATTTATCAAGTTTACCTATTTCGATGCACGGCGTCGTCGAGCCTTAAGCATGAATGTTTCTTTATTCAGGCTCGACAGACCGCCTAACAGTACCGGGCGCCTAGAAGCTAAATAATTAAATGATCAACTTATTTCTACATAGTCGGACGTCCGTAACAGATACCAACAAGGAAAATTAAATCTAAGAATGTCAGTTATGGTCTAAAGAATTTTGATGAAGACAGCTTCGGTATTAATGAAAAAAGGAATATAAAAATTCGTTATGTACTAGTTAGTTGTAAAGCTTCAAGATTACATTAGCTTTATCTATATAGATATCAATTGTCACTTACTCTCTCTTCTAAATGTGTGACTCCAGCAAGTGTTTGATAAAACGTGGGAGTCTCTAGATCCGACGTGAGTCCGGGGCCGGGCTCTCTAAGCAGCCACCGAGCAAGCACTGAAGGGGCGCGACCCTGAAGCACCCACGAGCGGAACTGCGCCGGTCCGGCCCTGTCTGCCCGACCAAAGAGGGCCCCCAGAGCCGCCTCAGCATGCGGGGCCCCTTCCATCTGGAGCGCCCGAGCAACTTCACTGCGGATGACATGCGTACCGGCTTCATTGCAGTACAGAGTCCATAGAAACCTGAAAACAATAAGTCATTTAACATTATCCTTATAGTCTTGTATTCGTCCACTTTGAGTGCATGCCTCCCGCATGAGTCTCTATCATTCTCGTACCTCATCTCTCCGCATTCTAGCTATTTTTCTGACGTCCTCAATCTGTCTTGCAGGGGACAACCAACGCTATATTTGGCAGTTGTTGGACGCCACTACAACACGTTTCTTCTACATCGACCATTGTCTTTTCCACAAATAAGTACTGCCCATTGCCACTTGAGTGTGCCTATTCGTTGGGTAGCCTCCACTACTTGAGTTCTTTTTTGAATATTTCGTTTCGGATTTTATGTTTAAGAGACACTTCAAGCATGTATCTCTCCATGGCACATTGGGTGACCATAATTTAATGAGTGATGTTGGGAATGTCAAATATGGGAAACGTTATGTATAGTATATTAAAATCTCTTGGAAAAAATTATCTCAACAATTAATATTTATAAACAAAGTAATTGATAATAATAATCTAAAAGAAAATTTAGTAAACCTTACAAAAAATACTATGTATGAAAACAAAAAAATTATTATAATATATTTTAATTTCGATAGACAGTGAAATGGTACAGTGGTTAACATTGAGTATAATGGACAAGTGTATACTATCTGGGGATGAAATTAAATGTCCAATATTTGTCTTTCTTTGATTAATAGATATAATATATATTTAATATACAGAGCAACCCTTCTAAAACGGTTTCATAAGATCCGATGATTAGTATGATGTTCTCGAGGCTTGGACCATTTAGTCCTTAGAGGCATTACAACCTGAACTAACAACATAGAAGAATCGATATATGAAAGATAGCCGCAAACACTAGGAAAAATCTCTGTAACAAATTTAAAAAGTGTGCATTATAGGAGGATTGACTGTAATTTAAAGTATTAATGAAATAGGTAAGAATATACCCATTTTGGCAATATTTATTTCTCTATAAGGTATATTTGTCAGATAGCCTCATATATTGTCATCCATTGCAAGATTAAGATACCATAATAGATTGCGGTACTCTGCAAGTACGCAATAGGCAAGACGCAAGTGACCAAAGATAAGATAGCGGCAAGATTGCATGCTGTAACCGTCTTTCAACGTTTAGTTTGGAAAACGATTATTTAAATTTAAATCTATAAAAAAACTGAATTTAATTTTCAAAAAATATATTCCAATAATAAGCTTAGGTTATGTTTTTCTTAACTGAATTTGACAGTGGCGGCGGTATGTGTTTTTATTTATTGGAGTGCTTTTGGATACACAATGTTTTTTGTTTTTCTATCTGCTGCGTACACGAATAAATCAGAAGAATTTCCAACGCGTGAGCAGGCCACATACAGTTGTCCATGTGAGAAGCATGGGTTTTCTAAATTTAGTCCACACACTTGTAACAACTGTCCTTGTGCCTTATTGATGGTCATTGCAAAGGCGACTCGCACTGGAAACTGCAGACGTTTAAATTCAAATGGCATATCTGTCGGAATCATTGGGATGCGTGGCAACAGTGCAGCTTCTTCTTTGAATTTTCCACTTAATATCGTAGCTTCAATAATATTGTTCATCATTTTTCTTACTGAAAGCCTGGTACCGTTGCAAAGTCGTGGTGTATTTATATTTCGGAGAAGAATGATAGGCACGCCAATTTTCAACGTTAAACATGCGACGGCATGCCTGGCAAATCAAGTGAATTCAAGAATTCTGTTGGATAATTGACGACTTGGTTTTGATTCGTTATAGTATCGATGGACTTATACGTTGTCGCTTCTCCTGGTGTTTCATTTAGTATGATGAAATTGATTGCATTCACATCCTTGTTTTTGGCTGCTAATATAGCACGTGCACTGAGCCATTGATGATTTTTATGATTGTGTGCAATATTTGGAAAAAAATTGTGAATTAATTCGTCTATGGTTGCGGTTATTTTACAGAAATTTGCTGGCAATGTGATACATTGTGTGGTTTCCTCGATTGCCATTTTCCCATTTCCTATATCCAACAATTGTTTTGCAAAACGTTCAGCGGGTGGATCATGTTGTAGTTGTACACGCATATGGTCTTCAAAGTGAGTCTATCTACGTATCGCCATAAAACGGATGATTTGAGACATACATTAAGTTCATCGACCACTGTTGAAAGTGATATAACAGGTAGACTTTGTCGAAATTCGCCAGACAATAAAATGAGTGCGCCACCGAAAAGTTGTTCATTTCCTCTCAAATCTTTTAGTGTGCGAAAAAGTGCTTTCAATGATTTTTTGTGTGCCATAGTATAATCGTCCCATACAATGATTTTACATGAACTGAGTAGTTTGCCCGTTTTATAATTTTTGTTGATATTGCATGTTTTTGTCTCAAATATTTGCCTATTCAATGGCAATTTCAGTGCTGAATGCTCTGTTCGGCCACCATCCAAAAGAGTTGCTGCAATTCCAGATGTTTTCGTTTAGGTGGCATAATGTATTCGTTTGGCCGGCGGTCATAGCTCAATGGTCAAAGCGTTTGCTTTGCAAGCCAAAGGTCATGGGTTCGATCCTCGACGGGGATTAAAAAAAGATTTCAAATCGATTTCTGAGCTCTAAAATAATGTGAATTTGATCCATCACCCGTAAAATGTCAGTCATAGCCTATTAATTAAAATTAGTAGTAGACGAAAGTCGTCATGTAAAGACCACCCATTCATAGTAAATTCCTGTAATAATAAGGGATGATGCGTGAATATCGGACTGTAGCTATGACGTTGGCGGATCAACACTCCACACGCAGCGTTTAGCCATATACACCATGGTAAGTGTCATAGAATTCCACAGATGAGACTTCAGAATTACTATCACCATCTGTCGGTATTCTCCTGTATGTGTTTACATAAAAAAAAAAAAAGTTTTGAAATTCACTTTTGAAAAATAAAAAATATATATATAATACTATCCGAAGTCGACCAGCAATTAGAATTCCAAAATTAACTCTTTCTATATCACACACAATTTATAAGTAATATTTATTTCAATTCTCTTCTGCATGCGATATATAGTAAAACTAAAACAAAAAAGTCATTAAAATTCAAACATTGAAACACTTTATTCGAAAATCGAATTTTGTTTCAAAATATTCAAAACCTTACGTAGGTACCTACTTAAAATACCTACAGGACAGATTTGCGCCATTTTTGTTTTCGGCGTTGGTTACGATTGTTAAAAAATAGCAAATGTAAATTTAAACAACATTGCATTCTTTTTCAACTTCTAGTCGCAAATACATTGTGGTAGACAGTGATAAAGTTTAAAGTATGTCAGAAAGTGCTTTTTCAATATGCATATCCTATGATTCCATAAATTTAAAATGCAATGCTAAAAATCTTATATTTACTACCACATACAAGTGTAAAATTAAGTGTATTGATATTTTCAATGTTTTGAGCATTCACTTTGAGATCCATAATAAATTATAATGTTATTTATTTATTTACCTTGTAAGCAACATTGGAATCACGTAACAAAAGTTCTCTAGTGACGGATTAGGATTATCTAGAGAAGGATTGACAAAATATGTTAGTCGAAACTGCTTTTTCTAAATAAATAAATAAATATTTATAAGTGTATTGATGTTCGAAACCTCTCGTTATTTTATTTATTTGGTAAAACCAACGATTTCTTTTTAATTTATAATATATTCATAGAACACATTTTTTGTCCTGTAAAATTTTAATAGACTTATCCTCAACCCTTCGTAAATTACCCATCTATACAAATAAAACACAGTTTTTATCGCAGCATCAAACCATCATAATTGAGAGATCATAGAGACTATGAAGACCGTATCGACATTTTTGGCGCTCTTTTTGATCCGTTCAAATGAAAAAAAAACATTCCGATGAATTAGATAATTATTGATTACATATTTGGCAACACTGACCGAATGCGCGCGCAACGGCCGCTGACCAATTAGAAGAGGTTATGTCACTCGTTTCCTTATATGCAATAGGCTTGTATGGAAACACGTTTTACGTAATATTCAATTAATTTTTGTAATTAAATCAAATTTTGAGTATCCTACCATCTAAGTCTAAGTCTAAGCAATAATTCGACAAAGTTTTATCGCAGTCGGATTAATGGTATAGGAATGCATACAAGACAAATAGACAGACAGACAGACATTCATTTTTATAAATATAGATAAAGTAAAGTTTCATATAGTTTTAACAATTTTTTTTCACTAATGTGTTCCTTAATGTTTATTGTGACTTTCATGCTATAAAAAAAAACAATGTAATCAGGCAAGTGAATCAAACCTAAAAAGTATGTGATAATTGTTTTATTATTTTTTATTTTAGTAAAATATGTTGCATTGCTTTACTTTAATGTCACACAACAAAATTTAAAAAAAAATTGTCCCAGTGCAAATAAATTAATAATGTGGTCACCCTATAAGTCGGTATAAAATTCATATCCTTATCAGTCTCTAAAACATCAACAAATAATTATCTATTATTCTACATTTGGGAGAAAGTCCAATGAGAAGGTGAAGAGAACGCTGACTAATTTTCTTCTCTGTAATGGAGTCTTTCCTAAAAATAAATGATAATGTAAACGGTGGAAAAATGGGATGTAAAGCTAAGAACTGAACACACAGTAACAGATCTAAAAAATTGGGCATCCTCTTGCAACTAGTAACTGTATTTTTTCTTTTTTTTTTTGTTCACATATCCATTTCATATCTGGAACATATTGTCACTACAATTGGTTGAATTGGTCCATAATTAGTTTTCCAAACGCCAAACACATAGCAACAGTTCTTCTGATCAAGGTGTGTGGAGCAGCAAGATTTAGTTCTCTTTGTTCCACTGGCTGCTTATCTGTGATATAACTCACTACTGATAACAGCAGAATACAGAAAACTCACGTCACAGCAGGAAATGGAATTTAAAAACGAGAGAGGACCATGCTTCTTACACCGAATCAATAAAATTGATGGACCACCATTGCTCCACCACCATCACGTGGTAATCAACACAAAATGAGAGACCCCAGCTCTGGCAACAAGTCGCATCAGAGGATTTCATTACTCCAAAGGCCTCCCAACCGGCAAGAACCTTGACTGGCGGATCTGGAAATCCCTGAACAAATTAAGAACCGGAGGAGCACACAGAAGAGGGATCAAATTCACACCGAACATGTTTTTAATTATTTTAATCTCCATCGGGAATCGAACCCACGGCCTTTGGTATGGCAAGCAAACGCTTTACCTACCAAACCATACCCGCCGACTGTCTGCAGTTCTAATCTCATATTCACCGTTTCATTTTCTCCTGATTAGTTGATAAAAGAAATGTCTTACAAGAAGCTATTGGATTTAATAAAAAAAAAATATATGCTTTAATAATTAACCTGGTTTAGATAAAAGCCATTTTGAGCACTGTTTTATCACATTTGCGAACAAAATGTGTGATAATTCAAGATTTCACATAAAAACCAAGTGTTTACTGTCCAACTATGATTGTCAACAAACTTCAATTTACAGTTAATTCTAATGGCTTCATCAACTCACTTCATAGTGATGTTAAGTTTAACACCAAAAGAACTTAAAAAAAAAACATATAGCGTTTTTTTTTTTAAATATTCTAATTGGGTAATCAGGAAAACAAAACATATTCCTTCATAATAAAAAATGCAGCATAATGTTACCAGTATTGGATAAACGAGAGATTAGAAAATCGAAAATTTAAGTGTTTACATTTAGTGTGTGAAACGATCTTCTTCTAGGTCTCTTCTAGGTCGTTAAATGATAAAATCTAAAATTATCTTTTGAACACACAAACAATGATAGCAAACATAAGAACTTGGCTGTTGTGCTCAAGATGTCATTTGGCTTAACATAGAAAGAATAAAGAAAATATAAAAAACTATATAAAACTAGTAAAATGGTTATTTTAAAATTCAATATTAGAACTTAAATACTTTCAATTGATAAATGTAAATGTTGTATCGAATTTGTGGAATTGCTTATTTGGTGAAATTTGTTTATGTGGCGTTTTGAGTGGTGCTTTTTCGGGCACTGCAAATTGCCAAGTTAACAGTTCTGTAAGCTCAGATTGTCTATACCTTGTTCCAGAACAGATGTATACCCGGAGGTACACACGGGAACGTAGATGGTTCCCGGGAGCCTCCAGGGCAAGAGCCTGCAAACTTGCATAGACTACAGCTGTAATACTAGAGAAATATGAGGGTGTTCAATGATCAGAGTTTTTTTTATAAGAAGATCGGTTTTCTAAAGGATTTTTAAAAACGAAGAAGAATATCAGAAATCGTGGATTTTTCTGTAAAAATAGCGTGTTAGGCCTTCGTCAACTTTTTTCTTGGTAATTATTCACATTGATTATAATTACAGGTTTTATTTAAAACACTGATTAAAAACATGCTCCTTACATAATTATAGGTATTAGTAATGTTCATATGGAAATATTACCTAAGCTTTTTTATCGTTTTTTTTATATGTAAGCACATACAGGAAAATACAATTTGTTAGAATTAATTCAGAGAATCCTAACCAGTCAATTTATATTTGAAAGTGTCATATTGAGGACAATCTATTCTCTATTTAAATTGGCCAGGTTATCAACTAAACGCTCCAATAATGTATTATACTCTAAAATAAGTACAAGTAATGTATTTATAAGAATGCGAATGATTTAATGGTTTTATATTTATATGCTGAACAAGGAGAATACATCGCTTGGCAAATATTTGCCGAATGCCTTTTATGCAATACAAATATTGTGGGACAGGAATGTGCTGGTGTGGAAGTGCTCTATTAAATAGCTGAAATTTGGACTTAATATGTTACCGTATAATATTTATGAGTAGTATGAAAATATCTAAAGAATAGTGCTAGAAATGTCATATCAGATTTGACCATTTTGATTAATATTTTTTTATTTACTATATCTGCTCCATATTTGGAGCATATGGACACCGCATATTTCCATTTCACAGTTCCATAAGCACAGATTGTCTATGCGTTCTCCCAAAAGACCTGTATATCCAGAGGTCCACATGAGAACATAGATGGTTCCCGGGAGCCTCTAGGGTAAGATTTTGCGACTTTCCTACTAATTTTAAATAATAGGCTATGACTAGCATTTTACGGGTGAGGGATCAAATTCACACCAACCGGGAATATTTATAGAGTTTAGAAATCAATTAATAATCTTAATTACTTCATTTTTTGATCTCCATTGGGGATCGAACCCTCGACCTTTGGTTTGGTATGCAAACGTTTTAACCATTAAGCTATACCCGCGGGCAGATAACAGATGAAAAGTTAAACTCACTTGATCCGTTCTTCGGGGGTTCCTTTGGTGAGCACAACGAGCCCGCATAGAAGGTCCCGGAAGGCGATGCCACGGCGTGTGCCCCCGCATGCCGCAAACAGCCAATCAGCCACGGCCGGGGGCACACCAGAGCCCAGCACATCGCAGGTAAACGCTGCACGGCTCAGCGGACCAGCACCCCCCGCAGACTTCTTGAAAGCATCGCCGAGACGACGAAATTCACTCTTCGAAACTGTCAACAAAAATATAGCATCAAGTATGCACCTATGGATTGAACGCCCCACTGGGGTAATTATCAAAAATTCGACTAACAAATTACCCAAAAATATACCTCGGATACTACAAAAACTTCCTCATTAAATACTTGGACTTCTGCTCTGGAGATTGTCGGAAACAAAATATACTTCCCAGTGGACCTTCAGGTGCAGATATGTCCTAGAACAAGGAATGGAGAGTGGCAGCTGACAGACCTAAGTGAAGCTAAACACATGTTCCAGATATGAAAAGGATATAGGAAGAAAAAAAATCACCTAACCCTCAATTTACGCAGTATTATATAAAAAGAAAACGGTAGTATTTAATGATATGTGTCACAAAAACATTGTTTTTTTTACCAAATCTGCTCCATATTTGGATCATATAGACAACACAATTTGTCATTTCACAGTTCTGTAAGCTCAGGTTGTTTACGCCTTGTCACAGAACACGTGTATACCCGGAGGTCATAAAATAATTACCTATTTAATATTTAAAATAGATCTCGTTATACAATGTCTAGCAAATATATACACAATTTTAGGGGCTTGGTAATAAAGATTTCAATATTGCTAAAAAGACACAAGTATTAACCTGCAGTGAACCATTTTAGGAGAACAGTTTAGTATAATAATTGCAGCATGATGTATATTTAGTATGGATAAACAATCCTCTTTTAAATTAATTTATAATTAACCAAATAAGACAATATGAAAAATAAATAATTGCGTTCACTGGTTTAAAAGAAAATAGGTTACATCTACACAACTAATATTCTGAGAAAAAAGGAGACTGTGCAAAGATAAAAAATATTCATAAACAATAATCAATTAATTTAATGGCTCCATGGACACACATGTTACCTTGAGTATAAAAAAATAATGCTACATATTTTATGTGATTTAGAGACTCAAACAATAACAATGGCAACCAAGCATTACTCATTTCAAAACATTAAGATATTATTTACTGGCGGTCAGATATATAATTAAGGAATAAACAATGAGAAAGATCATCACAATTGTATATAAATGAAGCGCAAACTAGGTTGTCAAAGTAAACAAGTACGCAGAATTAATGCCTAGGAAAAATAGTTTTAGTGCTTTTACTATTTTTATCTCGTATTTTTGGTGATAGAATCTATCTTCTATTAACCTAAGACTGTGCTAATTGATCTCTTCTGTGCAGTAGCCACAATTGTTAAAAGGGGATCTTCATAATGTTATACATAGCTAACTGACAATAATCTGAATGAGAGCATCATCAAGAAGTCGTCATTGTTCTCCAGTGTCATGCATTACAGTCTGGAGAATATAAGATAATATATAAGAAGAAGGTAAGGGAAACTTGTAAGAGGACAACCTGCAAGTTGGACAGACCAGATAAAGGAGACTAAGCCCATACACGGAAGGGATTCAGAAGAATAGCGGCTCATTATAGTAACTAGTAATATTTTTAAAAGAATATGAAGCCAAATTTACTTGCACAATTCGAGTAGACTATATTTTTAATTAACGTATATGTTTTTAAATAAATTTTACCTCATTTTAATATGGATTACATTAAGTAACTTATATCATAAAGACGGTGGATTCATACTCATCATTTCTTTCTATGATTATACTTCAAAACACAAAATCCTTCATAAATAAAACCTTAAAATATTTGTTATATTTTTAACTGTTACTCCTCTCGATGTTCGAGATGTATTCATCCTGCACCCAGTGGAAACCGACACTCGACATACTTTTGCTG
This sequence comes from Glossosoma conforme, assembly GCA_022606575.1. Taxonomy (NCBI): domain Eukaryota; kingdom Metazoa; phylum Arthropoda; class Insecta; order Trichoptera; family Glossosomatidae; genus Glossosoma; species Glossosoma conforme. Next base: position 358,495 of record JAGTXR010000295.1, read on the forward strand.
AAAACCCGTACAGGGTTAGTATTTGTCAACTAAGAGCAAGTGGTTTTTAAAACTCTTTCCTATAAGCCACCCATAAGTTTTGGTATACACTTTCAGCATATTTGTTTACTCTCTTATACAATCTGAATCTCTTCAAGAAACATTTATATTTGTAATTGAATTATCCGATGACTTACACAAATACTACACACCCTTTCCGCATGCAACAAGTCGTCTTATTTAAAAATCGTAGAATTTACAAAATTTTGGGTTATTCTGGTATGTGTTTATGCAAAATATCCATACGTATATCAACAGCCAAAGCAAGTCTAATGGTATACATGCATAGAACATACGAAGTATAGGTCTCTTTGATAAAATTTACTCAGTTTGATTGATGTATATTAAAAAAGGATAATATAACATTAATTTGATGTTTGTAATGAATCTCAAAGAGAATAGTGTTGGTAAATAATAGTATTATTGGTCGTCGAATAGTGCGCTGTCACTTTGACATTGTATGGGGATTATTATTTTTGTATGGGGGAGTAGCTCACCTCTCTCGACAGCCTCGTCGTAGGTGATGAAGGCGGGCTTGGAGTCCTTGGCGCCCATGTCAGGAACTCAGCTCGGACAGTCGACCATCGCACGCCGCGGGAATATTACGATAATTACGGTTTTAAAACGCGCTGTGACAGTCTATGAGAAGGCTCCAGCTACAACACTGCTCTCTTTATTCTGTGACATATTGGATATTTACGTCGTAGCAAAACTTGCAACACCAGAGTGATGAAAAATTATATTAATTACAGGTGGGTAGGTATAAAATTAAATCGGAATATTTTGATATCAACAGGATATCAAAATTTCATTACAAGTAACATTTTCTCTATGTGGATATTTTTATATGAAACAATTCAGAGGATAGTACCAACAGATGGTTCCGGGCTTATGTAAAGTGGAAATTGTATAGTGGTTCTATGCATATAGTAATTGAAAATATTGTAAGTGTTTGAATCTTCATCACGAAGATATTCAGCACAGTAGTAATATATTAACAGTTAAAATATTTATTTCTTAATTCGAAAAAATGTATCCATTAAAAACATACAGAGAAATAAAGATATATTTATTTCTAATACATTCTTCTTTTTCCCATATCCATTCATGAACATACTAATCTTTATGTTGGCAGATTTGGTAGAATTAAAGCAATTGGTAGAACTGTTTTAAGTAGATTTTCTCAGGACGCCCTAACCTCAAACCAAAAGCGACTTTGACAGTCTCGATCCGAAACATTCTTCAAAAATCCAAGATGCTGAACACCGTGTACCGCGTGGTCTTCAGACGTTCATCCACCTTCTTCCTGGCTATTGCTGGAGGCGCCTTCTTTTTTGAAAGGACCTTCGACATGGCCTCGGATACCATCTTTGAGCGAGCCAACCAAGGGGTAAAACACTACTCACATAATATCTCACAACCATTACATAATAATGTTAAAAACATCAATAATAACAGGAATAGATGATTTTTTAATGTACAAATTATTAAAATGGGATGATTTATAGTGTTTATAAAGTATTATGCTTAAATAATTAAAAGAATTACACTCCTTTATGAAATATTTAGTTATAAATTTTGACAGTGACATTTTTGCTTCGTTTTCGTGTAACTAATTGACCTTACATTTTTATTAATTGTTGATTTCTTTTAATTTGTCATATATATGTGCAAAACATGCACAGCTTTACTTTATCTTTATGTACTATATAAAACATATTATGTGATATGTAACAAATATTAATCCTAAGTAGCATTCCTCATTTGTTAAATTTTCTATTTTATCATTATAAATGTCATTTTGCTAGCCTTTTCTATAAATTTTGATAGGATTTCATACCTACCAAGGAAATTACACAAATATTTTGGGAAAGCCAATCACTGTGTTATAATTTAACCTAACTTAACCCAACCAGTCGAATACATCAAGCAAGGCTAGCTTTCAATAAAAAAGCCAAAGTTCTTTTAGTCAAAGAATATTTCTTTAGGGCTCCGCAACTTGCCAAAACACTTGTTTGGAGCATCTTAATGTACGGCTGTGAGACATGGTGCTTATCTGAAAGTGATAAAAGAGGCCTTTGAGATGTGGTCGTACAGAAGAATTCTCGGAATTTCCTGGAGAGACCACGTCACGAACAATGAGGTTCTCAGAATAATCAAGGAAGATAGGCATCTAATAAGAACCATCTCAGAGAGGTGAGCCCGATGGATTGGTCACATCATCTGTCACGATGGTCTTCTTCACGATATTGTGGAGGGGATGGTTGAGGGTAGAAACTGTAGAGGGCGCCCTAGACGGGAGTATTTGCAGCAAGTATTCGAGGACATGAATTGTAGCGCTTATGCTGAGCTGAAAAGGGTTGCGGGGGACCGAGAGGAATGGAGATCGAAATGCAAGATTCTGTTGCTGCAAACCAATCCACCGGATTGATACTACGAAGAAAGAACCCAACCCAAATTGAACAATTCACAAAAACGCTTTCCTACATTACAACCACTATCTCAGAGTCCACTTGATGGATCTTCAATGCAATCAAAGTCATATTAATTTGGTACACATTATAAATGGCGTTTTGTTTGTTTTGTTACAGAAGCTCTGGGAACACATCAAACACAAGTACGAGTAAATCGAGTGCACCATCCCGACCATGCTATATTTAAAAAAAAACATTAGAGAATACTTGTATGATTGTAACTAAATAAAATATATTATTTAATAAAATTATGATTTAAAACAACGCATTTTTATTCAATTAAATATATATGTATTTATACAATAATTCGTACAATGGTTACTACTAAACTTAACAATATCATTACAAAATGCTTAAATGATAATCTCCAACATAACAATCTGTCATTTGTAAAATATCATTTGTAGATTAGATTAAAATAAAAAGAAATATTTCATACCTTGTTTTAAAATGGATCTCACTAAGGACTGCTTAATCACCTGTTGGAAGACTGCAGTTTCGCCTTTAATGAAGCCTTTACCTATTCCTAGTTGGAAGGCTGCAGTTTCACCTTTAATGAAGCCTTTATGTATTCCTAACGTGTATAAGCATACTGATGTATAAATAGGATTGAGGTGCAGGAGAGAAACTACGGTCTTCCAGCTAGTAATTTAATCGGTGATCAGTGTTATCCATGTTAAAACAAAGTACTAAATATTTATTTATTTAATAGTGAAATGCATTTCAAGATGTATGCTATAAATAACATCAAACGTCGGTATTATTACAAGATTGGCGATGAAATGACTATTCCGGAACCTCCCATGGCTTCGGCGGACGTTCTGTGTCCCAAGGCTGAGCAGCCCTAAATGGTTTAACCTCAGATAGAATGAGCCCCCCTTCTTCTGCAGCCTTTACGAACGCCTCTGCCTTGCTGCCAGGGGCCGCCTTGATGGCGCAGCTGGTCCTGATGAGTCCCGCCTGAAGGCAGCGACGAGCCAGAACTTTTCCTAGTCCCGAGTAAGCAGCCGTATCTGTGCCACGGTAGAGCTGCTTCTTAATAGCCCACTCTCGCGTGCTCGCCGAGATGATGCAGCCGTTTGTATAGTGCACAATGTTAGCAGTGACGTGACGCTGTGATATAACAAGCTTCAACCTATAATCAGTCAAAAGATACATAAAAAAAAATTAAAATTAAAAAAACATATAAATATAGTAATGGAGCCTACCAATTATATAATTATATAGACAAAGCAATTTCTTCTCAAAGGCGCGGAGATAGTGTATAAGCACAGAACTCTTCTTACTCTCTTCAATATGACTAGTGTTTTCTTCAAGTTAGACAGTGCTATCACATTCAATGAAATTCAATTAATTTACTTATTACTTACCTGTATTCAAGAAAGTACATGATTGGGTTTTGGAAATGTTAAGACTGTTAAGGTCACCCCATCTTGAAACCCTTTCAAGAGACATGTTCATCTTCTCCACCAGAGATCGCCAAGCAGCAGAGTTCCGAATGTTTCGGAGGTTTTTGAAAAACTATACTCTCACGGAAAGTGCTTTCATATGAAAATACCCTATCTATGATAAACAACCACAAACTGTCAGACATTTTATATAATAAAACTAACTTTATGAATAAATCTGATTTTTAAATTGAGATATTATATAGATCATTTATGTCAATTTGGTATAATCAACGGAATACCTGACTACAGTGTATCAAGGTTTAAAATACTTTACACTATCAATACTTTATGTAATCAAAACTATGATATAACTGACAGATATTGGTTCTGAGTTTAGTTTCTCATTGTAAGATTTACTATTTTACTAGTAAAAGTAATTTTTTACACTTGCTTATCAATTTTAATGGTAGAGATGTACACTAAAAAAAACCAGTTGCTGTGTCTCATTCTCTCATTTTTAATTAGAAAAAACAAATTTTTAGTATTTTATGCCATATTTTTATATGACAATTGCAACTGAAGACAATTATTTGGCATTTATAGAATAGTTTTGCCTTTATTGAGCTTAATACAATACAGTGAAGTGTTACCATTTATAAAGATGAAATAATAAAATCTTAAAGTTGCATTCGAGTTACTTAAAACCACCCGACTTAGTTCAAACATAAACCTATGATGTCTGGTCTCTAAAGTAGATAGAGCGCTATAAACATGGTAATGTACTCTCGGAATATAATATATTATGCGATTAACAAATCACCTTTCTCAAATAATTAAATTTCAGTGATAAAGTACTTTATTACTTGTGCCAATAGTTCCTTCCTGGCGTCTCGAGATGATAGCCTTGCGGTTTTAATGCAATTCCCATCATCTCCAGGTTTCGAGGGTTTCTATTTTCGATGATGGGGGCCACGGCGTCGTTGGGAGCCGATGTGCTCGCCAGCCGCGCCGGGCATGTGCCTGCGATGCGCAAGCTAAGGCGAGTTAGCATTTTGTCTTAAATTTTAATTTAATTCACCTATGTCAAAATGTTTTGAGGTTATATAAATATTGCCAGTAAATTTCGCCCATTCCCTATATGTATGTTTAGGTATTCTCGATTAATTATGTACAAGGTATTTTCCAAATTAAGAAAAATAGAACGCTGGTCTAGTAATATAAACCCGATTTTTGTGAAATTGATTCCCGACCTTTATAGTGTAAGCATTCGCATTTAAGATCAATGTTTCCTTAAAAATTACAATTGATAACCAATTATATTAGAAAAGGCCTAGCTTAACTTTTTTATTCTATTTTAAACGATGACTAGTAGAAAGTATAATTATAAAAAAAAAAACTACCAACCTGAGCAGGAAAATATTATTATAAATTCTCTCGTAGTACTTAATAAATTACTACTGACAGGTCAATAGCAGCGCAGCAGTGTAAATGTTATCTCCAATAAAGTCAATGTTAATTAAAATGTTTTATATGGCATTATTACGCCTCATCTATAATAATAACCACTAATAATAGTAATAATTTATATTGGACACTTACCCCGTAAATATTGTCTAAAATAAAATAACTCATTATTTTACTATAAAAATTTATTCACAAAAAATTGTCAACAATATTTTAAAAATTAATAAAAATAAAATATTGTACTTACAATGGCGAATTTATTTTATTATCAAAGTGTGAGTAATTCACATTTTTCTTAACAATTTTAACTTGATAAAATATATTGTTATATTTTATTCACATGTATCAAATAATCAGCGACTGCAAATCACAATAAAACCATCTGTCTTGCTATCACAAAACATATAAATTAAGACATCTTTGAGAATGTATTCGCATTATTTAATTACAAAAAATAGTCATGAAATAATGCACAATTAAGAACCAATAAATTCAAAACCGAGAGCCATAAATCAATGAAATGATCAGCTCCTCATTTTCTTGGACTGTTTTCCTTCTCCTGCCTCTTTAACTTTTCTTTTCTTGGTCTTTTCCTCATCGCTATCGACAGCTTGCTCACCAATGCCGTCCACATCAATATTCGACATCAAGAGATTACTAAAGCAGTTGCTGTCAAGCCCTTCTGAAGACGCCTGTATCCTTAACTGTTTTGCTTCTTTTTTAGACACTTCTTCTTTATTTTTCTTTTTTTTAGATTTTACGCTTCCATCTAATCCATTGCTCATTCCGTCTGTGCCGTTTTCGAGTCGTTTGGCCTTCTTTGCAGCCTTCTTTTCTTTCTTAGTTCTTGTATCGTCAACGCTCTTCTTGTTCTGAATCTGTAGATTCCTTTTTCTCGACGACTTTCTGCAGCTGAGGATTATTTTTAAGTTTATCCAGTCCGAGAAGATTACAAAACTTGAAATACTCTTGAGTGTTCCTTAATTTTAAGCATTGCCTGCACCGCTGAATGACCGGCTTAATTCTATCCCATTCGACATTGTCTTGAGAGTCTTTAACAGATTTATGATAATTCTTAATTGTCACTAAAAGCTTCATGAGTATTGAGAAAAATCTCTCATTGACTTCATCACCGCCTTTAGAAAAATTGATTACGATTCTCTCGGATAAATTTTCTTCTATTGGTCGCAATTTGGCTGATAGATACTCTGCCGTTTCTGTCCGCAGATAACGTTTTAAATTCTTATAGAATATATTAACCATTTCTAATCCTTCATTTTTCTTAAACTGCCTAACATTAGAATCAAAAGAGTTTTCAATGATGACATTCAGCATCTCCCAGTTGCCTTCCCAATCTAAATGAAACACATCGTGGAAGAAAATGACCGGCAACAAGCAATCCCTCTTTGTGAAGAATGTGGTCAGGCATTCTTTGTAGATCTCTATGACCGGAGAGGTGATGCGTTTTTGCTTTTTTGATTTCTTTGCCGGTGTCTCGGCCGGTTTGATTTTTTGTGAGCAGCGAACGATGAAAGTACCGCATTTAGAAATAACATCACCGAGAGCTTGGAACACAAACTGAGTCCTGCTGCCTCTACTCGTAAAAGCTTTCAAATAATCTGCCAACAATTCTAAAGTGACACCTTCGACCGATGAAAACGAGCGCACGGCCGTCAGTTTCTTTAAACATTTCCTTAGTTTATTTTCCAACGGTTGTTGATCTGAATCCTTGATGCTGTATTCGAGACATCTGGATAGAGGCATCAGCATTCCCAAGCACAGCTCCATCGATTGATCTCTATCAAGATAAATATCTAATAAATCGATCACTCTCGATCTAAAATTCATCAAGACTTTATCATTTTTCTTATCCTTTTTTGTTTTCTTGCCTTTAGACTGCTTCAACATCTTGAAAGCTTCCGATAAAGCTTGATCCAATTTTCTACCTTCCTCTTCTCCGATGTTATCGGCGTCTAAGCTCTCCGTATCAGTCTCGGGGGCGGCTGAACCTAGAGCTTTTTGAACGGCCATTCTGAGTTGATCGTTGACAGTTGTGTTTTCGTCGTCATCTTCATCGTCCGAAGATTCATCTTCATCATCTTCTTCCTTATCGTTTGTTTCATCAAGATTAGTGTCGTCATTGTCATCGTTGTCGTCTTGACTGTCCACATCGCTTCCTTCATCGTCAGAATCTCCTCCGCGGTACGTCAACGGATTATTATCGCTGTCTGGATCTATAACGGAAACAATCTGTCCGATAGCCGAAGGCGTCAAGTATTCACAGAGCAGTCTAAAAACACATTGAACAACGTTTCTCAACAATTGCGAATCTCTGGACAAGAAATTCAAAAAGACATCAACCAAAACTTCAATCCATTCCGGTTCATCTTCGACGATGTCGCCTTCTTTGAGTTTAGCCTTTTTGGATTTGCCTTTCTTGCGATCTTTGATGTAATGGTCGTAGCAGCTCTGAACTTCTTGTAGAGAGTTTCTGGCCATCTTTTCGCTCATTACGTCGAAAAATAAAAACAGACCGCTGTGCAAGGAAAGAATTTGGAAAACCATATTTGCTTTGGACGTATCTCCTGATTGGACGAGTTTCTCAGTGAACTGTCTCATGGAGGTCCAGCTCTTGAGAGTCTCCGGGGGGAAGGGTTTAGTGAGTCGGGCTAGCTGGGTCTTGTCTGAAAGGTTCTCGTTGATGTAGTCGATGAGGGCCGTGAGAACCTTGAGGAGGGTCTCCAGTTTGGGCAGGCGGCAGTTCAGGCAGCGGAAAAAGCAGGTCTTGACAGCAGCTGGAAATATAAAACATAAAAGTATCATAAAGCTGAAAAGATTGATCACAACTATTTTTTAAATGATAATTCTTTACACAATTCCAGAGTTTAATTATTTTTTTGACATTAAAAGACAATGTTAACCTTCTTTTAATTGTGATAAATAAATAAGACATCAAAAAGTCATATTTGTTTAAAAATAATAAAAACTCACAATGAAATAATTATTTTTATTAAAACAAACGTTGGATAATAATTCATTTTTCATATACACTATCTAGCTGAAGCATATAATCACCACAAATATTCCGAATCCATTCTATGAATAGTTACTGATAGCCTACAAGAACGTTAAGGGGCTGGTGGATTGGAAAATAAACATCTGTAGTACTATTAATTAAATATACATATAATATACATAAAATTCTTTTTTCAACGCGTCAATTCAAGCAGAAAAATAACGGCAGAAGCGGGATGCGAACCGCGGACCTTGGAAACCAATATGCCCAGGTATTCATACCGCTCAGCCGACTTGGCTATTGCTATGCCTGGACCGACTCTCGTTGAAACTAGTATTTATGTCATTGTTATCATCGTATGATAGATGTCACTATAGTATATATTCAATGTATGTATATTTTTATTTTTTATTATTCAATCAGTCATCATTTATTCACAAGCTTAATATTATTACTTTCCGACAGTCTATTTATTTTAGTAAGTACCACTCGGGTCTCGAACCAAACTATAGACTGAATGGATGAGAAACGACTACTTATAGTTCCGACCGGACTTTATAACCAATCATTTACCTGTGTTACTGATGAATAATTTTACCTTCTTGATATTGTCTCAAGGAGACATTATTATATGGATTTTTTTAATTTTTATTAGAATATTATTTTATTATTTCAATATTCTAATCTACTTTTATAGATCATTGACTATATTCGCATCCCGCTTCTGCCGTTATTTTTCTGCTTGAATTGACGCGTTGAAAAAAGAATTTTATGTATAGTATATGTATATTTAATTAATAATAATATTGTAATATAAATAATATTCTAATAAAAATTTAAGAAATCCATATCTGTAGTACTCTTTCACGGCTTCCAGAGAATATGTACCAACCGATCCTAACACCATGTCTTGATAATCTTGTGTCCGCTTCCTTAACTCATTATTCTTCACAATGTCAAGCCATTCTTGCAACCCAGGGAGCTCATGTTTTTGGATTGGTAAAGTTTAAAAATAAATATAATGCCATTTTGGAATATTAAACACATCATCTAAGAAAACATCTTACCGGCTAGTTCAGCGCTGACCACCGCGGAGTCCTCTTGCCCGCTGCAACGGAACAGACTGATGTGCAGCAAGAACTGCATGACCTTGATGCGCCACTTCACATTATCTGCAGTAGACGAGTGTGACGCCAACTGTGCCAACATTTCGGCCGCCCGGAGTCTCTCAGTGTTAGTCCACGGCCGGCCTCTCCCTTCGCTTCCTTCCTTCCTGCTCTCGTTAGCGACCACTTTCTTCAAGACCTTTCCGAATTCTTTGACTCCGTCCATCGACAAATCGTCCATCATGATCTTTTGTAACGTTTGTATTTGTGATCTCGCAGAACATCATGTCTCCCGGATAAAATAGAAGCCTGTTTAACACTTGTATTTTAGTTGAACTTTCAACGGCGTCGCCTTTTACAGCAACGACTAACGAATCGAAAACAGCTTTCGCTTTAATGACGACTGTCTTTCCTTCTTCTCCTTCGTTGTCGTATCTTCCGTGTCTTCCTTTGATTTTCTTCATGCGACCGGTTTGAGCTGCTGACTTGAAGTTTTTGAACCATTCCATGATGCAAGGGATAAACTTGTCACCGAGTAATTTAGGTATCTGGCTCGTGTTGTCTCCGATGTTCTTTAGCACCGCATCCAGGATAGTCAGGGCGATGATGACCCTGTTGTGGTTGCGGAGACTGAGTTTGGTTTCCACTCCTGTAGTCCACATCAGAGCCAGATGCTCTGATTGGGCGAGCTCTCGGCCGAATGCTTCGTACACCGGATGATTCACCGAAGCAAATTCAGGAGCATTCTGAAATATATATTGATTTCGATGAAATATTTGTTTTGAATGATTTTTTAAAATAGGATTTACATAATTTCAGATATAAAATAAAAGATTCTTTAGAATTTATTCCACATATTTTTTTTTTGATGACATGTTTCAGCCAGGTCGGATGGCCATTTTCAAGTCTTGAAAATGGCCATTTTTAAGTCTTGAAAATGGCCATCCGACCTGGCTGAAACATGTGGTCAAAAAAAATATATGTGGAATAAATTCTAAAGAATATTTTATTTTATATCTGATATTTTAGAATTCCACCAAGAAATATTGATCGAAAAAATCGAAATAATTTTAAATAATTTATTAATTTCCCAACATATTTCATCACATTATTTATTTATTTTAAGAGAACAGATGTTCTAAATTTATGGAGTACATAATACATAGATATGACATGACGATTAATCAAAAATAATGTTAAGATTATACGAATCTAAGATAAAATAAGGTAATATAATACAGTGTTACGGACGGCTAATGACTAACAAAACATTAATAAAATACTGATAAAGCACTGATAAAATATTTAGCTTCATTTGACCTTATAAGAGAACAGATGTGCTTCATTTGACTCTGTTTAGCTTCATTTGACCTTATTTAGTTTCATATACATCTGTTACGTCAATAATGTTTATAATGTTATTTATTATTATATTCTCCAATGTAAATATTATGACGTTCAGCGAGGTGCTTTGCGATTTCGTAGTTGGTGTTTCGGCTCTCTCATTGGCAAAACAGTGAGAAAGCCGACACGCCCCCTTGGCGATAATTAGTATGAAATAAGTAGAGCTGTCCTTCTCTTGCTCATTTGCTGCCGGACAGCCACGCTCCTCATCTAAACTCCAGCGAGAAAAAAGACAACAGCTGCGAGCTTTGCGCACGACCCCCTCTTGAACGAAATGGTATAAATACCGAGGTCCGACTCGGAATAAACAGTGACTTGAAAATACTTTCGAGTTTTACTATCTCCTTCCCTGGGCCTCTGGACTTCACGGCGCCCCCGGCCTACTGCTCTACACGGACTACTGCTTGGACGTAGAACTGGAAGCTGCCAAACATCACAGCCCAGGAAGCCGACCGGGACACAGCTGCCTTACAACCAGCTGAAGGAAGACCAGGACTTCGAAGGCGAGGACCGCAGTCGCAAGTAGAGCGAGTTACCAGTCGAGGTCGACTGGTCGTCTACAATACAGTATAGAGATATACATGAAAAAGTAGATAAAAAAAATTGTCGAAATGATTATTTCTTACCATACTATCTAATTTACTTGTAAATGACTCGAGAAAGCCGAAACATATCGAGAATACCGAAACAGTTTGCAAATTCCACAGTTCCGAAATCGTTGAAAAATTCCTAATTTTATTTTATTTACTTCAGTAATTTATATAACAAGCTAACAATAATGTTGTGACGATTAATAATGGGATTAAAAAAGTGTATTTTATATAAGTTCGAGCCACCTTTTAGGACAAAATGCTCCAGGCCTTGGGAGCATCAGGCTAAGCATTTGATTTTCTTAAATAATCCGATAAACAAATCACCAAAAATATTATAGGGGCCCCTCTTCAAGTACTCGGACTCCTGCTCTAGAGGTTGTCAGGAACTATATATTTTCCCATGTGGACTTTCAGGTGCAGAAATGTCCTAGAATATGGAACAGACAGAGTCAGCTAAAATAATTAAGTGGGGCAATATGGTGATCATATATTCCAGATATGGAACGGATATGGGGGAAGAATTTTATATAAATCTATTTCATTACAACCCATTTGTAGTTATATTCTGCAGTTATAATTGAATACATACCATTAGTTTGTCGGAGAAGATGGCAACTGTTTCTGGACAGATGAGTTGTGGTACACCGATCTTCTTCTTAAGCAGCTTCTTGAGCAGCGTCGGGCAGCTTACCGCCATCGCCAACAAACACAGCAAGGTGTCCAGTGATTGCTCAGCTATTGGTTTCCCCAGTGGCTTCTTCAGGCTGGGCCAGAAGCACTCCTTCACTGTACCCTCATCCTCCTATAAAATATCACAACAAAAATGTGTTTTGAGTGTTCACTAGTAGTAAATGCAAGTTTCTGTTCTTCCCAGACAGTAAAATCTGACTGACTCTAAATGGTTTAACCCTGATCACTGGTCTACCCAGCTAATGACTGAGCACGGCGCTTTTAATGACAGATTAAACCCTTACAGACCTCAGAGCATATTCTTTGTGACTGTCAGTTCCTTTTGTAAGAAAGAAGGGTCTTTTTGATGTAATTCGAGGAAAGTGCTTTGACAATATCGACTGCGTGGCCAATAAATATTTTTTCTACGCATTTACCATTTCGGTGGGAGAATCTTCCATCTCCTTTTAACCATTGAATGAGATTTTTATCTCTCTCAAGTTCTTTCTTCTTAGCACTTCTGTGCAGTGGTCACAATCGTTCTTAGGGGACTCCCACTGGACTTGCTAACTAATCATAATCTGAATATTAATGTTTGTATTTCAGCAGGATTGGGTGGGTTGTGCAAAACCCAATCAGACATATTTTTAAATATGCAATTGATATAAGTATTAAAAAATATATATTTAAACAATAAGTCATGGAGGGCGCAACGTCATCTCGATTCAGCGATGGCTTAGGGAAGAGTTGATCCATTGCATCTTCAGCCAGAATGATTGTGTTGTTAGTCATCCTTATTCTGCTCCAAAAGCCAGTAACAGGATGAATGAGCGCATCATTAAGAAGACTTAATTGTTCTCTGGTGTGATGCGGGTGTGAGACGGGTAAAGTCCAGTCTAGAACAAGTTTCAACCCTTTGGCTGCTTGAGGTTTTCCAAAATACAAGGAAAAAATGCTATATTTGTAATTAATGTAAACGATTTTCGCCGTTAGCAATCTTCGCCGATTTCAAAACAACGATATATTGGCGTTGTGGCAGTCAAAGGGTTAAATTAAATTCTAGTTGAAGAGTCCAAGAAAAGTCAATCATAATTACAGTGTTGATGAAGTCCACAATGAGCGAATAAGCCAGCAGTCCCAGGTAGGCTTTCTTGGCCGCGGCACCCAACATGGCGCCTATAAGAGCAGCTCGTTCCTCGTCCGAGGCTCCCAGAAGCATCCCGGCACGGAAGGCGGCTCCGCAGGCCAGAACATGTCCAGTACAGACCTCACCAGTCTCCTGAAGAATCAATGAAGAATTGATATTTCATTAAATAATATTTAACAGTAGTATACAAAAATAAACATGAAAATACAAAAATGCACGTAAACCCTCCCCTTACTGTGCTAAAAACATCCCAGAGCTTCGACACACCCAATTCATACTGACGGAACGTTTGCGAAGCTGCGCATGTGCCCTGTTCTGTCTTGTCTGCGTCGCTGCTCGACAGATGCATGACACGGGCACATGATTCTATCCCTGATTATTTTACAAATTATTTATTTCCATCGCTACAAAGTATTCAATTTTATAGTTTTATTTAATACTTAATAATATCAAGGAGTAATACAAATATTCTGAGCTCAGTATCTATCATATGTTTTATAGATATTGTCATTATTAGAGTCGAAATGTAGTAAATAACAAACATTTGAGGTTAGATTATATTACTAGTGACACCAGGTTAGGTTAGTTTGAGTGCTACTCACGCTCTTAGACTGTCCTCCGATCTGCAGCTCCTTGTTCATAACCTCTAACAGCTGTGTGACCGTCACTTCAGTCTGCTTGTCTAAGAACGCTCCCAGAGCAGAGAAGTATCCCTCGCGGGCGTAGGCGCGGCTGGAGCCGATACCGCGCAGCAGACGCGCCAGGGCGTATGAGAGCTCTTTTTCATTCTGCAAAATAGTAATAAAATAAATATTAATAAATCTACTTATAAAACCTTTGAGAGATATATTTGTAAGCTCTTAATCGAAGTTCTTAATCTTATTTTGCCCACGGTCAACTTATTTTTCTGTTTCTAGAGCCCTCGATAGAAAGTTGCAACAGGGAACAACCTCATCTGCAAACTGACCAACACTCACTGGGGAGCCCAACCACCCCTTCTTCATACCTCAGCTTTAGCACTTTGTTTCTCAGCCGGAAAATATGCGGCACCAGTGTGGGGTCAATCAGCCCACTGTAATCAAGTGGATACTGCCCTGAATGATGCATGCAGAGTCGTCACAGGCTGCCTCAAACCAACACCCATTTTTAAACTATACCCCTTGCCTGGTATCGCACCACCAAACATAAGACGCAAAGTCATATGCGCCGAAGAAATGCGTAAGGCAATCAACCAACCGTCCCACTGCTTGTATAATCAGATACCCCCAACACCAAGATTGAAGTCGCGAAGCAGCTTTCTGAGATCCACACCTGAAATGAGAGACTCCAGCTCTGGCAACAAGTCACACCAGAGGATTTCATTACTCCAAAGGAAGGCCTCCCAACTGGCAAGAACCTTGACTGGCGGACCTGGAAATCCCTGAACAGATTAAGAACCGGAGTTGGTAGAACAAAGAACAACCTCAAGCGGTGGGGAATGCTTCGGCAGGGAGAGACACTATTGTGCGCCTGTGGAGACCTGCAGACCGCCTCACACCTAAGATAATGCCCAACAAGCTGCACATCTCAGGACCTAATGCTGGGCAACACACGAGCTATCGATGTTGCCAGATACTGGAAAAAAATAATTTGACGTCGCTGACACGAAGAAGAATCAATAGTTTTTTACCTGTGTGCTTACTGTACTCTCAACACTCATTATTATTCCCTGAGTCTTCTACTGCCTCCCTGAGAATCTGAAGCAAGGGGGCTTTATCGCCCATGTTGAGAAACTATAATACTAACTAAATTTAACAATTAAAAGTAAATAATTGTTATCTTCTTGCCAATGATATTAACAATGTGAGGAATGGAAATTCTATGTGTTTATAGACCATGTAACAATCTAGGCAAAAGACCTAGTGCAACAAAGAATTTATGTTAATTATTTAAAATTTTAATGATTATTACAGGGCGGGGACAGCGATAAACATTTACATGGTACTCATGAAGATTGAAATAAAAACTACCGTGACCACCACTACACAATTTACTTAACAGTATGATTTTGAAGATAATGGCATGAAGATAATTTTTTAACGAAAGAACATTAGGAAAATATATCAAGATAGTGATGAAGATCCCATCTATTGATTTTACAGGGTTTGCAACTTTAAGAGCTGCCTAAGGTGAACTGATGATCGACCGATGTCGTTAAACTACTGCCAGGAATTCGAGTATCGTCCTAAAATTACAGTAATTTGTTCCTGTAAGGGCTAGAAAATTCTTTAATAATCAATGTACTTTCGTTGTTTCAATTAAGAGAATTGTATGAAATAGGTACAATAAAAGTCCTATGATAAAAATGGAGAATGAGAATGTTAGTAAATAGTTTTGTTTTATAGGAACATTTAAATTGATATACATTTTGAATGAAAGTATTTATATCTGTACAAATGGCAATTTTGTGAATAAAATACCGCTATATGTATGAAAAATAATTGAATTTAATTAAAAACGTTACGATTGCGGTATCGACATGTGGCCAAACTAACCTCTTCCACGTTGGGATTTGTAAATAAGTATCCGAACAGTTTGATGCCACCGTTGATCCTGGTCTGCTCGGAGCCATTAGCCAGCAGCGTGAAGGAGTCCAGAACGGTGGCTTTGATGCTGTGCTTCTTGATCTGCGGTTTGTCTTCATGATCTTTTTCAGGTGAATCCTCGTGCTGAACCGCCATGGTCGGCGATCGCACATGACATGACATTATCGCTGTGTTGCAAAACGAAAAAATGTTTTTGCTGATTTTATTGTTGCCAAGTTACCGTACGTGCTGCCAAGCTAAATAAATTTGTGTCTTTATAAGGAAAGTAAAGGGTATATAACATCGGTATTGGAATTATGTACATACCTAATATTAGTCCTTTATTATATGAATAATTTATATTTTAGAAAAACGTCTTACAATTGTCATTTATGAAATAAAATATATTAATGAAAGTACGACTTTTATGAATGATTTATTCAATATAAAAGTTATTCACTGAGAAATATCAAAAATTTAAATAATGGAGTTGATTTTCCTTTCTAAAAACAAAGTAAAACATATTAAGATACTTTTAAATATTTATTTTGAAGTCTCGCCAAGCATATATTTATTTTTTTACTCAGAAAATATAAATAAATATTACACATTTTTCATTACGTCTAAATACATTATAATTTGTAATCGTATTACTGTAATTATTTTATTTCTGAAATTCAACTAACTATTTGCCAATGGGTATTTAAAAGTTTCTTCTTCGTAGTATCAATCCGGTGGATTGGTTTGCAGCAACAGAATCTTGCATCTCGATCTCCATTCCTCTCGGTCCTCCGCAACCCTTTTCAGCTCAGCATAAGCGCTACAATTCATGTCCTCGAATACTTGCTGTAAATACTCCCGTCTAGGGCGCCCTCTACAGTTTCTACCCTCAACCATCCCTTCCACAATATCGTGAAGAAGACCATCGTGGCGCATGATGTGACCAATCCATCGGGCTCGCCTCTCTGAAAAGCTTAGGTATTCAAAATATCCCCACATGTCGAATTCCCCTGGGCGCAGTGTGGTATCTCACGCTGCGCGCGCAAGCTGCTCCGCGCATCCAAACATGGCCGGTCGAAGTAACTATGGCGAGCGCGATTCGAGGTGAGCTCCTTCCCCGCCTCCCAGCCGACAAACAACGACGACAATCAACACCAAAAACATCTCGTCGAAGAAGCATTAACCGATGAACACGCCAATAACAAAAAAAAAACGATACCAATCCGTCAACGTCAAGATTCGAGCCTTTAAATTCCGGTGAAGTCTGTCTGGAAGTTTTCCCACATGTCTTCCTCTATGTTTTCATCGCCCCTTTAATATTCTCAATTTTTTAATTAATTTAATTATCGATGCGCCGTCTGTGATGTTTTCGAAGTGCTTCGATTGATTTCCGGCTTATTTTATTGCGGATTTGTGATAGATCGTTTGAAGGTGTCAGCCGGCCGGTTTTTTTAAATGTTGAAAACGCAAGTGACAGCTTTGGTTTCATGCCTTGCTCGTCAATTGTATGAGGAGATATCAATATATGTCGCATTATATATTTAATCCGTTCACTTGGAGCTGTCGTGCGCCCGTCTTTTGTTCAATAGCTAATAGTTAACTTGTTTTTCCTTGTCGAGGTCACTTCATTTAGCAGGAATCCGTCAACCTGTCTTGTCGTTTAGTTTATCGGTTTGTTTTGGTGTTTTCGTGGTCACTTTTAGCTATTTATGTCCTTATTTGTAAAGGGGAGTGCCCCTGTGACAGACGTAGCATTGATTCCAATGAATAAGTGATGTCTATACAGATTCCTGACTGTGTGGTGCATGAAGCCAGAAAATTTCAATGTAATTTAGATGAAAACAACTTCAAGTAAAGTGGATGTGTATTACAGACTAGTTTGGTTATGTTTTATATCATCTTTGTCAGTGCTTACTTAGATATGGTAAACCTAAAAAAAAAATTAGCAGTTTGGTGAAACTGTAAAAAATATGACGTCTAATTACACATTAAAACATGTGAGTTAACTTCATATAGCAGACAACAAAAGAAGTATATGTTGCTAAATTACGTGTAAGAGTGCGTGAGCCCATTTCTAGTGCCATAACCAGCCCCGATTATTAAGGGTCCTGTAAACCAGCAGCAGTCTCTAAAAATAGGTTTTTACAGGTCCTGCTTCAATTAGCAGTTTCACAAAAAAAATAAACAGAAAAATCCATGTCCCAACGAAGATTTCTTTAAATCTGAAGCAGATAACCTTGAGTGGACACCATATCATATTTTAAAATAAACTGCATGGTAAAAGTTGAAGATTTTTTAGCAGGTGTTGATGTGAGTGCGTGTGTTTGCAGGGACTACGGAGGAGGAGGTGGTCGGAGAAACATTGGCAACAAGCCTCTTCCCACAGAGCCGCCCTACAAGGCCTTCGTTGGGAACCTTCCCGACGGCATCGTCCAGGGGGACATTAACCGGATGTTTGAGGTAATGAAACATTTTGGTTTATGCATGTTAACATCTTCCTTTTAGAAATGTAAACGTACACCAACAACAATTGTACATTGTAAGCGCGGTTTCCATTCGATCAACTTAAACAAACGACATTGGACTAACGCCCATATGCAGAGACATTCTATGACTTAGGGTAATTTCTTAACACCTATTTGCAAAGACGTTTCTTAAGATTTGAGGTGAGACGAGAGCTAAGGCTTCCTCACTTTAATCATTCTAAAAAAATAGCTATTATAGGTTGGAAACATTAAAAAATGTCGCAAGTCTAAAAACTTGGACAAGCTACTGTCTGTAGCTTGAAACCTGTCGGTCGGATTGAGAACAAGTTTGAAAAAAAAAAATTTTGACAAGAACCAATGAGATATATGAAAATAGACCAGATAAGTACATTTATGCTTCAAATACTAGTTTTATAATTGACAGTATAATTTGTATTCCACCGAGCCGTAATGAATGGGTTAAATAATAAATAGAACTGTATACGAGTCGGAGAAACTTGGTACTTAAGTAACTAGTATGACATGTAGAGATATAAATTCTTTAATAACACTTCGAAACCGTAATGAATACGTGACCTTTTCATATACCGTTATCATTCTACGTTAGAAGGTAGCAGGTATTTTTATTGCGTTGCAATGTTACATTTCTCGAGCATTTCTAATTGGATGAACTTTATCGCAATGCACGGCAATAATCCGCTAAATCTCCTGCAACATTTTACATTTCAACTAACATCAATGCATTCACATAAAAAATCATTTGTTTCAACTGGGAATATATTTAAAACTTGCTTTTTTTACCCCAATTCTCTCAATGCTAAAATGTGCCCCCAATTCTGTATCATCTGTTCAACACAAATCTCGTGTACTGAACTCAATCCCTTACCAAGCTCTGCATTCCATAGTATTGTCGACAGTCTTTCAGAATGATGACAATCAAAATGCGTTTACAAATGACATCTTTGGTCATCATTAAGGCCACTATAAGTTTTTGTCTCACTTTGCAGCTCTCCTAATTAAAGAAAAAATTTGTATTGTAACTAACTATAAAGTTTAAAAATACTTTTTTTTTTAATTTATCTCTCATGTGAATGAATGGCCAGTTTCATTATCTGAGATATTTCCAGATGGAAATAAGATTAAGAGTTGCTACTTTTGATATCTTGATGTTATCAGCTGTGTTGGGATCATTTGTCATTACATACTATCAACATTTTATCAGCTATATTTTATGCTGCCCAAAAGAATATTCAATTCATTCAGCGTCAGTACTCTACCCATTCTTTTATGCGTCGAGAATATCTTACGCCTCCCCCCCCCATTGTATATCGAGGCTTTCGGTACCAGTCAGCGAGGGTTATATCATGCTGATGTCAACAGCTATACAAAAGGATAGGGGTAATTTTTTTGGGCTTGAGCCCCAAAATACTTTCTAGATTGAATTGACTCAATTAATTGACTTAAAGAAATTATGACATGCTTACGTCTAATGTGCAATCACTCGATCATATGCATAAGATTGGTTCTCTTAGTCTTTTCTATTGTCTTTCGAATAAAAATAAAAGAATACAATTATCCCACAATTTTTACCCACAATCAAACAAAAATTACGGATTAATTCTGAATATAATTTTATTTGATATTATGGCATTCTGCCAATATTTTTTTTATTTTTATTTCTTACAGAACAAATGTTCTAATAAATATATAGAATTAAGAAAATAAATGAATAATATGTTTACAATTTTATAAACAATATTTTAAAATAAATTAATCGAATTTTCGGTATAAGCGCGCCCATTACACAACGTAACACTCCTACTAATACTAAGGCCTGTATTTCTTTACTCGGTAACTAATTTAAGGTTTTGGCAGTAAGTTAAATCAATTGGCAGTAAGTTAAATTAATCGGCAGTAGACTAAATAAATTGGCATTATCCACTGTGTCAGTGTGAATGTGGTCAGTTAAAAAATTCAAATGGCTTTAATATATTCAATAATGGTAAAAATTCTGTAAAATGATTGAATAATTAGTCCATAAAATGAAAACCAAACCTAATATATTATTAATAAGCATTCATGAATTATTTCCTGCCAATTTATTATTTTTCTACGGCCGATCGATAATTTTCTACAGCCAAATGATTATGTTTTACTTACCCTTTTAGGTATTTGATTGTAACCATTTGCTAAATAATTACTGCCCATTAATTGAATTAAATAATGCTAAAAAAATGGTTGCCTAATACTAATTAATGCCATATTTGGGACGACACACGCCACAAACAATAAATATATCAGCAAATTCACAGTCTAATATCAGCTTGTAACAACAATAAGCGCGCAGCAACCAAATTATCAATGGAAATATAAAATATATAACTTAATTATTGTTCTGCTGTTTTATTAATTTAATTTACTTGTTATATAAATATGCATATGTAATGTGTGTTGTGTTGTGATTGCAGGGCCTCAGCGTGAGCCACGTGCACCTGGTCAAGGACAGGGAGACGGACAAGTTCAAGGGATTCTGCTACGTGGAGTTTGAGGAGTTGGATGATCTGGTGAAGGCCATCGCCCTCAGCGACACCCTCGTGGTGGAGGAGCACTTCATCAAGGTCGATCTCGCCGAGGGCAAGCGCAACGACCGGTATATTCTAAATTTATAATTCTTTTATAAGACTTTTGATTGTTAATACAAACATATTACAGTGTATTATTATACAAAGGACCCGTGAGCATTGAAACTCAATAGCTGAAAAAGTTCTATAGTTTTGGGTCTGCAGGAAGCTAAGGTGCGGGGATTCATCCATTTCCCACACACCTGTGTTACACTCATTCACACTGATGCACCTATTTAATTAATTTCTCTTTTTTGCAGTTGATTTTTTGAATTTTATATTCTATCGCATTATTTCAGCAAATAAAAAAAGTTTCATATGTGTAGTACATACATTAGAATACTTATTAAGTAAATATAATATATTATAATATAATAATAGAATAATTATTATATTATTAATTATTTAGATAAAATTATCATTTTTTAGGTCAGTTGTTAAGGGAAGGTTAAAAAGGTGGTTAAAATGTATTAATAAATAGTTACTGTGCTACCTTAACCCTTTATTTACTGAATTATGAAACATTGTATTTACATTTCTGATTATTTTTATATGAATAAGTGTTGATAGGATATAGATAAAAATTAAGAAAAAACATTTTTGTTTTCTAAAATAAGTATTTATTTCATAGTTTTATAAATCCGACTTGCAAGTCCCATCAGGGCACAACTGCAGCAAGATGCACGATCAATATTGGAATTTTTGGTACGGGACTTATAAGTCCCGTCAGTAAATAAAGGGTTATAAACATGTTTTTTAGGAGGTTATTTCTACAAGTGAGATAAAGGAGATCTTGGGAAAGTGGGAGAGAGTTTTACAGTTCGTGGAAAAGAAACACCCAGAAAAAGTCACAACTGATCGTGCATCGGATCTATTTAATGACAATAGCCTAACTCATTTCCAGAACATTCAGAAAAGAAGGAAGAAACAGACCTCCTCAGACATGTTTACAGGTGAAAGTGAGAAAAGCGCGGCGAACAAGGCAAAGCCTTCACTGGTCTTTGTAACAATATCAATACACTGGTGTTGATGGGCCCCTGTGGCAAGAACACCGTCAATTTGCCATGCGTCATCTGCATAGTGTTGGTTTTGGAAAACCCATCATGGAAGAATACATTATCGAGGAACTTCATCAGTTAGTCAAGTCTTGTGAAGAATCGGGCAGTGATGTAAACCTGAAATCTTTGTTGGCACCTCATGTTATCAATGTTTTTTGGATGTTCACTGCAGGAAAGCGAATTGACAAGGATGATGTTATGTTACCCAAATTACTTACATTACTTAGTGAAAGATCTCGGGCTTTCGATATGGCTGGAGGCTTGCTGAATCAGTTTCCTTGGTTGCGATTTATAGCACCTGAAAAAACTGGGTACACGCTTTTGAAGAGTCTGAATAAAGAACATCACACATTTTTCATGGAAGCTATTAACGATCACCGAAAAACCGTTTCCATTGCTGATGAGGATCTTATTCACACATTTTTGTGTGAAATGAATGAGAAGAAAAATAAAAAGAATTGTACATTTACAGATGATCAACTAATCATGGTTTGCTTGGATCTGTTCATTGCTGGATCACAAACAACAAGCAATTCACTTGACTTTGCATTCCTAATGATGTTGACGAGACCTGAAACACAAAGTAAAGTTCATACGGAGTTGGACAAAGTTCTTATGAATAGGACACCGTGCCTGGAAGACAAGCATTTATTACCTATTATTTATAACATCAGTATTTTTGTTCTATTTATTAATTTGGGTGAACGATTTTCGCAGAGGCAGAGGTGGTGGCCGCGGAGGAGGAGGCTTCAGATCCGGTGGCGGCGGAGGCGGGGGCGGCTTTGATGACTTTGGGGGCCGCGGGGGCGGTGGGGGCGGAGGCTTCGACAGGCGCTGAGGAGGCGGGGGACCCCCGGGCAGGAGGGACGGCCGAGATGACAGATACGGTAACATAACATTTATTATAACCTATCATCCATCACTCCTTTCCCAGTTCTTGGACGCAACTATATCCCAGGTAATATATAGGATGATCCCTGAGAATTTACTTGAGTTATTGATATTTATAAGAATTGTTAATGTTTCATGTGTTTGCTTTAAATAACTTATAGGTTTTAGTGATTTTAAGTATTTTAACTTTTATTTAACCTCGGATTCTAGTAAATACAATTGATTTAGTTATATAGTCAGGGATCACCTATACTACCTTGGGTATACAATATTTTTCATCTCTCTTCGACAGATATGTCCTGCCCATTTCCACTACAGTGTGCCTATTCTTTGGATAGCCTCAACTAATTGCATTCTCCTTCGGATATCCTCGTTTTGGATTGTATTTTTTAGAGCACGGATTTCTCCCTGGCACGCAGAGAATATATTTACAAAGGCTAGGATTAGATGTTCAATGACACAAAACCAAAACTAGAATAACTGACAAACTAGTTCTAAGATTTTTTTTTCTCCTTATTGAAATCTATGAAGTAGTTTTCTCCAGTTATATATATTTTTAAAAATTTACTGGTGTGAATGAAAATAAATATGGTAAAATAAATTTAATCATCCATTTTATTGTCGATGTCAGGTGGTGACCGAGGGGGCCGAGACGGGAGAGACGGCAGAGACATGGAGGACGGCCGAGGAGGCGGCGGCGGAGAGTGGAACAGGGGCGGGGGCGGGGGCGGGCGGGGGCCACCGCGTGGGGGTGGGGGCGGGGGGCCTCCCGAGAGGCGGAACTTTGATGACATGCCCAGCGCGCAACCTGGTAATAACGCAATTATTATTTCATACATTTTTTTTTACATTTATCACTTTACCGGATTTGAATTCGAAGATGATTTTGGCGTTACCCGCACACCTGTAGCGGTGCGGGTGGACTCGATATACCAAAAAACTCACCTATAATATAATATGACTTATAGCTGCAAGTCACAAAGTAAAGAACTTATCGAGAAGTACATAGATATTTTAATTATAATTAATTAAATATACATATACCATACATAAAATTCTTTACACGAGTCAATTCATTCAGAAAAAATATCGGCAGGAGCGGGATGCGAACCGCGGACCTTTGGAACCAACCATTTTTGCCCAGGTAATTATACTGCTCGGCCATTTCTTCCGCCATGAGCTGACTCGTTTCGGATCTTCTATATAAGGTTATCATCGTATAATAGATGTCGCTATAGTATATATTCAAAGTATGTATATTTTAATTTTTTATTATTTATTTTTAGTAAGTACCACTCGGGTCTCGAACCGAAACTATAAATCGAATGAATATATGGATCGAATGGAAAATAAATAGATTGTCGGAAAGTAATAATATTAAGCTTGTGAATAAATGCATTCTGATTGAATAATAAAAAATAAAAATATACATACTTTGAATATATACTATAGCGACATCAATCATACGATGATAACCTTATATAGAAGATCCGAAACGAGTCATCTCATGGTGGAAGAAATGGCCGGTGGCCGAGCGGTATAATTACCTGGGCAAAAATGGTTGGTTCCAACCGTTCGCGGTTCGCATCCCGCTCCCGCCGACATTTTTTCTGAATGAATTGACTCGTGTAAAGAATTTTATGTATAGTATAATATTTAATTAATTGTAATATAGTCAATGAGCTATAAAAGTAGATTAGAATATTGAAATAATAAAATAATATTCTAATAAATAATTTAAAAAATCCATATAACATAGATATTTATTTTAGGTGAAAGGAGATTGAAATTCGCTAGCCGCTGCTCGGGACAGAATACTCTGTTTACTCCCACCTCTGGGCAGCAACTTGTCACGTGGTAGGAGTCACTAGTCGGGCACCGGCCTGCCAGGTTGTCTCTTGCTGACATCTAAGTTGGTTGTTTTAAACAGATATATTTATATTTCAGATACGAGCGGTCGGCAAAAGCTGAAGTTACAGCCTCGGACGGTGGCAACGCCCATCAACGCTCTCGCCGAGACAAGTCAGTTCTCTACCGTGTTCGGGGGCGCCCGGCCCCGCGAGGAGACGGTGCGCAAGCCCGGCGAGGAGCCCCGTGAATAGCTCCAGGGAAGCAGGCGGAGAAGAAAATAACGAAAACACAAAAAAAATTGCAAAAGGAAAATATGTCGTCGCGCTACACACATACACACACACAACACCCACCGACAAACATCGTTCTGTCGCTGCAGACTTACCTACAGAATTTGATTTATTCATCAAAATTAAAACATCTTTATTCCTGAGAGTTCTTAATCAATATAAATGTGTCGTTTAGTATCGAAATCGGTTGTAATATCCATTGTGGGTATGTATTTTTTTAAATACTACTTGTAAAACTATGTTAATTAAAAAAAAAATGTTTTACTAAATATTTATGCGTTCTTCAAATTCACATCCTGTGTTTTAGTAGTATTTTGAAAAAAAAAATCATTTTACCCATTATATTATTGATAAACAATTTTGGTATGCACCAATATTAACGTTAAATGGGTACAAATCCATTTCTAAATTGTTTTGCATCAAACGAACTCTTTAGCAACCGTTCAACATTGTAAACCGGTAAGGAAGGCGGCGGAGTACTCGGTTAATGTACAACGTGACCTTCGATTCACGGATAATGGCAACACCAGAGTAGCCAAGTCAAACTTCTCGACGACTGGATTTATCAATTCAACATTCATTTATTCTCAATGAACATCTCTCCCTATTTTTATACGCTTGAAAAAGATTTACAAAAGTATTGAAAATTTCAATGTCCCAACTTCAGGAAGGCATTTTCTTTTTAAAACTAAAATCTCCGAGCTGCCGCGCCATCTCACTACAATTGTATATACTTTTATAAATATAAAAAATATGTATCTGATGGAAAAATAATAAAAAAAAACATTATCATCTAATAATTCATAGAGTTAATTATTGTAATGTTATAAGGAGACGGTAATAAATTGAATATGATTTTTATGATACGCCTTTCTGTATTTTCATACAGAACAAAAAAAAAGTTTTGTATTTAATTGTTTAAATAAAGAAAAAAGTGTTTGAATGCGACCGGCTTTCTCTGTCGGATGCCATAAACTATCGTATCCTGAAGTTTTGCCGAAAAGAGCTTGAATGCCCGAGGAAATAACAATTGTAGTTAATTCTTTACTGGCTAGTCAACTCTTTAGTGTAAGAGCAGATGGTAATGGTTAACGGCAGTGGATATTAACCTGTGAATGTTAAAGCAAACACTAAACTCTTTATTAAAATTATGTACAATGTAAAATGTGATCATATTTAAAAAAGAAATAGGAAAATCATTTCGCTTTTTAATTATGGCCGTCAACATTTTTTATTACGACTGGCCGTTTTCTTCGCTCGCACTTGCTCTCTTGAAAGTTGTCTATCGAATGAAAGAGTTGTGTTGTCGAATGTCAACACTTTACGTTTATGGTCAATGAGGAATTTTGTAATTTAAAAAAACAATACATTTGCGAGAACGTTCAATGTCTATGTTTAGTCTGCAGTAGAAGAGGAATGCGTGAGAATGATTCTTTTTATTTATTAGTGATTTTTATAAAATATAAAAATACGCCTAAAAAAATATTTTATAAAAATACGTAAATCATGCCTTCTAACATTTTTTTCCTGTTGTGTTAACTCCCTCACCCCGACCGTCGCCCGGCTTTCTTATAGTTTTTTTTATAACTTTTATTATATTTTAATCTTGTGTTTATATTTACGTGGATCGTCTGTTACGAAAACATTTTTTTTATATATTAATGTATATTTTTCTGAAATACTAAAAAAATAAATCAATAATAACATGTTTTATTTTGAATTAAAATTGCCGTATTTGTTCTGCTTACTTTTGAAAACATCTTCAAAAAACATGTTCAATCCCTCTAAAACTACCTGGAATACTAGTTAGTTGTTAAACCCCTAATTATTGAATTGAACACCTTCCTAATTGCTGATGGAAAAATATGGAATTAAAAATTTGAAGTTCCCATATTCTCATGGATTTATAATTTTTAGACATGTCTTGATAATGATGCATTTATTTTTCTGGTATATCACTTGCATTGCAGGGGTCATCCAGTTTGGTAATGTATTTAATGAAATAAAATTAATTATATTAAGTATTTTCAAAACTGAAACAATAAATCAGTAATACTCAGTGTCACCAAATAGAAAATCAGAGATTTAAAAAAATAACTAGACAGAGGGGATACAGATTTTTGGTGTAAATAAAGGAATTTATCCATTGGCTATTTTTAGTTTAGCGCGACCCGTAATATATCCAAATAATTTAACTGTTTTCTTAATACTTTTTTTTGTATGTTTTGTACATTATTGAATTTATACATTTTGTTACTATGTATTTACTATAACACTTTTTGACCTAACGCTTATATATACCAATACGTGCTACACAACAAATGAATTTTTAAATTTATAAAAGCATTTTTGTAACAACTGATTTAATACATTATCAATCTATTTATAAACTTTATATTTACTTATGTTACTTTTGCAATTAAATTTAAATTAAAAAAAAACTCTTGAATACACTAAAAATTAAATTAGTGTATTTTTAAATACTTTTTGTCTTCTGTAAGTCTTATTGTCTATGGTATTTAATTATATTGTAAAGTATATAATATTTATGTATTATTCTCAATTATATATAAATTATGAAGGCACCATTGATTTTCCTCCGCTAATAAATTATTAAATACTTTATTCCTTTGTCACATATTTTTATATTTTCTTTTTAACAACTTTGTTTATTTTTCATTTTAATATAATCAAATGATGTTAAAACAAAGTTGTTAAACATGTTTAATCTGGATTTGTAAATTTGTTTGATTAAAATGTTTATTTTTTAAAATATCACTGCGGTCGGTTGTTTTTTTTGCCTCTTTTCCATATTTTTCACATTTTTTGTAGAATAGATTTCAATATTTAAAAATTCCATTACAAAAAAAATGTAAATTGAAAAATATAGCAAATTGTTATGCCAAAAAAATAACTGAAAAATAACGATCAATAACTTCGCGGACCGGTCCTGAATTATCACATCTTTAGTCTTTGAGGGGAAGCGATATTCAAGGACATTGAGGTTCCGGGGGCCGGACGAGCCCCGAGTGGACGCTGCGAGGGGCGAACAAGTTCCATCTGAATGTAATTTATCATAGTGTGATATGGTCTTTCTTAATATTGAGATAATTTTTACATACGGCTTATACATACAATATAAGATACTGTGCAAATGTATCTATGTGAAAATTAATAAAAACTTAAAAATTGCACATGTTTTTTTTTCATTACCTACCCATTTCCATACCCAATAAATCGAGAACCTTCTCGGAGAGGCGAGCCCGATGGATCGGTCACATCATGCGCCACGATGGTCTTCTTCACGACATTGTGGAGGGGATGGTTGAGGGTAGAAACTGCATAGGGCGCCCTAGACGAGAGTATTTGCAGCAAGTGTTCGAGGACATGAGTTGTAGCTCTTGTGCTGAGCTAAAGAGGATTGCAGAGGATCGAGAAGAGTGGTGATCGAGATTCAAGATTTTTTTGCTGCAAACCAATCCACCGGATTGATACTACGAAGACGAAATAGATCCTGAATTTTATTGTATATAATTATTTATATATATTTTTGCTAGCGTGAGAGGAATGTGAAGGGATTGTGTGATACAGCTAGGGACATAATTCATCCATGTCGAATTCCTCAAATGGAGCATGTGGATATCACGAGCCGTCACCATGAAACAGCCCCCTTGGTAATCGCCCCATTCCATGTCAGCTCCGTCTCCTGTAACTCCGCTGAGTACATTCTGTAAATAATTCCCGATGGCTTTCCAGTACAACAAGGCTCCAGGGGCTTGAAGAAAAGGAAGACTTGGTTAATGCTCTTCTGCGGCATTGGTAGGGCATGTCCCAGCCAGGTCCGCCTTCGTCTCTTGACGCACTGACTGGGGACATCAATTGGTTACAAAAGTTTGGCCAAACTTTGGCCTGAGGAAGGATATGTATTTTGCAAGAAAACGTTTAAAAGGCTTATTTTTTAGCAACCTACCTTCTCAAAACTTCCATCAGTGTGCGGTACGCCTTCAAAAATGTTAGGTTACCAATGGGCAAAGACACAAATAAAACACACACAGATTAGATTATACACAAATTTATTATTAAGAAAAAATAATAAGACCAGAGAATATTTAAATAAGACTAAAATATACTTTAGATTAATATTAAACAGATCTGTTGACTGCAACTTAACAATTATGGCTTTGAGTTTAATATTTTGGCTTTCACCAAAATTTATTTTAAAAATTGAAAAATGCATGAATTTAAAATAGTTTTTAGTTTTTGATGAAAAACTTTAGAATCACTATAACCATCTGTCAGTATTCTCCTGTATGTGATTACATAAAAAAAAACAGCATGGTTAGTTAATATGTCTATACGAGCCAACTGCCCATGGAGAGGAGTACATGAAACTTCTAAGATCAAAGTGCCACAAAAATCATGGGCAATATGAATAATAATAAACTAAAAACTATTCACCATTACATTCTGTTGACAAAGATTACAAAGCTTAGAGTATAATATTGTTTTAAATAAACCGTTGAATATATCGTGTAGCATTGTCTTAGCAAGTTAAAAATATCTGTACTGTTAAAGTAAACTTATTCTAAAAATAACAATAAATGGAGCGATTTTAGCATGAGCTCTACCTTTACATTTCCGCTTTATATAATATGACATTATCAAATTCTTTAGGTGTTTAGAAAGAACATAACCTAGCAAAACCTCCTTTAGTGAAAAAACATAAAGGTATACCTCACGGTAAAATACCAATACACCTCTTAAATAATAAATGAAGAATAGTTTATAAATGATTGCACAAATTATTTATATAATGCTTTCATATTTAATTATCGTTTTACATATATTTTTTATTGACCAAACCATCTGTGCATTCCGAAACGGGGAGTAAAAGGAATATATATTTTGTGTTACATTTTAAATTTAATAATTACGACTACTACATAATTATTTAAAGGTACTTCAGGATGATTATTATCAACAATCGATTCAATTACAATATTACTTTACTTTTTCTACTCTAAAATAATACTTCTTTTCCATAAGACAATTGACATCAATATTTTTTTTTATTAATATATAAAAAATATTAATTTTACGAGTAAGATTACCCTCAAGTATTGAAAACAGCCAGGAAAAGAGATTGATTCTAGATGAATAGAATATAGGAAAAGAAAAAAAAAAATTTGAGACTTGTGCTTTTTTTATATCTGGCATTCAGTTTTTCGCAATGTTTCTGAATCCAATTTACAGACTTTGGTTCTCCTATCAGCTTCAAACTAGTAACAAACTCTGTATTTTAAAGTAAAAACCTGATTTAAAATACAGTGGTACCTAGACATTCGAGTTTAATTCGTTCCGCAACCTTGCTCGTATTTCAAATTACTCATATCTCAAAGCAAATTTAACAAAAGTCACAAAACGCGAGCACAACTTATCAAAGATGCTTTGACAGCGAGAGCACACTGATCAGAGACTGAGGCCGGGGGATTCACACTGACTTGCTAAGCCAATTGCTCGAATCTCAAATTTTGCTCGTATTTCAAAGTGAAAAATTACTCTTTCGACGGCTCGTATCTCAAAAAACTCATATGTTGGGGCACTCGTATATCAAGGTACCACTGTAATATAGGCTTAGTATTGAAAATCTAGAACTGCATTATGCATATGTGTTCATTGTACTGAAGAAGAATTTAAGTAGGTGTGCCAATACTATTGTGGTAGGCAAGACACAGTTTTTAATGCTTATATGAATGTACTGCGCCTGCTAACATTGGTTATCTTGAAAAGTACGCTAAGTATGTATATATAAACACAATTAAAGAGGTAAATAAAGAAATCTCATTAACATGGTGAGATATTTACACATTTCTTGCAATATAAATATTAAACAATAAGAATGTTTTAGTTCAATAGGTCATTAGAGAGATATGTGTTTTGCATAATACAAAATATTATGCTGATTATGTAATTAACTAACCGATATCACGGTACAGCTTATTCAGCAAAACAAAGTACACATGGAAAAATGTTTGAAATGACTTTTTAAAAAAGATTCTGCGATATATCTTTGACATATGAACTGTGAACGTAATCCTTTTTTAATTGTCATGATAAATACTTATATTTGTAATAATTATAGTTTAATTTGCTAAAACATGATTTTCTTCACAAAAAGTGCACATTTTTTTTTTAAATAAACAAATACAGGAAAATACCGACAAATGGTGATAGTGACGCTGAAGCTTCATCTGTGGATTCTATGACGTTCACCACGTTACATATAGTTAAGCCCTGCATATAGTGTTGATCCCCCAATATCGTAGACTAAAGTCCGACATTCACGCATCATTCTTATTATTACAGGAGTTTACTATGGATGGGTAGTCTTCATGGTACGGTTTTCGTCTACCACCAATTTTAATTAATAAGCTATGACTGACATTTTACAGGTGAGGGATCAAATTCACACCAACCGGGGAGGAAGGCTCAGAAATCGATTAAAAAATATATTTTTTAAATTTCCATTGGGGATCGAACCCACGACCTATGGCTTGTCAAGCAAACCATTGAGCTATACCCACCGGCATCGGCATTATAATCGGAGTGATATACTAATGCAATCGTTCTTAACCTTTTTTAAGACACAGAGCATAATGATTTAGCTATCTGTATGTGATTACATAAAACATATTTCGATATTGCATTATTTTATTCTGTTCATTTTATTTTAAAGCACATATAACATCTAAAACCAATATATATAATTTAAAATTAATTTAAAAACTAATTTCAGCACCAAAATATAATTCACTTAATAAACTGTTTTGCAATGAAATAAGATTATATTAAAACATAATAATATAAATATTTATTCGAAGACGTTTCAAAACTATGTTTAGGCGTTAAGAAGAAATATAAAATAGGAATGAGATAGGAAATGTTGGATTATATAAGATACACTAAATTGGCACAGATATAATACTCAATATTAAAAAGAAAGAAGTTTCTGTAAGATTCTTTAAATAAATTTAGAACTGATTTACCAAAAAAATTTTTTTTTTAAATATTTTTCTATATCATAAGAATATTATTAACAACAGTAAAAATTAAATTTAAAGTCGTAAAAATGTGTTGCTCTTAAAAAACTGTTATAAACAATTGGCTTTAACCACTTCCTGGGTGTTCACACAAATAAGTGTAACAAAGTGTTTCGATTTCGGCATTCACACAAATAGGTGTGATATCTGAAGCATGTCCATATGAGCATTTCAAAATCGTCGTTTGATTTTAGGCGTTCACGCAAATACGTGTTTCATATTTCACGATTTATGACATTGAAACAAAATCAGGGTTTCTAGACCGGTTTTCGTTGTATTTATATGTGAAATATTTTTAATAAAAAATTTACTTCAAAGGATTAAAAAATAAAGTTTTTTTAAAAATATTATTGATATGCTTCAAAGTTAACGAATATAAAAATAGTTTTTTTTTGGAATTTTTTTGCCAAAATAATTTGCCGGGGAAGTGGTCAATGTAGTCAATGGTTAAACATTATGAGAGTCATCATGTTGTCAATTCAACGCCTATGATTGACACTATATATTTTTACAATCATAAATCTATTACTTATGTTTTTCGTATTTTATTAATATACATATAATATTAAATAGTTTCTTAATAATTTAGTTTATTTATGTACTCACGGTGGACTTACACATCTATGATTCAAAGATACACACGCACATTAATATTTAGTGGAAAAATAACTCGTAATCGTTTATATTATTTTATTTTTATTGATTAGTGGAATTGCGACAACACTGGCCAAAGGCCAACTTGCTGAAGGCACTAGTGGATAATTAGATTACTAGGCTGGCAATACTGATGGAATAATACGATTTTTGAAAAGGGATTAATACTACCATAAAATATCAAGAATTAATATAATAATATTGTCAGTTTAACAGGGAAATTGTACAACATGTATCCAGCAAAAATTATCTTTTAACCCACATTTTTTGTTCAAATTTAACATCTTTCATTTTATTTAAACATTAAAAAAAAAACAATTCATGAGACCAACCAAATCAATAGATTTTGAATAAATCTGGGACTAAGCCACATAAAATTTCATCTATTTTGACAACTCTATGGTGGATGTACATTTTTTTATAGTGCTCAAGGAATTTAAACAGTTTTATAAGTAAGGTACACAGAGTAAATTTAGATGCATTTAGGAACGATAGTTAAAAACTGATTATTTAAAAAAAAGTTAATTGTTGTAGATCACAATGCTCAATAGTGAAGAATACTACTTTTAAGCATCTTCTTATTTGGTCAGTATCTAATTCATTAACGGTTAGTAGAATTTAAAAAAATGTGCAGTAATTAATTATAATTACACCTATTATTTTAAGACTGATAATAAATAGGAATGATTACAATAAACAAATTGTTCTATATTTTAAATACCATTTTGTTATTTTTTTGTTTAAATAAATATTGCAAACTAAATTAGTTACTGACCAATTAAATGGATGATATTTCAATCGAAAATATTTTTAAAAATAATATTAAATAACTTTTTAGGTTTTCACGGCCAGATTTGGTATTGTAGCTTTTGGGTTTAGTGGCGAATTTCCTTCCAATATTTCGACCACCATTGCAGGGGTCTTCTTCAGGGTTGATAACTTTGTGATGAGTTGTTGTCTTGAGGTTGTACAGCCGTCTGCCTAACGTACCCCCACGAGGTCATGACGGAGAGTCGTGTACAGTGGGTATGTTCTAAGAAGTGTACCTCCACTGAGAAGTCATCAACCCTGAAGAAGATCCCTGCTTTGGCGGTCGAAATGTTGGAAGGAAATAATTCGCCGCACACGGCTAAACCCAAAAGGCACAATACCAAAACTAATATTAACAACATGAATTTCAGTTATCATTAAGCTATCTTCAGTAATATTTGTAAAAATCTAGAATACGATAACATGGAATTTAAAAATACGTGAAGTTAAACACATAACCAAAAGTGCCGCTTATCTAAATTACTATTATATTATTATGGCGATGAATTTTGCCACATTAAAAATAATCTATTCCACATTACAAGGTGTGAAAATTATTTAAGCACTAAACAACATAAGTAGTGGGTTTTTGGTTGAACAGTGTGCGACAAATCTGCTTACTATTTTGACATTGTGTAATTAAACAGCTGTTGGCCTGAACTGGACTTTTCCCACCATACGCTAGGGTGGTAAAACACCATAAAAAAATATTAGGCCATCAGAGTATTTCTTGGTGCATTCTGTACTGAATTTTTAGAAAAAGTTTGGACAGTTCTGTATTTTTGGCACAATTATACAACCGATTGTACAGTGTTTTACCCAACCCGGTTGTTTCTTTATCCTCGTGTTTTGACGATGGCGAGTATGGATGTTGCTCACGGTCTCCAAAAAGCATCAGCTGCGAGATGCCCAGCATCAGCGGGTTCAATGTTTCTGGTTCGGTTGCTTTATTTGCATCATCGACAATGCAGCACAAAAAACGTCCCTTCGAGTTGTGTAATTTGCTTGAACTTAAGTTGGCAAGGGGAGTGACTAAGACATCAGCATTTTCTACAATAATATACTCTGATTTTCTAATAATCTGCTGCTCTAATGGTTTACAGTTTGTCCTAGTTGCATATCTTCTGGATTTACTTTCATCGCTACTCATTGATGTTAACAGGTGTTGCTTGTTGTTATTACAATAGTGTTGAGCCGTATTGTAAGATTGACAGGCTACAGCCCTTGGATCGCTTGACTTTATGTTGCCCAGATGGATAATACGGAAGCAGTCATTCTTAGAGGCGCTACTTTGATACATGAAGGTAGTGAAGTCTCCTGGAAGATGCACTAACATAGGTTAATGTCAATAGTCTTTCTTAGATGGTTGTGAAATAATATGATTATTTGTGAAAGATTTAAATGATGGCAAAATAATATAGATTACTTCACTGCAGACATGAGTATGCATAACATGATTCAAGAAATGCTAAAACCATGAAAAAAAAAATGTCAGCACACTGCTCAACCTAAAAGACGTGAATCATAAATTAAGCAATGAATACCTACACACATATATAAAATTAAATAATATTTAAAATACAAAACTAGCAAAGACCTAATTATCTATGACGTGTTTATAATATTATTTATTAGTTTATGAATGACAGTTGCCACATATTTCATATTAATATTAAAAAGTACATAACAAATACATTATTCACTAGCGTTTCTTTATTCTAATGACAATTCAGTGATACCAACAACAAAAATACAATAACCGCATGCTCCTTGTACTCTTTAATATTCAATAAATTTCAATACTAAAAGAATCTACTAAAACTATTTTGTAAATCAAAATTTAACTTTTTAGATGCGACGTGCCTATATATTGACATGATATTGTAACGGCGCGCCACATCAAGATTTTATCCAACAGGGACACGCATTCCCATATGTTTATCAAGTTTCGTATCGTTATATACTGCGAGCAGTTTTCTATGGCCTTGGCTATATCGCACTCTAGCGACATAAAATGTCATGCCGATATATAGGCAAGTCACATCTAAAGAGTTAAGTAAAAAGTTTAGAATGTTTTGAATTGCTGGGCCTTTCTTTCTGGGACTAAAAATATAAAGTTATTACTTTCATATCGATTGTCTACTTTATAATTAATGTATTAAAACATTGTATTTTGGAATGAATCAGAAATAAAAAATATTTGGGAATAATATTTGTAACTGCTTATTTTCAAATTTCACTATTTCATTAATATTTTTTAAAATATTGATGCCCAGTCTTTTTTATCATCAAATTATTACAATATTTTACTTATATTTTTGGAATATTTTGTTTTATAAATCAAAATTATAAAAAATATAAAAGTTGTACATTACAATTTATTGTTACATTATTTGTACATTCAAGATTGTCCTTTTGATTTTTTTTAATTGCAATTGAAGAGAAACAAACATGTAATCATCCATTACTTGAAAAGCAGCAATGGTTTATGATCCCCTGCGGCAACAACTCCATAATTGAAAATATAGTGAGGAAATTAAATCCTCAATAAAAATTCAAGTGAATACTTTAATAGGTATGAAGTTATTTGCTAAATGGCAATACAGATTTTTTTTAATTGTTTAGCTTCTTTATTTAAATTTTGCACAAACCCTCTGTTTAAATTATAAATATAATAAATTACAAAACATCTCATCAGCCACATAGGACATACTATTATATGATATATTTTCTTATGGATCTAACGAGCATTTCGCACATTTGCATTTCGAAATCGATTATAAAATTGCGCCAGTTCATTTTTATAATACGATACTAAATTATATGGATTAGATAATGAAAATAACTTAACTAATGCTTATTTGAAGATAATATTTAAATGCTTGATATAAAGTAAAAGCAAAAATATTACTAATTTAAACATTTTCATTAATGTGAAGTCGGTGATTGTTTCACCAGTGTTGCCAAACTACGGTATATGTCACCTGAAATACCTAACGATATTATTTTTACGCCTAGAAAAGTGTGGATAATATGTTTTAATTGTAGATTTCGATCTATTTTCACATATTTATTTCAGTTATTAGAAAACCAATACATACACACTACGTTATATATATTCTTTGTAACAAATCTCAGTATATGGACCAATCAAAAAATATGAATGAACTATATTTTATATTTTATATTTGAATTACGTAACATTAATCACCGCAAGGAACATCAATTAGCTGCTATGTTTTTTGCCTTTTTAGAAGTTGCAGTAAATGTGATTGCATAAAGAAGTTAGTTCTTGGAGGTTAAACAACCCTAAGTAAGCGGCAAATCAAATTATTTCGATGAAAGGTATATTTGAGTTTGGTCCACATGTTGGATGAGGTTACTTCTATAGTCAGTCAATGTCTAATTGCACATCTGTTGATGAAACGTAAGGTTCATTAATTTACAGTATTATTGCATCGGTATTGGACGTATGAGTCCTTCAAATCTTAAGGCATGTGTTTGGGAGGGAGTTAAACATCGGAGAAAAGACTTGGTGATGTAAAGACCAAGGAATTTGATAAAAGGGCCACCGTAAACTGCCCTTAGGGGTCTGTATTACTTCTCACACCTCTTCTTTATTGAACGAGACATAAGCATCCCGAAATTATTCAAATACAATCTGTAGAAGACTGTTAAGCAGGCATTTTTAATACATATATATTCCTGATTTGCTCAAACATCACCGCAGTCAATTCTTTAACACTGTTATAAAATATTTCAAAAATCATATCGCCTCCAATTTGTCTTTACAAAAATACAGAATATCCGTTTACTTTATTTATCAATGGATGGAATATTATTAAAAATATTCAGCAAAAAACGTAAAAATCGCCTGCATTTGAAACATACCAATAAAACATGACATTCTATTACCCTTACTAGGCTACCCATATTGTTTTATGGCTGACCTTCAGACTGTTCAGTAACCTGATTTATTATTAATACCTAAACATTCTGTACAAAACTCTTCCTAGCCTACCTTATCAGTTCACGACGCTTACAACACTCAATTGCGACATAATTGTCAGTTCTTTATCGACTATTTGAATATTTTATTACACTTGCGACACTAACACTTACATGAGGCATTTCACATCAAAAGCGGACATATCCAAATGGAGATATCGGCATTTGAAAATAAAGCACCCACATTAGAGACTTTTACAACCACAAAAACGAATACCATGTAAAAATCTTGACCTTAACCTAGTGGATGTATAAAAGTGGGAGCTTGAAGATTCACTACTAAATGGAGTTTATAACAGACTACCAGATCTTGGAAAATAGAAGTTAGTTAACAACTTCTTTGATCAGAGATAGTTGGAGATGACACTAGCAGAAAGTCAAGTTTTTCTTGAAAATTAATTTAATATTTATAAATATAAAAATTAAATAACTCTTGTCGTTTGAAAAGTCTCATAGACAACACACAAATCCAGCTGAAAATATTTACCATAAATTCCGTACATCATAATCTATAATTAGATAAGGGGAAGCTCCAAATTTACTCAATATTAATCAATTTTACAATTCACAACATGTTTTATAGACACGTATTTGTATTACTAAAAATAACAAATAGATTGTGAAGTTGTAGTAAATATATGCTTTTGGCACAATCACATTACATACGAAGCAATAGAAAATACTAACCCTATCAGATTCATTGACTAACCCAATCTACCTATACTATTAATCCAAATAATGTATGTAGGTATTACAATGTTACCAACACTACGAAAATTCGGAAGGAAAAAAGTTTTCCATCCAAAAATATACTTTATAATTCAATTACAACTTTTACATAGAAATAATGAACTTAAGAATTGCACTGTCTAGCTAATTATTTTACATATATGATATGGAAAGAAACATGTCACTTTAAATGACTTTGAATTTTAAGATATAATTATAACGATTACTTTATCATAGAATGGTCACCGAAAATTGCAGCAGGAACTTCTGTCAGCTGCCAGGTTCTTTGCACTGTTATTTTTTCACTATAAACAGATTTTTAAGTCCCCTACAGAAAAAAACATTACTCAAGTAACGTTCCATAAAAAATCAACAACTAACCTACCAAAAAATGTATCTAAATTTTGCAAATTTGATTCCCAAATTACCTTCTCATTCTTATCGTTGGTAAACAACAGACAATACAAAACTCGTCTTATAAACACACCATAATTTGAATTTTTTTCAAATTCTTATTACAGTCTTCCTTCAATAATATCGTGTCTTTTTTTTCCTTCCAAGCAATGTCCAAATAAAATAGTAATTCAATAAAATAAAAAAAATCTCAAATTATTTATATTTCGAGTGGATCTAATTCACTCTGTATAATTGATAAGAGCATTTTCTAATAGATTCCAGTCAAAATGTATATAATGTGAAATAAAAGTAGGTATTTTAATTTTTAAATTAAATTACTATAATAATAAGGAAAGTCTTGTGAGGCACTATTACAGCGATCTCCGCATCAATCGACGACCATGCAGTAGAGCGTGTAACCAGGACATGCACGCTCCATTATCACACTCTATTCACACAGTCCAATACCTTATTATTTTCTGAATATTGTTCACATCATTATAAACACATATTAGTATGAATTTAGATCATGCAAATACTTACGGGGATGCACGAAAGATCCTAATCCTCGAAGTATTGTAGATAGTAAGGAAAAGTTACAGTGATGTATTAGTGCTTTCCTGCATGTATTTACTTTGCAAATTGACTTGTGACAGTGATGTTATCGTTTCAAAGTCCGTGATCACATCTTCTCCAAGCACAAACCACCCACAAGCCGATAGAGTCATCTCACACTTGCTGAACTTATTATAGCAAAATTTAAAACTCATTCCTAAATGCCATCGGTACGCTTTGGAATGCTCTTCAACAATCGTTGTTTCCACGATATCTTCAACTGATCAATATAATACGCTTGCAATTTCTCAAACGCAACAAATCTTTTCAGCATGCAGCATCCAGCCTTTTATAGAGACTACGTTTTTCAATTGTTATGCTCTACTGCGTGAGTTTTATTAAAAAATAAACACTCACTCAGCACTATACACCTTAATCACGTAAGACATGTGTTCATAGACAAATAATAAAGATAAGTGTCCTTAATGTTACTGTTCTATCAAAGTCTCTGGTTGCATCGTAAACACCAGTCCCTTACTCTGAACCTCTCCATCTAATCGATGGGTTCGTGGCACAGAGTGTCATCAGGGCTGGCGCTCCTTGTCCGCTATCTCTTCCCAGCGGCGAGGGCCCGGCGCCTCGCCGTCTGCCGCTGATGCTCGAACTCAAAGTCTTCTTCAGACAGTCCGAGGCGCTCCATCTGAGGCAGCAGATACTCCTCGGCGAGAACCCCCGGCGGAGGATGACGCAGCAGCTGTAGAGTCTCACACAGTCCCCCGGC
Organism: Glossosoma conforme; assembly: GCA_022606575.1. Taxonomy (NCBI): domain Eukaryota; kingdom Metazoa; phylum Arthropoda; class Insecta; order Trichoptera; family Glossosomatidae; genus Glossosoma; species Glossosoma conforme. The sequence continues at coordinate 398,592 of JAGTXR010000295.1, forward strand.
TTGCTTGCGGGCTTTGCTTGAGCCCAGCGTTCCAGCCAAGATGACCAGCGATGCCTTGAACAGCACCTGAAAAAAGAAAAAAATATATCAATAAGTGAAGTGACAAACATTACTATAAGCTTTTGTACGTAGCGCTTTTTCAGTGGATTTATTAATCAATTTTCAGATAATAAGTATAAATTTTAATATTTATTTAGAAAACCAGTCATGTATGGTTTTCAAATCGAATCTAATAGATTATACATATATATTTATATAATTTTGAACATTACAACAGTAGAATATCACTGCATTATGTCAGTCAAACATTTTTGCAAGTTCATAGCCGCTACAGATCTAATAGATCTAATTTGTACATTGTATTTGTGTTTGCTATCTAAAATTGTCTTGTTATATTTTTTTAGTAAATTTGTCTCTCGTCACACTGAAACATATTTATGTTTTAACCCTTTGGTTACTAAGCGTCAAATATTCGACGGTCGTTTCTCGTGCGAAAAAGATGAAGATTCGAATATTCGATGCTCATCTAAACATTTTTTTAAGGTTTATATATCAAATACTAATGGATTTTTTTTTGGTATTCCATAAAAAAGATTTGGATCTTTGATATTTGAATAATATTAGTTTGAAACATATCATACGTATTCATACTCCAAGCTTTTAAAATGTGTTGTTAGAAAGTCATCATAAATAACTAATCCATAAATTGGATCCTTTGGTTACTAAGCGTCCAATATTTGCGGCTCATCTAAACACAAGTTGACATTAATAAAGATTTATTATTTACATCATATATGATCTCAAAATCAAAATTTCAGTTTGGATACTTTATTTTTTGGTATATATATTTTTTTATTGGCAAATATAATTATTATTGATGAAATTTTTATTTGCTTAATCTGAAGTATGAACTGTTTGGAATGAACATTATTTTTATTTTTACAATCTAGCGTAAAAAAGATAAAATTCATGTTAATTTTTTAAAGTACTAAAAAATGCTCCAAAATCTGTTTTTTTCTCAAGTTCGCTAAGAAAATTCTTAGTAACCAAAGGGTGTAATAATAGGTCAAGTGACAAAATTTGACTGAGACACATATGGCGACGATTTGTGGTAAACATATACCTACAGCTAGGGAAAGTATTGAATTCAGTAATCTAAAAAAAATAGAATAAAGTCATTTTAAAAATATGTACATAAAAATAACTAGCAAATTACAAATATAATAAATAGAAAATAAAACAAATGAAGGAGAATTCAGTCTAGCAACAGGAATACTAAAAAATTAGCAAGATTAAATACTGGACTCGAAAGAACATGACTTATACTTGATGAGGGACAGACCAGTTACAGTTCCACATATCTAACTAGTTGCTCTTCTCAACGCTAAGCAGTAACTAGGTCATTGAAAGTATAGTTTAAAATTATCCACATAGCAAGTGAGTTGCTCGTACCTTGACCCCCTCGCACAGGAAGCAGTCCCACACGCGCAGCAGACAGTCCCAGGGCAGCGTCCTGGTGAGCGCGCACAGGAACCACTCTGTGGCGTACAGCGCGGGCTCCACGCGGTGCTTCACCAGGTGGCGGTGAACAGCCGGGGCCGTCCTACGCAGCAGGGCACACAGCATGTCTCCATCACGCTGGAGCACCTGAAACATAACAGTCGTATCAGTATTTGCACATCAAACTGATATCAACTCGATATGGCACTTTCAGGCTGATGCAGAAATGCCTTGATATATTTTTTTTCTTTTATGTAAACACATACAGTAGAATACCAACAGATGGTGATAGTAATTCTGAAGTCTCATCTGTGGGATTCTATGACGCACGTGGAGTGTTGATCCGCCAACGTCATAGACTACAGCCCGAGATTCACGCATCATACTTTATTATTACAGGAATTTACTATGAATGGGTGGTCTTCACGGGACGACTTCCGTCTACTAGCAATTTTAATTAATAGACTATGACTGGCATTTTAGGGGTGATGGATTAAATTCACACCAACCGGGGGTATTTTAGAGCTCATAAATCGATTAAAAATCCATTTTTTTTTAATCTCCATCGGGGATCGAACCCACGACCTTTGGCTTGCAAAGCAAATGCTTTGACTATTGAGCTATGACCGCCGGCAATATGCGATCTTTCCTCTTATTGTAGTTCACTTCTCTGAAACGGACGTATAAAAATGTTAGCCTAAGTTTTAGATTTAAGTAGTTTTAAGACGGAGCGTTTTCATGCGCCATTTTGTTTATTTGGTTTTGACAGTCGCTACGTGTCATACGGGGGCGGTTAGTTCCATAGATAGCCGATCTCTAGTATGATAAGCAAGCGCTTTGCCTCTAAGCCATATCTGTTAGCAAACACTGTATCGCAGAAATAATGGTTCATCTCAAACAAGGAAACAACACATTATATACTTGTATGGGAAAAAAAAACATTTACATATTCAAATACACATGACACAGACTCATGTACACGCTCTATGTTTTCCAGATCTCTCAACATCCTGGGTCGGCCGGGTCCTGGTTGAGTTAAGTTTGATCCCGTCGACTCACACTCCGGCACCCAATTCTAAATCGTTTGGATTGATGGAGGTTAATTTGCAATCCGTGTGTTGTAATGAGAACAAAATTTCTATCTATCTTCAGTTACAGAATTGTTGTTTCGTTAGTATTCACAAACGTAGACCGGAAGTTGTGTTTCATTGAATGACACCATTGCACTAAATCCCTATTGGCCGCTCTCGCGTATGGAACCCTCTCTGGACCGATACCTACACCTGCACGGAAGTAACAGACTCTTCAAATGTGAAGAGTTTATTGGTCCAACCTGTATATGCTTTACCGAACCTACTTTGCCTACCTCCAGACCAGGGTTGTAGTAGCCGGCCAGGTACTTGTCGGAGATGCTGACCAGGCACCAGAAGGCCTGCACGCCGGGCATGTGCATCAGCAGGAAGGCGGCCACGGGCGCCTGCGCCTGGAAGTATCCCACCTTGGGGTTCAGCACCGAGTACGCCTTCAGCACCGACAGCAACTCCTGCTGCCTGCAACAACATATACACACAAATCAACACAAAATTCACACCAACCTGGTATTGTGGCTTTTGGGTTTAGTGTGGCATAAAAAATATTGGTTCAAGAAAATTCACCACACACGGCTAAACCCAAAAGTCACAATATCAAATCTGGCCGTAAAAACCTAAGAGGTTATTCACAACAAACTGTTATTTAAGCAATTAACATTTTAAACACCTAAACAAGTCCTTGCACGGTATTGTGGCTTTTGGATTTAGCCGTGTGTGGTGAATTTTCTTGCACCAATATTTCAACCGCCATTAAAGGGGTCTTCTTGAGGGTTGAAGATTTTGTGAAAAAAACCCCTGAAAAAAAATATATATTCGAAAAACAAAATTCAAATTTTGTTCCAAATTTGAATCCTAATATTATGTTGAGTATTTTTCAGGGCTACACACACATGTGATGTCTGGTATCATTATATATGTTGAAAATGGACCTAAATTTAAAGACTAGTATATTTGTGTGCTTAGGGATGTGGTTAAGCATATAAAGCAATCTTCACCATATTATATAAATAAAAAAACATAATTCTCCTATATTTACTCTATTGTACATATCTGTATGGAAAAATAATCTGAATCATAGCAACACTGAATTGTTTGATTCCTAGCATGAGTGTGTGTGTGTGGGGAGTGCACATATTATATTATGCAAGTGTGTTGTTAACACATGGGCGCTCAATTAGCAGCTGCGGCCATCTCCTATCTAGGTTAAATGGTCCACTCACATTGCCCAGCCATAAAAATGCGCTCAATTGATTAAAAATGTAAATTTATTCCTATGTACAAAAATATAATTATCAATTAATCTCTCTCTTAATTAAAATGTTCCCGATGGCTGAAGATGGCCGACTGCTGCTTTGTAAGAGAGTTAATTAACCTTCTGTTGCCGGTGATGTGTAACTAATACACATTTTTTTTTATGGCTTTAATATTATTTTCTATAAATATAATCAATTCTGGGTATAAAATGTAACTTATACAGTTATAAATGTAACTTTTACGCGTGTATATGTAACTTCAGATAAATAATTTATCTGCAGTTACACATATATACATTCTATTTACTAGAAAGTCCCAAAGCTCGCTAAACAGAAGACTCCACGAAATTACTTCTACAAACAAATTCGTGGAGCTCATGTCGGAACTGGGCTTCTCTCAAGTGGAATATATCAATATTCGAGGCGATATGGTTGACCAGTTTGAACACCCTCCCAAGAGGCATAGTCTCTGGCAGGTTAGTAGTACTTCTAGGGAAAACGAACAATCTTTGCTTCCGTATCCTTAAATAATTGTCAGAGAAAAACAAACCAATTTCCAACAAAATATCAGGATTTCTGAATACGCCGTGTACTAGCCAAAAGAAATGCATACTCAAACACACATCTCTTCTAGTTCTCAACTTATTGCATCCCAAGATACCCCATATAAAGTTAGATGGGTACAGCCATGTATAATATCTATACATCCTCATGTAAAGAAACCTCAGGATTTTTTTTGAGCTCTCTCCAACATGCTATATTCATACTCGTGGGGAGCCCAAAAAATTGATCTCAAGTATGCTATGAACCAATGCATTTTACAGTACGATCAATACTTTAGTAAAGTCCTGGCACTATGCAGAACAAATCCTAACATCTTTAGTGCCCTTCCACATACAGCTTTAAAGTGAGCATGAAACGTTAGCTTAAAATAATACACAAAGGTCTCTGATGGATGATACTCGTGGGATGCCAATACCACCCATACTGTACCTATGGTATACCATCAGATATGCACGCAAATGGAACTGGAATGGACTTTACCCGCCTCACACCCGCATCACACCGGAAGACAGTTAAGTCTCCGTGATGATGCGCTCATTCAGATTATGCAATAGCTACCGTAAGTTTCATAGCCATGGGATGAACGGTATGACAGCACATACAATATGAACAAAATAACATTGATTTTTATAGATTAGTTCGGGATTTTAATAAAACTACCATTTATGTATTATATTATTAATACTATGGTGTATTATACTGCAATAATTGTGTATTTTAGTTCCAAGTTATGTATATTATGAGGTTATAAATATATATAGAATTAGGAGAAAATAATCTATTTATGTATATATACTTACTAATCAGTGATAAGAACACATTTCTTTAAAATAAATAAAGTTACTTAAACACCCATACAAGATAATATTGAAAAAAAAGTGTACTTTCATTGAGAAAATGCTATAATTTCCCAAGTATGGACATGTATTATTAGTCAATGATGGATGACATAACTGGAGCATATTATGCGACCCTAACCTCCAACACAATCACTATGACATGACTAAGAAGCTCATGACCCGAGCAGATAGACTATCAATGATATCATTCTGAATTGATTCAGTTTCTATTCATAAAATAAATATATCTGAAGGATTACGGTTTTGTATGTATCTGAGGTAAGAGGTCACCAACAAATAGAGCTTGTGACATAAGTTACTAGTATCAAAACATTGCTGCATTTGAAGAATAAAATTATTGATATTACTCATCAAGTGTTTTACTACAAATGTGTAATTCATCATTGGATATTTTGTTGCTTTAGCTAAATGACACAAGTTGCTAAAGATATTTTTTTGAAATCTCTCTCACAGATTAAGAATTTAACATCAAACACCAAAAACATTAAGTTGCTACTACGAATTGGCAATTCTAAACAATAAAAAATAAATAACTTAAGGAAGGTATTATGATAATCTAACTATTCACATCTTAACTCAACAATCTTAGCACGTAATAAAATATTTAGTCAATATAAATTGTAATGAGTTTTAAATTTGAAATTTATTTTATTTTATAATGCCTGTGTGGATATTACATTTGAAGCTCATTTTTTTATGTGATTCAGACAAATATCCGTTCCCTTAAATGTCTGTTAGACCAAGTGTCTTTTCAGATAAATGTCTATTAACCTTACACCCTTAGGACTGTCTACACCCGGTCTTCCATCTTGTTCAGCTGGCGCTGAGCAGGTACGCGTTTTTTTCAAAATAATACTAGAACCAAAATTCTTATGACGAAATTTCTCATATTTTTATTTCAATGTGACATCCCCGTTTACTCAAGGAATGACTCCATGTCGCCGGGATCGTCATCGGGACACGTGATGGAGGGATAAGGAGCAGATGAGCAACATCAAGTGCTTTATGGGTTAAGCCAAATGTTCTTGTCCTTCAAAAGACGTTTTGCAGCAATTTGTCCACTGGCCAAACGTACACGTATGTCGGTATAAATTGCTTTCAGTAAAAGTTTTGAGTTGTCCTTTGTTTTAAAAACTCAAGTTCTTCGTCCAGTTAGAAGGAGGACATGAAAAGAACTGCACTTGGTGCCCCCTGGGAAGGGAACCTCGGACCTTCATCTTTTTAAACCAGCGACAAATCATTTTATAGATGTGGGATACTCACCCTGGGCCCTCCTCGCTAACGAACATCTCGTGGTAGGGGAACTGCCTGTGCAGGTCCTTCTTGATGTCCTCTAGGCACTTTGGATCTGGTGGTTCGGCCAGCAGCTGATCGTAGAGGCGCGGATGGCGCTCCAGCAGCAGCTGCCCCCCGCACAGGAAGAGCCAGGCTCTCGGGCGCACCGAGGCGGGGATGCCCTTGCGGCAGCGCTCGCGCACCTTCCGGTAAGACTTGCTCATGAAGGCCTCCCAGTTGTTGAGCATGCGCAGCCACTTCTGCTCGCGGCGGAGGATTGTTCCCGGAGAAACGCTCTGCCGACTGGAAATTAAAAAAAAAGTATCGTTCAATTTGAATTAAAAAAAAAAACAATAATATTACTCAAGAATGGTAAGATAAAACAAAATTACAACCCATCAAAATAAAATTAAAAGGTAATTTAGAAATTATTCCACATTTCTTTATTATAGGCATGTTTTCGCTACGTCGGGTAGTCACTGTCAAGTCTTGAAAATGGTCCATAATATTAAAATAAAATTAAAAGATAATTTATTTTTATATGGAATTCCACCAAGAATTATCGATCGAAAAAATCGAAAAAATTAAAAATAACTACCTATCTAATCATGCAACAAATCTCAATAAGAATACTCTACCTGAAACGGAACTCTCTCGAATGATTTAGAAATAAGTACCTAGTATAAACATCTTACTATATATTTTCTTGCTGAGGAAATTAACCAAAACTTTTTTAAGACAAAAAAGTGCGTTAATATTTTTGACACTTTATTATCGGAGGCAAAAAAGGGACTTTCATTTTTCGATCACTAAATATTTTTACTCAGCAAATTTTTGTAAGGGTGAAGTTACTTCTGAATAATGATAAATACATCATAAAAAAGGTTGAGAGCCGCTACTTGAGTTGAATTAACCTTGAACAATGACAATATCACATTGCAAGCGCGGTTTAGATCACCGAAGTAAAGCAGCATTGAGCCCGGACCAAAACATGGTTGCTAACCACGTGTCATTGGAATAATGTCGGAAGCGTTGGGCTAATCATCCTTAAAAATTCCGATTAAAAAAATCGCCCAACATATTTCTCACATACTACAGCTGCAAGTCCCCGGGCCTTGGATATCATCGGGAACCGTATATGTATCCAGTTCAACCTTCGAATGCAGAAATGTTTTGGGACAAGGCATGGACAGTGGGCAACTGACATACAAGTAACTGAGCGGCGCTAATTTGTGGTGATTAAATGTTCCAAATATATATAATCGTGTCGGAAACAACAGGGTCTGTCTGCCCAGAAGTGGGCGACGTCGATGGCGTTACTGCCGGCCATCGTCAGGTCTTCCTGGGTGCAGCTATTCGAGCACAACGCACACTCCAGAAGGTGTGACAGGGTCTGCGCCACGCCGCAGTCACATTCAGTCGGTCCGCTGTAGAACTGCCAGGCTTTCATTTGTGTCCTCGTCTTGCAAACTCCGGTCCGAAGTCTGCCCTCCATATATTCCATCCCTGGTCATGTCCAGAGGCTAGGTCCTCTTTCGGGGCAATCCAAGTATTCCCCTCAGTTGCGCCTCTCCACATGTTCAGCCGCAGGGTGGCCTCAGGTATCACCAGTTCCGTTGTCGACTGTAGGAAACTTCTTCTTGATTTGAGCCGTGTGGTTATCTTTTGATACCCAAACATAGGGTGGAGTGCGTCGTGGGTTGCTTTGTTCCAAATATGGAACGGACATGGAAGAAAAATCCATATTATCTATCATATAATCCATATATAATATAATCTATAGAGCAATAGTATACCTTCCAAGTACTCCCTCACAGTCTAAAAATAAATTATCTCGCAAATTGAATAACACTGGTAAATATTCATACATCGGCTTTAGTTAGGCAGGCCGGCTGGCTATAGAGCATCATGTATTATTAATAGGCATGTGTTTGCTCACACTTTATGTGTGCATATGAATTTCGAGTGTGTTTTAGACAGGCTTAAATAAAATAAATATCGCAACAGCAAAAATAAAACGTTAATATGTTGCTTCAAAGTTGCAAAAGGTACATGAAAAAATAAAAAATAAAAATTACCATAGTAAAAAGTCTTTTCAAAATAGAGGATTCCTCTGACGTTCGAACATTAAAAAAAAACCCCGCGAAATATACTTATTTGTAGGTTTTTCTTGGTTTGGCGAAATACTTAACATCTCGATGTTTTAAACTTGTATTATTAGCCCCATACCAGCTGCGACATGGAGAATTTCTCTTACTTTCCTATATTTAGATCGCTGTTTCAAGGGTCATCTTCAAGGCTGATGAATGTGATGTCGGAGAGAAGGAGAAATTCGACACACACGGCACAATCCAATAATATCAAATATGGCCGTAAAACCTAAAAAAATACACGGGTACTTTATTGTAGTTTATTCTCTCCTATAGCATTCTGCTCTCTCACCTCATCATTCCACACAAAATTAAACTATCGTACCATCAATATTCTAAGTAAGTACCTGTTGTCAAAATCTTTTTTTTTCCCTTACAGAAACATTACAAATTTGAACAACTCAATTCATTTCTGAAGTACAATAATAATTAATCCTAAAATAAAAAAATACAATATATGCAAATATAGGTACTTATGATTAAGTCCTGAGAACTAAGTAATAAAGACAAGCAACAGAAGGTCCCAATGCTCATCAAACAAATTATTCCTCCAAAGAAACTCGTGGAGTTCATGTCTGAGTTGAGCCTCCCTTACGTGAAATATATCAACATCCGAGGCGATTTGGTTAAACACCCTGATCCCTTTCCCAAGAGGCATAGTCTATTATCATTATACAGCTGTATTGGGGATTTTAGTAGTATAGGCGGCACTTTGTTTTGATCGATTATAACGGACACAGATGTTGCTCTTAAAGTTAAAAGAAATTCCGACGTTCCCAATGCCAGGCCATGTTTCTCAGTGACCTGTACGGCAAGATATCTGAAACTTTCGGCCTTCGCAATACACAGGCGCCGTTGCATAGTAACTGAGTCTTTTTTAAAATGAATTTGCATACGCCTTTAAGCCTTGAGAGTTTGCTTGGCATCCTGTCTAAGATGTATTGTAGAAGTGCAGTAGAGTAGTGTTTTGTTATGACAACGCACCGAAGATATAAAATATTGACACCTAATAAATAATGGCGTGTTGTAAATTCCGCTTCGGACAGTAAAAATAATTTCAAAACGCCTGCAATATCGCAAATCGAAATGCAAACATCGATTGCGAGTGCATAATATTGTAACAATCGGTATCGCAGTGTAAATATTACAGAACATTAATTAAAACCCATATCAATATAACAAGGATTTCGATAAATGAGTTTGTTTCAGTATTACGGAATTCTAAAAAAATATTTCTTTGTTTCAGTCATGCGTTTCGTAAAGCGTCAGAGTGATCAACTGCCTCCCTTAACCCTTTCGCATCGGTAGCCGTTATATGCCGTCTAAGATTCCCCTGCCGTTGACATCGGTAGCCGCGATATATCGTTTTGCTACTTTCTTAGAAGAGCTTTTTATGCTTCATCTGATAGCTAAAGGATACAAGAACCAATGTGATATGAAAATAGACCAGATAAGCACATTTATGCTTCAAATACTAGATTTATAACTGACGGTTTAATTTGTATTCCACCGAGCCGTAATGAAAGGGTTAAAAAACAGAAAATGTATTCACACTTTGATAAGAGCTCGCTTTTGATTTACGGAACAAACAGCCGACTAAGGGACAATGACCACGGAAGTTGAAAATGGCGGCAATTTAGGACGACCATTTTCTGCAACCAGGGAGCAGATAGTGAAGAAGATATTAAATCAAATTTATGTACAGCGGCGTATTTAGTCATTTTGCCGCCCGGGGGTTTCCTCGAATGAGTTACATATACAGAAAAAAAAAGATCTAAAAAAAACATTACAATGCGATATGTGACATTTATCTTGAAAAAGAGTTGATAGATGACATCGCAGTCAGTGCGTCTTTTCGGCAATCTAACAAGGAGATAACGAGCTACAGAAACACTTTTAAAAAGATAGATCAGAGGTTCTTAAACGGTGCTACACTGAGTACCATAGCTTCACGAGCGTATCCTATAGAAATATATTTAAAAAAAATGATAAATTTGAAGATCGATAGTGGAAGATATTTTATATTTTTATTACCATATCCGTTTCATAACATATGGCCACCACAAAATGCCACTGTCCATGCCTCGTCTCAGGACATCTCACGACCCGAAGGTCCACATGTTTTTTTTTTAGTTTCCGATAACCTCCAGGGAAGAAGCTAGGGGACTTGAAAAGATGGCAACTTTAGTAACCGAGGCATAATTTGGCTGATTTATTAACAAAGATTTTAAAGAAGATTGGATGATCAGCATGACGCTTCCGAGACTTGCATTATTTGGTCCTAGTGAGCGACTCAGCTCAATATTTTTTTTTTTCGTTTTGGGAGTTTTTTTCCTACAACAATCACGAATATGCGCACACAATAACTCATGAAAGCTTCACCACAATCGGATGAACGGTATGTAAAAGATGAACAAACAAACATTTATTGTAAAATTATATTACATATATAATAATGCATTGTTTTGACTTGTAAGGCTTAAGAGGGTTCGATATATAGTACATACTATCGAATTCTCGGCTAATTTTCCTTGTCGCACGTTCTTCCGTGTTTGCATTAAAAAAACCAATGCCGACACCAGAACAATAAGCCGACACACACAAGTCTATGCAATAAAGATACTAGCTGTGCGATAAGAGCGCGGTTTTACGATGCCCGGGTACAGCAGCGTTATCTATTTGGGTAGATCAATGCGAAGGAACGACACACAACACATACGGGTGAGAACATCCATATGATAAAATGTAACATAGAGCCAAAAAAGAAACTGTTTCAATCATACAATGACTGCTTGGCATTCACCAGTGCTTAGAAAGGAAACAAATATAATACAATTTAATTTGGGCAAGTTTTTGGATGGATTTCAAACACCGTAAGACCACGTTTCGAAAAAAAATGTTTCGAATTGAAATGTGTATTTCAAACTTGTCAAAGTCCATTTTTAACTTCTACTAGTTTGTCCTCAATAATATAATCAGTGGATTTACCAACGTTTGATATAAGTGAACACAAGTAAATTTGGCGTAACTTTTCGGATGCAGAAAATAATAATGATATGGCAAAGATCGCGGCAGTTGAAAGTAATTAATGGCGGAAATTTACGGCGATCGTATGCTCCAGCTAGGGAGCGGATATGTAAAAGAAGAGTCACTAACATATGTTGAAATTTAATTCTAGCAGACCGCTCTATAAGATTTCTTCCAAAAGTATGTTTTCAAAATTAATAGATCGACATCTACCAAACTTCTTTAGTTACTTCCAACACCACAGGTAGACTTTGTAATGATTTCCCAAGCATGTATTTCCTCCTAAGTGAGTATGTATAATCTGAATCTCTTCAAGAAGCTGATTGATAAACACATGCAATCCCTACAATCGCATTACAAATTCTTCCCAAACGCATCGTCTAGCTGACCCGGTTGACCATCATAGACTCTAATTTGTCTACTAAAAAATAAACTCCCATGTGTTTATTTTTTAGGTATACGTCTTGCCGGCGGGTATAGCTCAATGGTCAGAGCGTTTGCTTGGCAAGCGAAAGGTCGTCTCCAAAATACGCCGGTCGGTGTGAATTTCATCCCTCACCCGTAAAATTATTATTATTATTATATTAGTATTTGTATAGCGCTCTTTTATGACCGAATGATCATTCCAAAAACGCTTCTTTGCCTCTCGGAGTAAAAAGGTGGGTCTTGAGTCTGCTTCTGAAGGATGCCTCCGCTTTAAGCTCTCTTATGCTTTCCGGTAGCGAGTTCCAGGCCATTGGTGCCGCGTAGCTGAAAGCCCGATTGCCAAATACTGTGCTAGGACTACTTCCCGTCAGCTGCAGGGTGATTCTATTTGCTGTAGTTGATCTCAGTGTCTCTCCACGCGCGCTTATTTCTGAAGGATTGATAAGTTCTGTCAAATAGCTAAAATGCCAGTCATAGCACATTTATCAAAATTAGTGGTAGACGAAAGTCGTCCCGTGAAGACCACCCATTCACAGTAAATTCCTGTGATAGTAAGGATGATGCGTGAATGTCGGGCTGTAGTCTATGACGTTGGCGGATCAATAATCCACATGCAGCGCTTAACCGTATGTAAATGGTTTTAGTGTCATAGAACGGACCACTTCGAGCACTGCTTAATGCAAAGAATTTAAATTGAAACAAACGAGTATGATTGAGAAATACCGAAGAGTAGCAGACCGAGAAGAAACAATTCCAGTTCAGACATTTTTTTGATACATACCATTCTCCTTTCGTCACATCCGCTCTCTGAACCGAGCATATGGCTACCACAGATTCAGATAATTTTACGTGATATCTAGATTCATGCTCAGGGGTAAGTTATAGTGCACTACTGTCAGCCAAGCACTCTCGGATTCAAACTCCGGATAAACCAATCTATGTTCCCGTAATTATGAAAATGGTGTAAGTCAAGGAATTGAAAAAAATTAGATATTCATTTATTTCAGTTCATATTGTTGTGAATTAATTCAATCTTCATCAATTATACACATAAATTTAAAAATCTAAATATAGCATTTTACGCAACATGAAGTTGTCACTTTCATCTGTTTTCAACCAACATCAAAACACAAACCTTTAAATATCTCAGAACGAATGAAACATGACTTACACCAACAGATCTTAAATATCATAAGATCTGTGCTTACACCACTTTCATAATCACGGGCACAAATATTGATACTAAAATATGTAGTAGAAATAAGAAGCCACTGCACTCGGGTAACTCTCAATTATTAGAGAAGATACAAAAATTAACTTTAAACTACGAAATACATGAATAAAATTGCCCTTAAGGTTAGTTAACAATCAGGACGATCACTATCGAGAGAGGTCGGCGTCACAATTAGAAAACAATTGAACACAACTGAAAAAAAACCAATAATATTCGTTTTTTTTTTTTTAATTTTGTTCCAAATTTGAATCTATTACGCTGAGTATTTTTCAGTGTTTTTCGTACCCGTAGGATGAATGTTTCGATGCCAACGTCACACACATGATGTCTGGTATCGAAATATACGATTTTCAAATATTTTATTTTACTTTATCGAGCGTCTATTGTTGGCATTAGTTATGTTATATACAAGAACATACAAATGGCACATAATCCATACATAAAATATTTTCAATACTTTATTAAAGTGTTCTCTCGTGTAATACTTTTTGTTTTGCGTCTACTGTTACCATTAAATATGTTGTACTATATATTATATGAATAGACGAAATTCAAGTCTCACATCATCCATAGATATGATATCTCTATTAATCTATGGTAGTTTATGTTATTTTTAGTTTATATTATTTCAGCTATGAAATAACTTAGGTAAGCGAGACATCCAGTATAGCAGTTGTCCCGTGCGCCAAATGTCCCGTACACCAGACGTCCAGTGCGCCCCACGTCGTTACCGATGAGTCCTTAAACGAATTGTCTGTGAACGAAATGCGGCGGAACCGTTTCAACAACAACGAAAATACTGGTATTCCTTACGTTGAACGCATAATCGTACAGCCGACGATCAATCGAGTCAAACGAGAATAATTTAAGAAATGGTGGAAGCATCAGACCGACTCGAAGTATTTCCAGTTTCTACGTTTTTTGCTGATTTTTTTCCATCATTTTTCATTCTGGTTTCGGTGCCTTTTTATCACCGTCCACTACTCACGCAGGCTCTATCGTTACACAACCAGGTAAATAAATAAATAATAAAATTCGATCCGACATTTTTTTGGAAAGCATTGCATCATTGGAGAAAATAAACACTTGTAAAGACACATTTTAAAGATACATTTTAGTTCTACGAACTGTGATTAAAGATATGAGTTTTTATTACGCAAACACATATTTGTATCGGTGGATATCAAAACTGGTTATATACTCGCACATTGCGGGTACGTTTTTTTTCGAAATACCAATAATAAAAATATTTTTTATGTATACATAAAAAAGCTGACGGTTTTCGTCGTCGTTTCGATTTATAACTTTTTTTGCCGCTCCATGAATATTGACACGTTTATGTTTTTTTACCATATCCGCTTCATATTTGGAACATATGGTTACCACAAATTCTCGTTTCACAGTTCTGTAAGCTCAGGTTGTCTATGCATTGTCGCAGAACACCTGCACCCAGAGGTCCACATGGGAACATAGATGGTTTCCGAGAACCTTCAGGGCAAGAGCCGGCGAATTTGCATAGACTGCGGTTGTAGTACCAGAGAAATATTTGGGTGTTCAATAATCAATGTTTTGTAAGGAAATCGTATGATCAGTCCGACGTTCCCGAGACCTGGACAAATTTTGTTTTGTCCTTAACCCTTTCGCATCGGTTGTCGGCGTATGCCGTCATAAGATTCCCCGACCGTTGACATCGGTTGACGTGATATATCGTTTTGCTACTTTTTTCGAATAGTTTTCTATGCATCATCTGATAGCTAAAGAATAGAAGAACCAATGTGATATATGAAAATAGACCAGATAAGTACATTTATGCTTCAAATACTACTTATATAATTGAGAGTATAATTTGTATTCAAACCGAGCCGTAATGAAAGGGTTAAAGGGTGGCTCAACCCTACCAGGGGCATGTATAGAGCTAAGGTTACACCGAATTTATTAAATTAATCAATCGGTGATATTTGTGAGTATATGTGACGCTTCTAGTGCTGTTTTTTTAGTGCCAACACAAAATAAGAGTTTAGAAGATTACTTTTTACGTTTAGTTAGTTTTTTGACGATTCCAAAAATTTTAAAAAAAATGGAGTTGTTCGGCAAACTACTCCGGCAACTTTTAACTACGGTATGGATCCGACGCTAGCAAAATTCGCAAGATTGTGGCAGCCTTATGGTCCACGCTTTATAATATATTAATATGGTACAATAGTACATAGAGGAGTCTTCCTCGCGTGGGAGGAGTGCGTGCTATCAAAGTGGGGGTAATTGTTAGCATCCTTATTAATTTCGGAACGCCAACAAACAAGTGTGTTCAATAATGGTACTGATGA